>JASVEL010002262.1:0-361002 GCA_032618575.1 Nicotiana noctiflora
ATGGCCCTTGGCCGCTTCTGCGGCTCACCTTCCGCTCCAGCGGTGCCGCACCTGCGGGCTCAGCTCCGCTTCCGCGATCACAAGCGCTTCTGCGCTCCAATATCCGTTTCTGCGGACTCGCTCCTGCGCCCATAATTCCGCAGGAGCGGAAACAACAGAAACAGGATCCCAGCCTGCAATTTCCATGATTTTCTTCCGTTTAACCATCCGAAAACACCCCGAGGCCCCGGGACCTCATCCAAACACACCAACACATCTTAATACCTTATTCGAACTTGCTCCAATCCTCAAAACATGTCTAATAACATCAAAACTCATAATTCGCATCGAATTCAAGCCTAAATTCCTTAAAACATTCCAAATTGCACATTCAATCAAAAACCCGACCAAACGACGTCCGAATGACCTGAAATTTTGCAGGCACATCCAAAATCACCTAACGAAGCTACTGCAACTGTCGGAATTCCATTCCGACTCCCGGATCAAAATATCACCTACCGTTCGGATTTCGCCAAAATTCAACCTTAGCCAATTCAAGCCTATTTCTACACGGGCCTCCAAATTAAATTCCGATCGCTCCCCTAAGTCACAAATCACCTCCCGGAACTATCCGAATCATCAGAATCCGATTTCGAGCACTCTAACTCAATAGTCAACTCTTGGTTGACTTTTCATATTCAAGCTTCCTTCAAACATGCTATTTGTTTCATTTTCAATCCAAATCACTCTTAACTCACCCGATATACTCTAATACTGTTTTAAAAGCATAATATATGTAAATGCAAGGTAACGGGGTGGTAATTCCCGTAACGACGGGCCGGGTCGTTACATTCTCCCCAACTTAAACAAACGCTCGTCCGCGAGCGGGTTAAGAAACATACCTGGAGCATCAAACAAGTGTGGATATCTGCTCTGCATTTCCTGCTCGGTCTCCCAAGTTGCTTCCTCCACGGGACGACCTCTCCACTGCACTTTCACTGAAGCTATATCCTTAGATCTCAGTTTACGAACCTGTCGACCCAAAATGGCTATTGGTTCCACATCATAAGTCAAATCCTCATCTAGCTGTATCGTGTTGAAGTCCAACACATGAGACGGGTCTCCGACATACTTCCGGAGCATAGATACATGGAACACCGGGTGAACTCCCGACAAACTGGGTGGCAAAGCAAGCATATAAGCCACCTCCCCAACTTTCCTAAGCACCTCAAAAGGTCCAATAAACCTTGGGCTCAACTTCCCTTTCTTTCCAAACCTCATAACACCCTTCATAGGCGAAACTTTCAGCAACACCTTCTCACCTACTGAATAAGACACATCTCGGACCTTCCGGTCCGCATAACTCTTCCTGACGCGACTGAGCTGTGCGAAGTCTCTCCTGAATCACCTTCACCTTGTCTAAGGCATCTTGGACTAACTCCGTCCCTAACAACCTAGCCTCGCCGGGCTCGAACCAACCAACTGGAGACCTACACCGCCTCCCATATAAAGCTTCATACAGCGCCATCTGAATACCGGACTGATAGCTATTATTGTAAGCAAACTCCGCCAAAGGCAAATAATCAGCCCATGAACCACCGAAATCAATGACACAAGCACGCAACATGTCCTCCAATATATGAATAGTACGCTCGGATTGCCCATCCGTCTGTGGATGAAATGTTGTGCTCAACTCTACCTGTGAACCCAACTCTCGCTGAAATGTCCTCCAGAACTGAGATGTGAACTGGGTACCTCTGTCCGATATAATGGAAATAGGAACTCCATGCAATCTCACTATCTCACGGATGAATATCTCTGCCAACCGCTCTGAGGTATAGGTAGTACACACTGGGATGAAGTGAGCTGACTTAGTCAGTCTATCCACAATCACCCAAACTGAATCAAACTTCCTCGCTGTCCGAGGGAGTCCACTAACAAAGTCCATAGTTATTCTTTCCCACTTCCACTCCGGAATATCGATACGTTGGAATACACCACCAGGTCTCTGATGTTCATACTTGACCTGTTGACAGTTTAGACACCGAGCCACATGGCTCACAATATCTTTCTTCATCTTTCTCCACCAGTAATGCTGCTTCAAATCCCTGGTACATCTTCGCGGCTCCTGGATGAATAGAATACCGCGAGCTATGGGCTTCCTCCAATATCAATTCACGAAGGCCGTCAACATTGGGCACGCATATCCGGCCTTGCATCCGCAACACACCATCACTATCAATAGTGACATCCCTAGCATCATCATGCTGAACTCTGTCCTTAAGGACAAGCAAGTGTGGATCATCATACTGGCGCTCTCGAATACGATCATATAAAGAAGAACGAGCTACTACATAAGCCATCACCCGGCTGGGCTCAGAAATATCCAGCCTTACCATCTGGTTAGCTAACGCCTGAACATCAACTGCTAGGGGTCTCTCCCCAACTGGAATATACGCCAAACTGCCCATACTAATAGCCTTCCGGCTCAATGCATCAGCCACTACATTGGCCTTTCCGGGATGATACAAGATAGTAATATCATAGTCTTTAAGCAATTCAAGCCATCTCCGCTGCCTCAAATTTAGATCTTTATGCTTAAACAAATGCTGAAGGCTGCGGTGGTCTGTATATACATCACAAGATACACCATATAGGTAATGCCTCCAAATCTTCAAGGCATGAACTATGGCTGCTAGCTCCAAATCATGAACAGGGTAGTTCTTCTCGTGGGGCTTCAACCGACGAGAAGCATAAGCAATGACCCTACCCTCCTGCATCAACACACAACCAATGCCCACTCCTGAGGCATCACAATATACAGTATAAGAATCTGAAGCTGATGGCAAAACTAACACTGGAGTTATGGTCAAAGCTGTCTTGAGCTTCTGAAAGCTCTCCTCGCACTCATCCGACCACACGAATGGTGCACCCTTCTGTGTCAAGCTAGTCAAAGAAGAAGCAATGGATGAAAATCCCTGAACAAACTAGCTTTAATATCCGGCCAAACCAAGGAAACTCCGAATCTCCGTAGCTGAGGACGGTCTAGGCCAACTCGGCACCGCCTCTATCTTCTTCGAGTCAATCTGAATACCATTACAAGACACCACATGACCCAGAAAAGCTATAGACTCAAGCCAAAACTTGCACTTGGAGAACTTCGCATACAGCTTCTCCTCTCTCAATCTCTGCAATACAACACTCAAGTGCCGAGCATGCTCCTCCTGGCTACGAGAGTAGACAAGTATGTCATCAATGAATACAATTACAAATGAATCAAGATACGGTCTGAATACACTGTTCATCAGATGCATAAATGCTGCTGGGGCGTTGGTCAGCCCAAACGACATCACAAGGAACTCATAGTGACCATATCTGGTCCGGAATGCAGTCTTCATAATGTCAGACTCTCTAATCTTCAGCTGATGGTAGCCTGAACGAAGATCAATCTTCGAGAACACCCTAGCTCCCTGGAGCTGATCAAACAAATCATCAATACGAGGCAGAGGATACTTATTCTTCATTGTTGCTTTGTTTAGCTGCCTATAGTCAATACACATCCTCATAGATCCGTCCTTCTTCTTAACAAACAGGACCGGTGCACCCCACGGCGACACACTCGGCCGAATAAACCCCTTATCTAGGAGTTCCTGGAGCTGCTCCTTCAATTCCTTCAACTCAGCTGGTGCCATCCGATACGGAGGAATAGAAATGGGCTGAGTGCCCGGCACCAGGTCAATGCCAAAATCAATATCCCTGTCCGGCGGCATGCCGGCAGGTCTGAGGGGAATACATCTGGAAAATCCCTCACCAAAGGTACGGAATCAATGCTAGGAGACTCAGCTCCCACATCTCTCACAAATGCTAAGTACGACAAACACCCTTTTTCAACCATTTTCTAAGCTTTTAAGAACGAAATAACACGGCTAGGGACGAAATCGGTCGAACCCCGCCACTCGATCCGAGAAATACCAGGAATGGCCAACGTAACTGTCTTAGCATGACAGTCCAATATAGCATGGTACGGAGACAACCAGTCCATACCCAATATAACATCAAAGTCCACCATCCCCAACAATAACAAATCTGCCTGGGTCTCAGACCCCCAATAGATATAACACAGGATCTATAGACATGATCCACAACAATCGTATCACCCACGGGGGTGGATACATGAACAAGTAAATCAAGAATACCACGAGTCGCACTCAAATGATGTGCAAAATAAGAGGACACGTAAGAATATGTGGACCCTGGATCAAATAGAACAGAGGCATCTCGGTGACAGACGAAATGATACCTGTAATCACGGCGTCGGAGGCAAGCTGCATCACGCCTGTCGGGAAGTGCATAGAACCGTGGCCCGGCCTCCACCGGATCTCTCCTCGCCCATGGGGCGACCACGAAAGACCGACCTCCACCTCTACTAGGCCGAGATGGTAGTTGAAGAGGAGGGTCGATCCCTCTGCTCGAGTCCCGCCCTACGTAGACGAGGGCGATGTCTCCTCATATGGCCAAACTCACCACACTCGTAACATGCACCGGGTGCTGGAGAAGTAGGTGCTGCACTCTGGGCCGGGAGGGCACCAAGCGATGACTGACCCTGCTGAAATCCCTGTCGACCACGAACATAAGAACCTCCGCTCTGCTCTGGGCGGCCCGAATGAGAAGGTCTAGATGAGCGACCTCTGCTCTGCTGGGAATGCCCTCTAGATGGAGCACCACTGAAACTGCCAGAACTGCGAGGCCTCTTGGCCTCCCGCTCCTCTCTCTCTCGGCGACGATCCGCCTCGATGGAGCGTGCCATATCGGCAACCTGCTCAAACGATGATGACAGAACTCGCTCGCCGGTCATAAGAATACGGATAGAGTAGTTGAGGCCATCGATGAACCTCCTCTGATCCTCTCCCTATCGGTGGGGATCATCCATGTGGCATGCCTAGCCAAGCCTAGCCAACCGTGTGAATCCGGACATGTCGCCTCGAATCAACCACTCGAGCGGCGACGTAGCTCCTCACGACGAGGCCGAGGTACATATTTCTCTAGAAAGAGAGTGAGAAGCTGCTGCCATGTGAGAGGTGCTTCTCTTGCGAGGCCTACGCCTCTCAAGCTCCTCCCGCCGATCAAATGCGGGACCGGTGAACTGAAATGTAGTAAATGAAACTCCGCCGGACTCAAGAATACCAGCCGTACGTAGCATCCTCTGACACTTATCCAAGAAACCACGGGCATCCTCGCCCTCAACGCCACCGAAATGGGGTGGCTGAAGTCTACCAAATCTCTCAAGACGCCGCTGCTCGTCCTCGGGCATAACCTGAACCATATGCTCTGGAGCTGGAGCTGGTGCGGCTGGAGGAATAACCGGTGCAACCACCTGAGCGGGGACCGAGCCTCTGGCATCTGAAGTCCCTGAACAACCGGATCGGGTGTGCGAGCTGCAGGGTCTGCTACCACCCCCCGATTGAGATGTCGCTACGGTAGCGGTAGTTGAAACTACCGAGCCAAACCGGAACACACCGATAATATCCGGGCAAGAGTTTCCCGAAGACCGGGAATAGCAATAGATATAGTCCGGCCTCGAGCCGGGACTGCCGGAGCTTCGACCACCGGGGGCTGCTCCGATGCGGTACAACGGGCGGGTCGGCTGGCACTGCCTCGTAGACCTCTACCTCTAACTCTAGCACGACCGCGCCCACGGCCTCTAACAGGTGGCAATGGAGGTCGTCCACCTCGTCCCGATGCTCGCGTTCTCGCCATCTGCGAGAGAATAGAATATAGAAGTTCAGGTTCTCAGAACAACAAGATCGCACGACAGAGTTCAAGAAAAATGAAGTTTTTCCTAAAGGTTCGCAACCTCCCGAGGATAAGTACAGGCGTCCCCGTACCGATCCACAAGACTCTACTAACCGGCTCAAGACTCATGAGGCCTAGTAAACCTAGGCTCTGATACCAACTTGTCACGACCCCAAATCCGGTCGTGATGGCGCCCAGCACATTGCTAAGCCAGCCTGACCAATCAATATAAATAACGGAGCTAGACGCTCTCTTTTAGCCCATTTAAGCATATCAAGTCACGAAGCAATAGCGATACAAATAACGAAAACAGGGAACCAAGTCCCATAATACATCAACTCCCATAGACCAAGGGTCAAGAGTCATGAGCCTCTAAAGAACATAAGTGTATAAAGGTTTACAAAATACCAAGTGCGGAAAGAAATGTCAATACAAAATCAAAAGACAGTAGGAAGGAATATCGGGTCCTGCGGACTCTGCAGCTACCTCGAATATCCACAAACGTCGCCTCGCACAACTACTGGATCACTGCTGAGAGGTACCTGGATCTGCACACAAGGTGCAGGGAGTAAAATGAGTACTGCCAGACTCAGTGGTAATAAACAAGGGTAAGACAGCGCAGATAAGAAATCCGCAATAAAGCACTATGCAAAGCTATAATCGGCTACCCTGTCATAGAATCAATCTTCACTGTACCTGTACCAACAAATACCAATAAATAGCATAACAGCTAGCAGATGTAGCTAAATGCAATGCAATGCATGATATGACCGCTACGGCGCGTAGCCCGGCTCCAATTTTGGGTACCCGTGCTCACTGTGGGGGTTCAGACTCCGGAGGGGCTCCTACAGCCCAAGCACATCTCATAGAGATATTCCTGCGGCGTGCAGTCCAGATCCAACATATATCTCGCTGCGGCGTGCAGCCCGATCCACTACTAGTCAGCTAATATGCAGATACAGCCTCGCGAGGCTCAAAAGTAGTTTTTGAAAACTCTTTTTATCATTTTTCAGTTGGAAAACGGTAATATCAAGTTCCAGAGATTGGAATTTGCATAATAACAAAAATGGCTGCGGACTAGTAGTAAACTAGCATGTCTATGTGATAAGACAATGATAACGATCCTCGCGGGATCCAATAACTGGCTCACGGCCCACATGTATAATCAACCGCCCGAGAAGGGGTTCCTCGGCTCAAGAGTGGCCATTATCACAATATATATATATACAACCATCCGAGAAGGAGGTTCGACGGCTCTAGAATAGCCAATAATATAATATCAACAGGTTGGACTAATATGTAGTCTCCGGTTCATGATCGACCCCGCACTCTCAAGAGTGTGCGTGTCTCGCCGCTATACAGCGTCACAAAGTGGTATACCGGGGTTTCGAACCCGCTGATCATCACCCACATCTATTACTCACCTCAATACGGCGCGACGACTATTCCGCAATGCCCTTGCCACGTGAATCAAGCTCCGCACGCGTAGAATCTGATCAAATACAGTAAATATACAACAATTTAGGCCAATGGGACGACACCCAATCAATGCAACTCAATTTACATCAAAATTCCCAAAGTTGTCAAAACCCGAGCCCCGGGCCCACATTCCGAAAATTTACGAAATTCACATTTCTGGAACCCTCGTCTCAATACGAGTCTAAGCATATCAATTTTACCAAAATCGGACTCCATTTGCCCGTTCAAAACCTTGATTTTCTAAAGTCCAAGACTAGGGCTAAATCCTCCATAATTACCCCAAATTCTTCCATTTTCATGATATAATTGCATGATATTATCAATACTAATCATAATACGAGTTCATAGTTAATTACCTGATGATTTCCCTTGATTTCCTCCTCAAAATCGCCCAAAATCGCCCTTAAGCCGAGACCCCCAAATGTTGAAATGTTTCTGAAATTTTTCTAACTTCTGATACACTTACTTACAGCGATTTTCGCTTCTGCGGAACATTTTCCGCTTCTATGCTTCCGTATCCGCGACCAAAGGGTCGCTTCTGCGGTTCCAGGCCTAGCCGGCCACTTCCGCTTCTGCGAACCAAGGGCCGCTTAAGCGGTCCCGCTTCTGCGAAGAAGCTTCCGCTTCTGCGGAAAAATCCGCCTCTGCGCGTCCTTGACCGCTTCTGCGGTATCGCCCAAGCGGAGAAACGTCCGCTTCTGCGGACCATGCCCCGATTGCCCTCGTCCGCTTCTGCGATCATTGGGTCGCACCGGCGACCCCGCTTCAGCGGAAAGGCGTCCGCTTCTGCGAAACACCCGCTCCTGCGCTCCCATATCCGCTTCTGCGGACTCGCTCCTACGACCAAAATTCCGCAGGAGCGAAAATGACAGAACCAGACTCTTCAACCTGCAAATTTCCATGATTTTCTTCCGTTTAACCATCCGAAAACACCCCGAGGCCCCCGGGACCTCATCCAAACACACCAACACATCTTAATACCTTATTCGAACTTGCTCCAATCCTCAAAACACGTCTAACAACATCAAAACTCATAATTCGCATCGAATTCAAGCCTAAATTCCTTAAAACATTCCAAATTGCACATTCAATCAAAAACCCGACCAAACGACGTCCGAATGACCTAAAATTTTGCAGGCACATCCAAAATCACCTAACGAAGCTACTGCAACTGTCGGAATTCCATTCCGACTCCCGGATCAAAATATCACCTACCGTTCAGATTTCGCCAAAATTCAACCTTAGCCAATTCAAGCCTATTTCTACACCGGGCCTCCAAATTAAATTCCGATCGCTCCCCTAAGTCACAAATCACCTCCCGGAACTATCCGAATCATCAAAATCCGATTTCGAGCACTCTAACTCAATAGTCAACTCTTGGTTGACTTTTCATATTCAAGCTTCCTTCAAACATGCTATTTGTTTCATTTTCAATCCAAATCACTCTTAACTCACCCGATATACTCTAATACTGTTTTAAAAGCATAATATATGTAAATGCAAGGTAACGGGGTGGTAATTCCCGTAACGACGGGCCGGGTCGTTACAAAAACTTACTTGTCAAACCCTCCTCTATTGGTAAGCCAAAAGAAGGCGAGAAGTTACTTATTTATTTGGCAGTTTCAGAGGTAGCGGTAAGTGCTGTCTTAGTTCGGGAAGACCAAGGTTAACAATATACTATCTATTATGTAAGTAAGACTTTGTTAGATGCGGAAACAAGGTATCCATAGTTGGAAAAGTTAGCATTAGCTTTAATTATGGCTTCTAGGAAATTAAGGCCATATTTCCAATGTCATCCTATTGTTTTAGTTACAACTTTTCCCCTACGAAGTATTCTACATAAGCATGAACTGTCAGGTAGATTAGCAAAATGGGCTATAGAATTAAGCGAGTATGAAATAAGTTATCAACCTAGAACCGCTATCAAATCCCAAGTACTTGTGGATTTCGTAGCTGATTTTAGTCAGGGATATATTTAGAGGTAGAAAAAGAGTTACAAGTTTTTAATGGTGCAAATCCAGGGATTTGGACATTGTTTGATGATGGTTCATCTATGTAAAGGGGACAGGCTTAGGAATTGTTCTAATGCCCGTTATTGTTTACACCAAGGAAATCATTATCGAAAGATGTTCGAAGGTCCTTTAGCAAGGTGCCTTGGTCCTTCGCAAACGGAGTAGGTAATGAGGGAAATACATGAAGGACATTGTGGAAATTATGTGGGAGGTAGATCGTTGGTAAAAACATTGATACTGGCCATATATTATTGGCCTAAAATAGAGGAAGAAGCAAACAATTTCGTATCAAAATGTTATAAATGTCAGAGGTACGGAAACAATATGCATAGGCCGGCTGAATTACTGCATCCAATCGTAGCTCCGTGGCCCTTCATGAAGTCGGGAATGCATATCGTAGGACCACTGCCTCAGGCAAAAGGACGGGTAAAGTTTCTACTCGCACTTACAGACTATTTCACTAAATGGGTAGAAGCAGAGGCATTTAAACATGTATGAGAGAAAGAAGTCAAAGACTTTATTTGGAGGAATATAATATTCCGCTTTGGGGTTCCAACAAAAATCGAGTGTGATAATGGTCTACAATTCATAGGAGCCCAAATTACTGAATTCTTTCAAAGCCGGCAAATCAAAAGAATAACATCGACACCATATCATCCGGTGGGTAATGGAGAAGCTGAATCCACGAACAAGATAATCATCAGTAATTTGAATAAGAGTTTACAGGATTCAAAAGGCAATTGGCCTGAAGTTCTACTAGCTGTGTTGTGGGCTTATTGAACAACTACGAAAACAAGCACGAGCGAAACACCATTTTTGATGGTTTATGGTGTAGAAGCTATGATTCCAGTTGAAGTAGGAGAACCAAGTATAAGATATGATCAAGCAACGGAGGATTCGAACAATGAAGAGTTACGAGTTAATCTAGATCTAATTGAAGAAAGGAGAGAAGCATCATTGATAAGAATGGCAGCTCAAAAACAAGTGATTGAACGATACTATAACCAGAAAGCATGTCTCAGGTTCTTTAAAACTGGGGACTTCGTGCTCAAAAAGGTATTTCAATCTACGAAGGCTGCTAATTCAAGAAAGTTAAGTCCAACATGGGAAGGACCATATAAAATTCGTAATATTGCGGGAAAAGGTGCGTATGAGCTAGAAACTATGGATGGCAAAATTGAATGTTGTACATTTAATAAGATACTACTTCTAAGGGGGTAGACACAGACAGGTATTTTCATGTCAAATTATTTCTCTTTTAAATTATCAAGATTTTACTAACAATTTTAGATGCTAGGCAAAATCCCTAACCCGTGCCAAATGATGAAACACAACCTGCATGGCAAAATAGAATACTCTTAAATTCTAAGCCTAGGGTTATATCAATCTGATGGAGGTACCTACGGCAGTCTTCATCTAAAATTGTACATTCAAGTCCCGCGTATTTTCTGTTTCAGGAAAAGGACCAGTATATAGGTAGTAGCCAATTATTCAAGGCTTTATTTCTTAAATGCTCAAACACTTGGGGGACTATACAGTATATATAGCCTCGTTCAGAAAAATAGACACGGATTCATAAATGAAAAGAGATACGGACGCAGGTTCGTAAAGGAAAAGAGATACAGGAGTTCAAGAAAAAGCGGATCAAACTCAGCTACAAAAGTGCCATATATCAAGATTCAGCTGTGAATAGCTATGTTATTTTAAACTTTGGAAAAAAAACATTTTTCAATATTGTAAACACTTTACACACCCTTTCTAAATATATAAAAATATGGATATGGTTATGTGCTAAAACATGTTGTAAAAGAAAATCTTGTATATTTTATATTAAGAAATCTGTTGAATGAAAAACAGTTACGAGGAAGTTATAGACGTATCGCAACACATGTATTATTCAAAAGTTTGCTCATGTTTATTAATAAAAACTTGTTCAAGTTATTTTATACAAAAAACACGTGCTTCATATTTTCTTTCATCGTATTATAATACCATTATGAAGTTGAGACGTCTTCTTCATTAAGTGTCAATATATAAAAAGGGCCCTAAACACGAAAATAGGCAAGAATAGAACACAAAGAGGTATTAATTAACCTCTAGAATATAAGAGACTAAGGAAAAAGGAAATTTAGTCATTCAAGTATAATTGTCTTTAAAGCAAATACCCCATTATGAGAACTTCGGACTTCATCATAAAAATCCTTCAAACAAGGATCGTACCACCAAATTTAAAAAACAAAAACAACAACAAAAGACTTTTCTTTTTTAACTGGTCACTGAGGGAGTTGGAACGTCAGAGGTTGCAATAGGAGCATGAGCAGTTTCAGCCTCAGATACTTGAATCATTACTCCAGTTGCTTTAGTAGAAGCTACGCAATCCACCGGATTTACTGCCTCAGGAGTTCCACACATTGGAGAAGAAATGACAATGGGTTGCTCAGGAGTACCAACAGGTTGGTTACTCTTCTCAATCACATCTAAGACTTTGGCTAGTTTGGATTGTAGGTTGAAATTCCCTTGGGTAGCCTATAATAATGCATCTCGACGTGATCTAAGAACAACCCAGTTGACCTTATAATTAAAATTCTCTCCAAGATAATTATACTCCTTCTCTAAGGTTTCATAATCCTTTTCCCATTTAGCAAGAGAGTTTTTCATTGATTCTTGCTCAGTTAATTGGTAGTCGAGAGAAATTTTGAGTGAAATGCTGGAACTTTTGAAAGCATGAACTTTATCTGAGGAAGTTTTCAAGTCCACCCGAGCTTGTTTCAAGTTTTGCTCCAACTCTCTGGCATAATCCTCTTTTCTCTTCATAAACTCTTTAAGTCCATTGATTTGTTCATTTGCCCTTAACAATGACTCGTTTAAGGTGTTTTTATCCTTTTTGACCTGACTTAAGGTGGCCTGGGAGACCCCTAAGTTAGCAGATAAAGTGAGACTATGTCGTTCCAAACGAGCTTTGTCATCTTGAAGCTCATCCATATTCATCAAGGCATTTTCATATTGCTCCTTCCAATTTTGAGCTTCAAATTGGTCTCCTTCAATGGCTTTTGCGGATTCTCTTGCCTTTCTTTCCAAAGAGGTGATCCTCCCCGTTAGCTCAGTACCAATCAAATTAGCCTACAAATATAAGATACAAAAATAAACACCTATGGTGAAAGGAAAGTTAGTATTCAATTTTAAAAAAAATTTTACCTTTAAAGTTGAATGAATTATGTCATTCATCAAAGTTAAGCAGCTATGGCTGTCCATCTTTCTCTTCTCTATATCTCTAATCAAGGGTTTGAGCCATACATTAGCACTACCAGTCTTCCTTAAAAGGCAATGAGTGGCAGGAACTTCAAGTGTGACTTTTCTCACAGTCATACTACTGCTACTCGGGCCAGTTTTCAAATGCATTAAAGAGGAAGAATGGGCAATGGAAGGAGGAGTAGTAGAAGAGGAAAAAATGGTAGAAGGTACGGAAGCTAGAATGGGAACAGACACGGGAATTGGAACTGATATGGGAATAGCAGCATTCACTAAAAAAGAAGGAGCGAAAGAAATCAATGTGGGATCAAAAACACTTACGGGTGGAGATGATGTGAAAGAGATATGAAGAGCAGGAATCGAGGAAGATAAGGGAACTTCATTCAGAACAGGACCTGTCTCTCCATTTTCAAGATTGTCAATAGAAAGACAGTAAGTAGACTCACTAAAGTCTATTGGAGCAGCCTCTTTATCAATCAAGACAGGCTCAGCAGGTGAGGCACGAACAGGAGCATCCTCAATATCATTCCTGCGTCTCATTATTTTTGGCCTGGGTAATGGCGAGGTACCTTCTTCTTCTTTAGTATTAGCATCAACTGCCAATATTTTTCTCTTTGCTGCTATCAAAGTTTTAGCCTTGTCTAAGTCAAGAGAATCATTGACAGCAATGGGCATAGATAAAGCTACGTCAGGTAACATTCCTTTATTGCCAAACCCTGATATATAAAGAGGGGGGAAAACGAATTCAATTATATTAAAAATTGGATTTACTATACGCATTTAAAAATAGAAACATACATACCGTGTGTTTTCACTTTCCAATTATGAAGAGAGGAAATAGACTTCCAAGTCCTTTCCTCCCTTGGAGCCACCATCAAAATTGAGTCTACCCAACCCCGGAAGTCAGGAATAGGCTCCACATCTCCCATGGTTGCTAAAAAAACCAAGAAAACTGTAACGACCCGGCCCGTCGTCACGAGAATTATCACCCCGTTATGTTGTAAATGCATGTTTGATGATTTTATATCAGTGTTAAAGCCTATCGGGTGAGTTAGGAGTGAATCGGATTGAAAATGAGGTATATAGCCTTTTTGAAAGAGACTTGAATAAGGAAAGTCAACCCGGAGTTGACTATTTAGTTAAAGGACTCGGAATCGGATTCTGATGATTCGGTTAGTTCCGGAAGGTGATTTGTGACTTAGGGGAGCGATCGGAATTGAATTTGGAGGCCCGGTGTAGAAATAGGCTTGAATTGGCTAAGGTTGAATTTTGATGAAATCCGAACGGTAGGTGAGATTTTGATCCGGGAGTCGGAATGGAATTCCGATAGTTGCAGTAGCTTCGTTAGGTGA
Organism: Nicotiana noctiflora; assembly: GCA_032618575.1. NCBI lineage: Eukaryota > Viridiplantae > Streptophyta > Magnoliopsida > Solanales > Solanaceae > Nicotiana > Nicotiana noctiflora. The sequence continues at coordinate 13,865 of JASVEL010002262.1, forward strand.
TTTTGGATGTGCCTCTGCAAAATTTCAGGTCATTCGGACGTCGTTTGGTCGGGTTTTTGATTGAATGTGTAATTTGGAATGTTTTAAGAAATTTAGGCTTGAATCCGTGTGTAATTGGTGATTTTGATGTTTAGGATGGTGTTTTTATGATTGGAACAAGTTCGTATCGTGTTTTGGGGTATGTTGGTGGTTTTCGTTGGGGTCCCGGGGGCCTCGGGGTGTTTTCGGATGGTTAAACGGGAGAAATTGTGGAAAAATTGCAGGTTGGGATCCTGCTTCTGTTGTTTCCGCTCCTGCGGAATTTTGGACGCAGGAGCGAGTCCGCAGAAGCGGACGAGGTGCGCAGGAGCGGGTGATTTCGCAGAAGCGGAAGAACTTCCGCTGAAGCGGGATCACTGGTGCGAGCCAGTGATCGCAGAAGCGGACGGGGGGAAAATTGGCTGGTTCCGCAGAAGCGGACGTTTGACCGTTTGGGCGAGACCGCAGAAGCGGTCGAGGATGCGCAGAGGCGGATTTGTCCGCAGAAGCGGAAGCTTCTTCGCAGAAGCGGGACCGCTTAAGCGGCCCTTTGTTCGCAGAAGCGGAAATGGCCGGCTAGGCCTGGAACCGCTGAAGCGACCCTTTGGTCGCGGATACGGGTGCATAGGAGCGGAAAATATTCCGCAGAAGCGAAAATCGCTGTAAGTAAGTGTATCCGAAGTTAGAAAAATTTCAGAACATTTCACACATTTTGGGTCTCGGCTTTAGAGGCGATTTGGGCGATTTTGAAGAGAAATTCAAGGGAAATCATCAGGTAATCATCTATGGACTCAAACTATGATTAGTATTGGTAATATTATGCAATTATATCATGAAAATGGAGGAATTTGGGGTAATTTATGGAGGATTTAGCCCTAGGCTTGGACTTTAGAAAATCAAGGTTTTGAATGGGCAAATGGAGTCCGAATTTGGTAAAATTGATATGCTTAGACTCGTATTGAGACGAGGATTCCAAAAATGTGAGTTTCATAATTTTTCGAGATGTGGGCCCGGGGCTCGGGTTTTGGCAACTTTGGGAATTTTGATGTAAATTGAGTTATTTCGACTGGGTTGTGTTTAATTAGCCTATATTGATGTATTCTCATTGATTTTGAGCAGATTCGGCATTCAAGGTGATTGAATTGCGAGGCGAGCACAAGGCGGATTAAGGCTTCTATCGGATCGAGGTGAGTGGTGGTAATAAATAATGTACTGAGGGTTTGAAACCCCGTACTTGCACTTTACAGTGCTATGTAGAGATGAGACACACGTCATGAGACGGGCGTGGTGGCATTGTGATTTGGGGATTTGACTTGGTCATTCCCGACTAATAGTATTCCGTGTATTATGACTGATAATGAGATTATAAATGTATAGTTGGGCTAATAGCCATGTTTGGGGCCTTGTGCCGATTTGTAGAACATTAGGGGACTTGTAGAATTAGGCGACCCTTAAATCATGCTGGCTACATACACCCAGCCGTAGTATATCATGTTGGATACATAAACTCAGCCGTAGTTATAACTGTATAGCATATCATGAGCCAATACTAGATGTGTACTTGGAGGTAGACATTCCTTATTCTAGCTGAGTGAGCCTGAGAGGCCAGGTCTATATTGACTGGGATAGGGTCGAGGACCCATTACGAGGTATTATATATATATATATATACCTATATTGGATCGGGCTGCACGCCGCAGCAGTATATATATTGGATCGGGCTGCACGCCGCAGTAATATACATGTGGGACGGACTGCACGCCGCAGTATTATTGCGCTTGGGCTGTAGGAGCCCCTTCGGAGTCTGAGTCTGCACACATTCCAGTGAGCACGGTAGTATAATATTATATGTATATATATATAATTTGGATCGGACTGCACGCCGCAGTAATATATGATGGACCTGGCTGCACGCCACTGTATCATAGCGCTTGGGCCTAAGGAGCCCCTCCGAAGTCTGCACACACCCCCAGTGAGCGCCGTCGACGTTAAATGGCTGCACGCGGCAGCGGTATATGTATTGGAGCGGGCTGCACGCCGCAACATTATACTTATGGATATTCATATATATACTAAAATACTGATATGATATAGACATATGTATATGTCTCCATATATATTGAGGTAGCTGTATACCGTAGTGGTATGAGTGAGAATGTGGTCAGTGTGGGACCTAGATGGCATAGATGTGGACTGGATATTGGGGGTATTCATTATAGTGATGACGTACCTGTGAGGTTACCCTTAGAATTGTATAGTGATAGTACATGTGTTCTCACTTCCAGTCGTTGTTTATTTTTGTTACTCACTGAGTTGAAATATACTCACCCCACTCCCCCGCATTTTTGTGTGTGCAGATATACAGGATTAGGAGGGCAGTTGAGCTATCGCAACTGCTTGTGTTATCGCCATTCTATGGAGACTTTGAGGTAGCTGCCGTCGTCCGCACGACCCGATATTCCTTCCTACTGTCTTTGATTATGTATTGTTATTTCTTTCCGCTCTGAGCTTTGGTTGTAAACCTTATTACACTTATGTTCTTTAGAGGCTCATGACTCTTGACCATTCGGTCTATGGGAGTCGGCACATGTTGGGACTTGGTTCCCTGTTTTAAATATATCTATCACTGTTGTGCTTAAATTGGATAAAGTGAGCTTGTGGCTCCGTGGTTATTGTTGATTGGTCGGGCTGGCCTAGCAGTGTGCTGGGCGCCATCACGACCGGATTTGGGGTCGTGACAAGTTGGTATCAAAGCCTAGGTTTACTAGGCCTCATGAGTCTTGAGCCGGTTAGTAGAGTCTTGTGGATCGGTACGGGGACGCCTTTACTTATCCTCGGGAGGCTGCGAACCTTTAGGAAACACTTCACATTTCTTGGAATTCTTATCGTGCGTACTTGATTCAGCTTGAGATATGCTTTTGAAATTCCTTCCGCACGTCCGTGTACGCATCGAGCGCTCAGTAATATAAGTGCCTTATATGTAGTGGAACGAGTTCAAAATCAGGAAGACTAAAATGATTATGCTATGTGTATCCTGGTGGAAGGTATTGTGCTGAAATGCTAAATTGAGGCGAGATAGGTGGATTGGTTCTCATGTGTAATTGAAAGGTAATTGATATTTGTTATGATTCGAGCAGGTACAATGCATGTTCATGTACCAATATGATAATATAATTTGTGTAGTATTGAGACTAATGCTGTCGATATGCATTGTGATGTCTTGTCGAGTTGTGAATGTATTGATAGGATGGTTTTGGTGATTCTCTGGCAGGTGGATAGGCCAATTTACAAAGGAAACTCTGCCGAAATTTTTGGAAAATTTGGGACTTAGAAAAGATTTTATCACCTAAAGAGGGGCGTAACTGTTGTGTGTGAATGAATGCAAGAATTGCAAAAGAGTTAATATTTCTGATGATTCGAATCTCCGCTGAAGCTTGTAAATGACTTGAGTTTAATCTCATATTAACATTTCGGCATCACTTGAGTAATAATGATATGAGTGGTTGAAAGTGCTTTGATGAATGGCTTCGAGCTAAGTTGGGGAGGTTGCTATTGATTAACCGATTGCACTATTGTGTGCTATGTTGATTCTGTCTCTAAGTATGTTGGGAAATTCTGGTAAAGGTTATGGTGCTTCGTAGATCTGATGAAGTACTAGGGTGTTTTGAACTACTGTTGGTAAAGAATATTCACCATATAGAAAAGAAAGATAGCTGATTGTATTTGTAAGTTATCATGTTCTGCGATGTCAGAGGTCTAACAAAAAAACGAGTGGTTCTACTCAATAGGACAGTTGAATTACAGCTGAATAAGGGTGAATGATGCCCGAGAATGGTTTTGCAGTGTTCAAGATTTTACTTGTAACAGTCAAGTGTCTCAAATTTGTGCATGTGGCTAAAGATGGTGGTTTCGTTAGAAGAGATCGGTACTTGTGTTATATTATGTGAATGATGGGATTCTATGTAATCCGTATTGGAAGGTAATGATAACGAATTCAAATCGCAAGAGGTTCTTCAAAATAAAGTATTGTAGGATGTGATCCTTCCGGGAAATTTGAGAGAGTATTCAGTGGCCTATATGTCTCAGACCGTGTGGTCTTATGTACGAGTCTCGTGTGGAATGAGTTCATGTGTTATGGTGCTACGGTAGTGGCTAATATTAAATCAAAGATGAATCAGAAAGGAAACTGGGTAAATGGAACAACTTGTTAATAAACCGAAGCGGTATGATAAAGAATACGACTAATTCCTGGTATGTGGTTGAAGTAATGAGTCTTGTAGATATTGTGCAATAAAGCTTTTGAGTGTTGGCAGTCGTGTAACCCGATATGGGTATAAAATGTGTATAAGGACTCAGTCCTGGCAGTTTAACTTATGCAATGTGATTGGGAAAAAGAGTTTATGATGTGTTTTAATGTGGTTTGAAAAATAAGTGTATTTCCTGTTGATATGCAAAGCTTGGAATGTGTAATGAGTTTTCTCTATATGAGATCATAAAAGTCCTTGACTAGTTGAGTGCGTCCATGTTTGCGGCGTAGGAAATGGATAAGAATTTCCATGTTATCTTAGTATGGTATACGCGATGTGTTATGGAAAGTTGATAATGGTATATTCTAGGTTTTGAGATCAGTTCATAATATATGGGGAGTCATTAAACTTATTGAGCAGCGCGGACAGCTGCAGGTGATTTAAGAATCGATCTTTCTGGTGATCTAAGGAAATGGTACCGCTATTCTAGTAATTTGGCAGGGTATATGGTGCAAAGGGACAAGGTAATGTAAACTGATAATATCTAGGGGTATAGTGGTGTTCGCTTGTCGGATCGGCTGTGATGATCGAATTGTTGATGGCATAGTGAAATTTTCGAATGGCTTTCAAGGTATGAATAGATGCTTGATGTGTGTTATGTAATCGTACGGTGGAGTGTGGGATCGGGCATAGTGATCCATATGTAATACATGTGTTAGAGTCTGGAAGTTCTCGTAATCCGCCTATGCAGTGGTTGTATATCGTGTGTATTAGCACCGTTTAGCTCTTAGCTTGATATGATGAATTTGGGATATGATACCTTGAGAATGTAACGACCCGGCCCGTCGTCACGAGAATTATCACCCCGTTATGTTGTAAATGCATGTTTGATGATTTTATATCAGTGTTAGAGCCTATCGGGTGAGTTAGGAGTGAATCGGATTGAAAATGAGGTATATAGCCTTTTTGAAAGAGACTTGAATAAGGAAAGTCAACCCGGAGTTGAATATTTTGTTATAGGACTCGGAATCAGATTCTGATGATTCGGTTAGTTCCGGAAGGTGATTTGTGACTTAGGGGAGCGATCGGAATTGAATTTGGAGGCCCGGTGTAGAAATAGGCTTGAATTGGCTATGGTTGAATTTTGATGAAATCCGAACGGTAGGTGAGATTTTGATCCGGGAGTCGGAATGGAATTCCGACAGTTGCAGTAGCTTCGTTAGGTGATTTTGGATGTGCCTGCAAAATTTCAGGTCATTCGGACGTCGTTTGGTCGGGTTTTTGATTGAATGTGTAATTTGGAATGTTTTAAGAAATTTAGGCTTGAATCCGTGTGTAACTGGTGATTTTGATGTTTAGTATGGTGTTTTTATGATTGGAACAAGTTCGTATCGTGTTTTGGAGCATGTTGGTGGTTTTCATTGGGGTCCCGGGGGGGCCTCGGGGTGTTTTCGGATGGTTAAACGGGATAAAATTGTGGAAAAATTGCAGGTTGGGATCCTGCTTCTGTTGTTTCCGCTCCTGCGGAATTTTGGACGCAGGAGCGAGTCCGCAGAAGCGGACGAGGTGCGCAGGAGCGGCTGGTTACGCAGAAGCGGAAGCCATTCCGCTGAAGCGGGGTCGCTGGTGCGAGCCAGTGATCGCAGAAGCGGACGGAGAGAAAATGGGCTGGTTCCGCAGAAGCGGACGTTTGACCGTTTGGGCGAGACCGCAGAAGCGGTCGAGGATGCGCAAAGGCGGATTTGTCCGCAGAAGCGGAAGCTTCTTCGCAGAAGCGGGACCACTTAAGCGGCCCTTTGCTCGCAGAAGCGGAAATGGCCGGCTAGGCCTGGAACCGCTGAAGCGACCCTTTGGTCGAGGATACGGGAGCGTAGAAGCGGAAAATGTTCCGCAGAAGCGAAAATCGCTGTAAGTAAGTGTATCAGAAGTTAGAAAAATTTCAGAACATTTCACACATTTTGGGTCTCGGCTTTAGAGGCGATTTGGGCGATGTTGAAGAGGAATTCAAGGGAAATCATCAGGTAATCATCTATGGACTCAAACTATGATTAGTATTGGTAATATTATGCAATTATATCATGAAAATGGAGGAATTTGGGGTAATTTATGGAGGATTTAGCCCTAGGCTTGGACTTTAGAAAATCAAGGTTTTGAATGGGCAAATGGAGTCCGAATTTGGTAAAATTGATATGCTTAGACTCGTATTGAGACGAGGATTCCGAAAATGTGAGTTTCATAATTTTTCGAGATGTGGGCCCGGGGCTCGGGTTTTGGCAACTTTGGGAATTTTGATGTAAATTGAGTTATTTCGACCGGGTTGTGTTTAATTAGCCTATATTGATGTATTCTCATTGATTTTGAGCAGATTCGGCATTCAAGGTGATTGAATTGCGAGGCGAGCGCAAGGCGGATTAAGGCTTCTATCGGATCGAGGTGAGTGGTGGTAATAAATAATGTACTGAGGGTTTGAAACCCCGTACTTGCACTTTACAGTGCTATGTAGAGATGAGACACACGTCATGAGACGGGCGTGGTGGCATTGTGATTTGGGGATTGGACTTGGTCATTCCCGACTAATAGTATTCTGTGTATTATGACTGATAATGAGATTATAAATGTATAGTTGGGCTAATAGCCATGTTTGGGGCCTTGTGCCGATTTGTAGAACATTAGGGGACCTGTAGAATTAGGCGACCCTTAAATCATGTTGGCTACATACACCCAGCCGTAGTATATCATGTTGGATACATAAACACAGCCATAGTTATAATTGTATAGCATATCATGAGCCAATACTAGATGTGTACTTGGAGGTAGACATTCCTTATTCTAGCTGAGTGAGCCTGAGAGGCCAGGTCTATATTGACTGGGATAGGGTCGAGGACCCATTGCGAGGTATTATATATATATATATACCTATATTGGATCGGGCTGCACGCCGCAGCAGTATATATATTGGATCGGGCTGCACGCCGCAGTAATATACATGTGGGACGGACTGCACGCCGCAGTATTATTGCGCTTGGGCTGTAGGAGCCCCTTCGGAGTCTGAGTCTGCACACATTCCAGTGAGCACTGGTGTATATTATGGGATCGGGCTGCGCGCCGCAGCAGTATAAATATATATACATATAAATGTTGGATCGGACTGCACGCCGCAGTAATACATAGCGGTATATGTACGGAGCGGGCTGCGCGCCGCAGCGGTATATGTATTGGAGCGGGCTGCGCGCCGCAGCGGTATATGTATTGGAGCGGGCTACGCGCCGCAGTATCATACTTATTCATATTCATATATATACTAAAATGCTGATATGATATAGACATATGTATATGTCTCCATATATTGAGATAGCTGTATACCGTAGTGGTATGAGTGAGAATGTGGTCGGTGTGGGACCTAGATGGCATAGATGTGGACTGGATATTGGGGGTATTCATTATAGTGATGACGTACCTGTGAGGTTACCCTTAGAACTGTTTAGTGATAGTACAGGTGTTCTCACTTCCAGTCGTTGTTTATTTTTGTTACTCACTGAGTTGAAATATACTCACCCCACTCCCCCGCATTTTTGTGTGTGCAGATATACAGGATTAGGAGGGCAGTTGAGCTATCACAACTGCTTGTGTTATCGCCATTCTATGGAGACTTTGAGGTAGCTGCCATCGTCCGCACGACCCGATATTCCTTCCTACTGTCTTTGATTATGTATTGTTATTTCTTTCCGCTCTGAGCTTTGGTTGTAAACCTTATTACACTTATGTTCTTTAGAGGCTCATGACTCTTGACCCTTCGGTCTATGGGAGTCGGCACATGTTGGGACTTGGTTCCCTGTTTTAAATATATCTATCACTGTTGTGCTTAAATTGGATAAAGTGAGCTTGTGGCTCCGTGGTTATTGTTGATTGGTCGGGCTGGCCTAGCAGTGTGCTGGGCGCCATCACGACCGGATTTGGGGTCGTGACAAAAACGAGATGAGATCAAAGAGAAAATAAAAATCTCTAAAAATAGGAGTGAAAGAAAAATGACTAGAAGCTTACGTGCAAAGTTCCACTTCTTAGGCAAGGGAATGTTTGTCTCGCCCAGTAAATTCACTGTGCGAACAAAAATGTAACGTAGATACCATCCACGGTGATTAACATCATCAAAGTTTGCTAAAACCTTTTTACTCCTTGCGGTTAAGGTAAAGAAACCATGACGCATCAAATTGGGATGGTATAAGTGAATGAGATGGGCAAAGGTAAAATTAACTTTGGCTTTCGAAGACAGAAATCTCAAGCAAGCCACCGCCCTCCATACTAATGGGCCAACTTGACCTAAGCAAATGTTGAAGAAACGGCAAAAATCAAGGATAACTGGATCTACAGCAGGCTTTAATCCCCAAGTAAAAGGGTATGTGTAAATAAAGGAATACCCATTCCTAAAGGAAGAAATCATCTAATTTATAGTAGGAATTGATAAGGGAAGATTTTCCTTCCAATAACAATATGTCCTAATGGTTGGAATTGAGAGTTCAGTTATGAGGGAAGGATAAGCATCAAACTTCTCTAATTTTTCAACTTGCTTTAGAAGTGATGTCCTATCACCCACAAAGGATAAGTCATTCGGAATAATGTCTTCAACTGAAGGTTCTAGAGAAGGGTCGAAAGGCTCTTTACCTTTAAAAGGAGATGTTTTAGATGAAGAACCTTTAACATTCGAGTCCGATGAAGGAGGAGCATTGCCAGATGATTCTTCACGCATTGATCTTAAATTTTGAAGTCTTCCTCATTTATCCCTACTGTGCCTAATTGAAGTAGGGGAATTGGGAAATTGGTCGAGAATTGGAACCATTCTAGGGTTAGGTTTTGAAGATGCCATTGTTGGGTAAAACGTTTTTCAGAAGAAAGGTAAAAGAAGTCACTTGATGAAGAAGAAAACTGAGGAAGAAAGATTCAGAGCCGTATAAGGAAGCAACTGATGAACTAAAGAGGTACAATGATGAAAAACTGTATTAAAAAGAACTGTCACTTTTTGATAAGAAAGGTTGAAAATGCTTAAAAAGAAATAAGCAGAGTTGCAGAGTTAAATCAGAAGAGGACACGTCTAGGGAGCATTAAAAGAACATGACAAGTGAAGTGTCAGCATTTATTACGATAAAAATGCCATTTCCACTTCCCACTTATTTAACGTATAACTAAACGGAAAGTGGGGGGACTATCTGTATTGGGAAAAAGTTTTTTTCTGACGTGGCAAGACACATAGAATATTCAAAAGGTTAGTATTTTGAAAGAGGATACGAGGAGATAAATTAGACACGGGATGTTGGGACATAATTCAGCTACGAGTCCCGTACCTATTAAGAGTGGATTGGAAAGTCATTCGGAAGACAAAGGGTACCAAGAGCAAACAGAAACGAGTTACGTATCTATTTAAGACATTCAAAGGCAACGGGTCAAAACGCATTTAAAGTATGGATCTGGAGGCAGAAAGAAGTCCAAATTCAATCATTAAATACCTGATACATTGAAGAATTAGCATTTAATGAGAATGATTGTGTAACGAGCCATTTAATGTCATTTATTACTCATAATTATGTCATTAAAACCTAGGTTTCATTCTCCTACCTAGAATCATCTATAAAAGGAAGAAGTTATACCAATTGTACACACAATCAACTGTTGACAGCTTACTGAAATACAATTTTACTTTACTATTCATTCTGATTATCGAAAGCCTATTATATTTTTCGAACTCTTGATTATCAGTAACCCGATTTTTCTATTATTTTCTGATTTTAATCAAAGTTCTATATTTTGGTTAAATACATTATATATTGTTGATGATGAAATCCTCCTTTAGAAGAGTTTTCTTCTATGATGGGCTGCTTATTAGTGTTGAGTTGAATTTGTGAGATGGTTTTGGAGGAATATGATTGTAGGGAATGGGTTGTTGTTGTAGTGAGAGGTCACTCATTCTCTCTTGTCATTTGATCGTTGCCTTTTTTATTGGGATTTTGACACACCTACCCATAAAAACAAAACTATTTACCCTTGTCTACCCATTTTATTTTTCTACCCATAAACTAATTACATTTCATACCATAGTAGTTTTTTTGGGGAATAATTTCTTTATTCTCCAATTTTTTTATATTTCTATGCTTCTTTTCTTCTTTTTTTTTTCTTTTTTTTTCTTTTCTGCTTTTCTTTTTTATCGTTTTCTTCTTATTTATTTTTTCTTTTTTCCTTTTCTAATTTCATTTAACTTCTTTTTTTATATTCTTTTATCTTCATAATCTAATTTCATTTACCGTTTTCACTATTTTTTGTTATTTGTTTTTATACAATAAGAAAAATAATTGATATAGTAAATATTTGCTCACTTTTTTTAATATAACTAGTACAATATATTTATTGTTTTTTTTCTTTTTAATTTTATAAATTCAATTATTAAACTGAAATAATATCAGTTGTGACTTCATCTAATACACTGAATATCATATTGACTGTTGTTGAGCACCATATATTACATAATTAAATTATAAGAATCAACACGTGATTGCCATGCAAACCTTGATCTCCTTCCCTATAAATATCAATACACACACTCTACCATTAGCAGTAACACAACCAGTTACGGAGCAAGAAAATATAATATACGGCAATCAAATCTCCATATATACTAGTTGGAATTAAAATGATAAAGTATTAAAAATACAACAAAAGTATAAGTAGCGAAAAAGACTTCTATTACCATGTGATACCAATATGGTATATATGTATACCAATAAAGCATATGATTTCTCTAGAATATCGTTACAACTATCTCGACTATACTACTCTACCAAAACAATAAAGGACATAATAAAAGTATGAGAAAATTACATGCTCATATTGTAAGCTAAATATTTGCAAAATAACTTGCTCATTTCGTATACTAAGAGGGTATATAGTTGTATGGGGTCGTTCCAACAATTGCCTATAACTATAAAAACTATTAATACACATAATTTATGTCCATCAACACATGAAAATTCCAGCATTATTGCAACTCATGTTGATATAAATAATTTCATGATAGAATTCACTTAAAATGCAGCTAAAACAACCAAAACAATGTTTAAACTACTATATGATACCAATATGGCATATAACTATACCAACATGGTATACAATTTTACTAGTTAATTTCCGGTAACTATGTGCCTATACTATTATTACATAACACATATGCATAAAGAGAAAAATATAAAATAGTGTACAACATATTAATATAATAAGGTATTTCAAGCTATTGTACTATATTACTATTATTAAAAGAAAATCAAATATTGTACCAATTAGATGCAGCTAATACAAACATAAAATAATTCAACTAGCATATGATACCAATATAGTATATAGATATACTAATACGGTATATAGTTGGAATACATTGAATACTAAAATGATATATTGGTATATTATTTGGGTATACAACCAAATTCGTCTTCTTCTCTGGTTCAACTATATTTCAACCCAAATTTCTAAAATTTATTACAAAATCTCTACTAAATTGACTAAAACTTTAGTTACAACCTCCAATCAACTTTCCAAACTAACCCATATAGGATCGGATCAAAATAATTAAAAACTCAAACAAACCAAGTTATGAGTTTCAAGCTTCAAGGTCCATCAATGGTGGATTTAAATTTGAGGGTATGGATTTTGCTCCTCTAGTGGGTGTTGTTAACATGGCATCATCTTATTCATCTATCGGAGCTTATGGAGGAGAAAAACTGAAGGTGAATGTGAAGGTGAACAATGAACAAAAAATGATGGAAGATGAAGTAGAACAAAAGTGAATGAAAACTATTTGTTGTAACTTAGAACGAAAAAATATAAGAGAAAGAAAAGCATTTTATCTGGTCGATCACCTACTTATTGTTGAAGTTGGATTGAAATTTCTTTTAGCAATAAGATTTCCTCCTAATTCAGCTCATAGTTATAATTATTAAACCATCTGGGCGGGTAAATAGTTTTGATTGCATAGGTAGACAAAGTAAATAGTTTAGGTATGGGTATTCAAGGGTAAATAATTTAATCTTAATAGGTATAAAATGAAATTTTCTCTTTTTTATTCAGTATTGTGCAATCTTATGAGTAATCAAAATGATACAAATAAGATATTTTCAAAAGTACTAAATTTAAATGATTTAGATCACTCGTTCCGGTCGTAGAATTGGCCATAATACTTTGCATTCCTTTTTTTTATTTTTTCCTAAAAAGGAGCAGCCTTTTGCATTTTTCCCAGTCTACATAAGTAAATCCAAGGCGATAGTTATCAATAATGTCCTCTTTATATAAATATTTCACATAATGACAATATGGAACAAATAATATAATAATTCCATGTAATCCACGTAAATTGGACTATCATGTGTATATTTTAATTTTATGTACCTAACCTCATTCGTTTACCTCTTTTCATAAACAGTTTTTTTTTTCTTGGAAAACCCCACTTCAAAGATGAATCAAACTTAGAGAATGATCAGTAAGTAAAGTTTTAATTAATTAAAATCATAAAAAAATTTAAGCAATCATATATCCAGAGAAATTTTATTTGACTTAATGAAGTAATTAACTTGAAAACGTTAATAAAATTATTTGAATGCGTTAGAATTTGTTAGACAGACAACTCTACAAGGCCGAGAATGGAAAGGAAAGATAAAGGAAGCAGCATAAAGAGAAGAAAATTTTAGAAATATTTGTTTTGTAAATACCAATAGCCGGCTGATAAATATTGACCTGCTTTAAAACTTTCTTTTTTTGGGGGGGGGGGGGGGGGGTGTTCCAGCATTTCGAGTTTAAATTTGTAGTGATTAGAGGGTGTTTGGATTGGCTTATAAAAAGTACACTTTTTAGCTAGAAGTCAAAAGACGTAAGTTGTTAATACCTAACTTTTGGTTTTTGGCTTATTTTTGTACTCCCTCAGTTTCAATTTATGTGAATCCATTTTAGTGGGCACGAAGTTTAAGAAAATAGAGAAAACTTTTGAACTTGTGGTATAAAATGTGTCACATATATTTTGTGTGGCTATAAATTATTGCATAAAGGTAAATTATTTCCAAATAAGGAAATGAGTCATTCTTTTTGGCACATATCAAAAAGGAAATAGATTCACATAAATTGAAATGAATGTAGTATCTTTTATGCCTAAAAGTAAGTGCTTTTACGCACTTTTTATCATAGTCAAACACCACACAAATTAAAAGAAATGCTTAAAAGCCAATAAGCACTTAAAACAAGATAATCCATACATCTTTATTTTAACTTATGTTCTTAATTAATTTATTCTTTTTTTCAAAATCCTTTATTATTTTGTTTTATTATTTTTTGTTTCATCATTCTAAATCTCAATAATGCATGTAAAGTTAACAAGCTACTGAAAGATTCATTCAATCACAAACTAAAATGTACCTTCCCAGTATAACATCTTGTAAAAGATAGCTTAAGTTAACTATAGTCAGTATACTAATTAGTTGTAATCATGGTTAACTATTTTTTAGTTACTTGTACAACTATCAATTAGTTGGCTAGATGACAATTATATACGCTTGTATTAGCTTCATTTTTGTAATAGAATGGATGAGAAACTCTTCCAATTTACTCTCATTCTCAGTTCGACTCTTCTCATTCTATGTCACAAAATCAACCAACACACAGAGTTAACATGGTATCAGAGCCATAATCGAGTGATCCTAGCGAGTTCTTCGTGCAATTGAGGAAGAAATCAAGAGGAATTGCTTTGTTTCTATTTTTTAACCTAATTTTGCAATATTTTGACTAAATTTCATGGCAATTTCCAATGAATCAAGCAGTGTTGCTACTTGCGATAGGGTTTCCGGTAATGAAATTATCGGAGGGACAGTCATACTTGATCACATCCGCCCATTATATCTGCATCCTTCGGATGGATCGGGATCAATGTCAATGGATGATAATAGGTGAATTTGACTATAATTATGCCCTAAATAATCACACTTTGTTGTTGAATTAATATTGTTTATGATGACAAAATGCTTTGATTAGTGTTTTTTGGTGTGTTATAGGTACATATGATCCATTGGGTGCTAAAAGAAGCTATTTTGGAGTCACATATTGATGAAGAGGCCAAGTGAAGAGTTAAGTGAAGTGAGCTTGAAGAATCAGAGAAAAATCAGAAGTGCTGTTCATCCGCGGTTCACTCGCGGCCGCGGATGAACCGCGAAAAAACAAGCTCTCTGAAGTTGACTGTTCGCGGTCCGTCCGCGACCGCGGACGAACCGCGGAAGGCGCCGCAGAATTATTCCTAGTTGTGTACAAATTTAGTTTTTTAGCCCTAAAACCTCTATATAAACTCCTAGTTCGCCCAATAGAGGCATGTTGTCTATTTTTCACTACTTCGGCAAGATAATTAGTAAGAGAGAACTCTCTCAACTCATTCCTTTATTTTGTATCAAGTATTTATTTTATGAATTCAATTATTATTCTTGTTTCTTTGAGCATGAGTAGCTAAATCTTTTTCTAAGGTTTTGATGGAACCTATTGAGTGATGAACTTATCGATTATGTGATTACAAATTGTTAGCTAGATTTCTATTTGTTCTACTTTGTTCTTGTTGTTGTTAATTGGTAGAGCTCCCAATTAGCGGTGCCTATTTAGTGTGCATAACTTGGAAAAGAGTGCATATTTAGGTATATTGTTGAACAACACCACACCTAGGTGATTGGAGGAATCTATAACTTTAGGCGTAAAGACGGGGTTAGGAATAACGAAGTCTTGGGTGCAATTTTAAGTGAACTATTCAAATTAAAGCTAGCTAGGGTAGCTCGGGAGATTGCACTAGTAAACTATTGTAATTGCTCGGAAGAGGGTTACGATACAAATAGCATTCATGATTGATAGAATATATTAACAATTTGTATGAGCATAACGATAAGGGATTCCATCAATAGGGAAAATCAATACCTTAGTCTTTTTCCATATTATTTTTACCCAATATTCAATTCTTTCTTTTAAAGCCTTTTTAATTCTTGCAAAAGTAGTTAGTCGAAATTCACCATAAACATATACTCGAATTTTTGGGAACTTGATTCGGAAGTACTCTTGGGTTGTGAAAGTTGTGATTGGTAGGTTAATTCCCTGTGGGATTGATCTTGGACTTATTAGACCAGGTTAAATTGACGATGACCGTTGCTTGGACGTGAATCAATTTTGGCGCAGTTGCCGGAGAATTAACGGAATTATCAATTGCCATTGACAGAACTTCAAGATTCTTGTGTAGTCAGGTTCTTTCTACACTTTACATTGACTATTTTGACGGTTGTTACTTTGGGTACTCATGTGCATGCCTAGAAAATCTGCAAGGACTGGAGAACTAATTGAAGGACTCTCAGACCCCGAGCAAACTTTCCGGGCATGTAACAGGGCTATCAAACAAATTCAACAATCTTAGCAACCAATTAAACTAGATTTCGACATGGGTGACGTAAATGAACAAAACCAGCAAGACGGGTTAAATATGCAAGAGGCGCAGGAGGCACAGGAAGGTGCACTGTTTGACTGGGCACAACCCACAGCGGATAATTTGGAAACTGCCATCAATTCAAGCTGAGTCTTTCGAGATTACTAACAACATGCTACACTTGTTGCAAAACAAGGGATTATTCTCTGGTCTCAGGTTGAAGATCCACAACAGCACCTGAAGAACTTTCTCTCAATATGCAAGACATAGAGGCAACCGAATGTGACTCCGGAAGCCATCAGACTATTGCTCTTTCCGTTCTCAATTACAGGGGCTGCACAAATATGGCTAAACTCACTCCCCATAAAATCTATTTCAACTTCGAATGAGTTAGTAAAGCAATTCCACAACAAGTTTCATTCACGTAACAAGACAGCTCAACAAATTGATGAGATTGTGAGCTTCAAGCAGAAACCAATGGAGACATTACAAGAAACTTGGGGCAGATTCAAGGGTATGCTTGTTATGTGTCCTCACCATGGGATTTCTGAGCAGATGTTGTGTCAAATGTTCTACATGGGGATTTCAGACAGTATGAAGAATATTGTAGATGCTTCAACATGTGGGGCTTTTCTGAGCAAGACTTGGAGAGAGGGCCAGAATTTGCTAGACAAAATGGCTCAAAATTCCGGGTGGACGACTAGGAAGGCTCCTATCACTCCAGTGGTGCACTCTGTACCTATGAATCCATCCAACACTCTAGAGGAGAACGTGGCAACTTTATTGACACAAATGAGCATCCTGACAAAGAAGGTGGAAGAATCAGGGGTACGCAGCAGGTTCACATTCTAGATACTACCAATGGTGGTTTATGCACAACTTGCATTAACCAACCCATAGGGAATCCATGGGTTGCAGACTAAGAACATCATCATCAGCATGAGGATATGAACTATGTAGCAAATTATAGAGGGCAGAGACAAGGTAATCCGAGTTGGGGTCAGCAGGCTCCACAGCAATACAGGCCTCCACAACTACAGTATAATGCAGCAGGTATGAGGCCACCACACAACATGGCTCCATATCCTAGACCTCAGAATTTCGGCAATCAGCAGCAGGGATATCATCCACCTCCACCACAGCATGGGGGTAGACATGATGATGGGTTCGCAGAATTGAAAGCTATGATGCAGCAGGTAATTGGGTCAAATGCCAAAACTAATGAAAGAATAGGTGCACATAACGCAGCGATCAAAAATATAGAAGTGCAGATGGGCCAGATTGCTATGTCACTTAACAATCGTCCTCAAGGGACATTGCCTGCAGATACACAAACAAACCTAAAAGACCAAGTCCCAAAACAGCTGATGGTAGTGACTTTGAGAAGTGGTAGAGATCTTGATGCTGAGAAAGAAGAAGAGAAAAGCAATACAAATGCTGAGACACTCACTCCAGTTCCCATTAAACTGGAAGAGTCCACAGGGTTGATAGAAATTACAGTCTATCTAGTTGCTGAAAATAAAGAGGAGCAGCAGGGAATGGAGAAAGTAGCTAAACAGGTAAAGCAGCAAGTTGAAAAGAAAGTGCTACAGAAGGAAAAGTCCCAAGTCATTGGGAAGAAGAGGCCTCCACCACCATTCCCCCAAAGGTTGGCCAAACACCAGAAAGAAGAGCAATACAAAAAGTTCTTTGAGATACTCAAGCAAATCCAGGTAAACATTCCCTTAATTGAAGCATTAAAACAAATGCCTGGGTATGCTTAGATGATGAAAGATTTGATGTCGCGGAAATTTGATTTCCAAGACTTGGCCACCGTAACCCTTACCCAGACTTGTAGTGCAGTGGTCTCCAGACCTATAGCTGAGAAGCTATCTGATCCAGGTAGTTTCACCATCCCATGCACTATAGGGAATTATGCCTTTACAAAGGCATTGTGTGATTTGGGGGCAAGCATTATTCTCATGACCTTATTTATTTATAAGAGGCTAGGCATTGGGAGAGCCAGGCTTACATCTATGTTATTACAGCTTGCTGACAGGACGGTTAAGCGTCCATTTGGTATTTTAGATGATGTGCTTATCCAGGTAGGGAAGTTCGTGTTTCTCACCGATTTTGTTATTCTTGATTGCAAGGTGAACGAGGAAATTCCCATAATTCTAGGAAGACCATTCCTAGCCACCGGGAGAGCTCTAATTGATTGTGAAACTGGGGAACTCAAGATGAGGTTGAATGATGAGGAGATCATATTCAATGTACAAAACTCCATGAGGCGCCCTAGTGAGTTCGCGAATTGCTCTCTTATTGATGCGATTGATGTGATAGTGGAGATAGATGATGCAGAGTTGACCATTGAAGATCCACTTCAAGCATGCCTGATGAACATGGAAGAAGTAAATGGTGAAAGTTTAACTGAATGGGTACTATCTCTGGAAGGCAAGGGATTTTGGGAGAGAGAGCTTGAGTTCGAGCCTCTACACTTAGAGAGAAGAGAGACCCCGCCTGCAAAGCCATCCATAGAAAAGCCACCCAAGCTTAAGCTTAAACCACTACCATCACATCTCAGGTATGAATTTCTAGGTCCTAACTGCACCTTACCTGTTATTATCTCATCTAGTTTGTTAGATGTGTAGGCCCAAAAGCTTATACAAGTACTCAAAGAATGCAGGACTGCCATTGGGTGGACCATGGCAGACATAAAGGGGATCAGCCCCGCATATTGCATGCATAAAATTCTCCTGGAAGAGGGACACAGACCTTCCAGGGAACATCAAAGAAGGCTGAACCCTAACATGAAGGAAGTGGTAAAGAAAGAGGTAATAAAGTGGCTAGACGCGGGAATCATCTTCCCAATCTCAGATAGCAGCTGGGTTAGCCCGGTCCAATGTGTGACAAAGAAAGGTGGCATGACGGTGGTGAAAAACGAGAATAATTAGTTGATTTCAACTAGAACCATCACCGGATGGAGAATATGCATGGACTATAGGAAGCTGAATCTAGCCACTCGCAAAGATCACTTAACACTTCCCTTCATTGATCAGATGCTTGACAGGTTGGCAGGGAGGTCCCACTTTTACTTTTTGGATGGATACTCGAGATGCAATCAAATCTCCATAGCCCCCAAAGATAGAGAGAAGACCTCCTTCACATGCCCTTATGACATTTTTGCTTTTAGTAGGATGCCATTCGAACTATGCAATGCACCTGCCACATTCCAAAGGTGCATGATGGCCATTTTCACCGACATGGTGGAAGACATTATGGAGGTGTTCATGGATGATTTCTCAGTGGTAGGGAGTTCATTGGATGAATGCCTTGTCAATCTGACAAGAGTGCTGAAACGGTGCATGGAAACAAACATAGTGGTAAATTGGGAGAAGTGCCATTTTATGGTACAAGAAGGTATAGTATTGGGGCACCGGGTTTCAAGAAAAGGCATTGAGGTAGACCGTGCCAAAGTTGATGTCATTGCAAAGCTACCTCCACAACATCCGTCAAGGCCATAAGAAGCTTTCTTGGACACGCCGGTTTTTACCGGAGGTTCATCAAAGACTTCTCCAAAATATCAAACCCTCTCTGTAAGTTACTTGAAAAAGATCACCCTTTTGTTTTTTCTGATGAATGCAGGATTGCTTTTGAGGAACTGAAGAAGGGGTTGGTCACAGTACCCATCATCATTGCCCCCGACTGGGAGCAACCTTTTGAGCTAATGTGTGATGCAAGTGACTATGTAGTGGGGGCAGTGCTGGGCCAAAGGAAAGAAAAGCTGATGCACCCAATATACTATGCAAGTAGTACCTTGAGTGGAGCACAACTAAACTACCCAATGACGGAAAAGGAGATGCTTGCGGTCGTGTTCGCATTTGACAAATTCCGGTCCTATC
This sequence comes from Nicotiana noctiflora, assembly GCA_032618575.1. Lineage (NCBI taxonomy): Eukaryota > Viridiplantae > Streptophyta > Magnoliopsida > Solanales > Solanaceae > Nicotiana > Nicotiana noctiflora. The sequence goes on from JASVEL010002262.1 coordinate 33,475, forward strand.
TCATAGGATCCAAGGTAATTGTATATACAGACCATGCAGCTTTAAGATATCTAATTGATAAAAAGGGCTCTAAGCCGCGCCTAATTTGTTGGGTGCTGCTTCTCCAAGAGTTCAACCTCAAAATTCGGGATAGGAAAGGCACTAAAAATCAAGTCGCTGATCATTTGTCACGACTTGAAGGAGCTGAAATTGTCAAAGAGAGTGGGGAAATTCTGGAAACCTTTCCAGACGAGCAGCTGCTCACCACAACTCTCCTTGAAGCACCATGGTATGCTGATTATGCAAGTTACCTGGCCAGTGGTATTGTTCCTCACGACCTCTCGTCGGTCCACAAGAAAAGATTTTTTCGTGAAAGCCAGCTTTATTATTGGGATGAACCCTATTTGTTTAGGATATATCTCGATAACATGATCCGGAGATGCGTCCCCGAGATAGAACAATCTTGTGTTTTGCATGCATGTCACTATTCAGCATATGGTGGTCACTTTGGAGGAGTACGTACAACTGCCAAAATACTTGAGGCCGGTTTATATTGGCCAACGGTATTTAGAGATGCACACTTGTGGGTGAAAGGTTGCAACGAATATCAACGCACGGGAATATCTCCCGGCGTCACGAAATGCCAATGAACCCAATCTAGCAAGTTGAAGTGTTCGATGTCTGGGGAATAGACTTCATGGGGCCCTTTATCAGCTCAATAGCAATAAGTACATACTTGTTGCAGTTGACTACGTGTCCAAATGGGTGGAAGCTGCAGCATTACCCACCAATGATGCTAAGGTGGTGGTGGGATTTTTGAAGAAGAACATTTTCACCCGTTTCGGGACTCCAAGGGCTATCATCAATGACGAGGGCACACACTTTTGCAATCGGGCGTTTGAGAAATTATTGGCCAAGTATGATGTGAAACACCGAGTGGCCACTCCGTATCACCCGCAGACTAGCGGGCAAGTTGAGGTCTCCAACAGGGAGATAAAGAGTGTATTAACCAATACAGTGAACGCCACAAGGACCGACTGGTCCAGGAAGCTTGATGACGCACTATGGGCTTATAGAACAACATTCAAGACACCAATCGGCATGTCACCATACGAATTGGTATTTGGGAAAGCTTGTCACCTACCTGTTGAACTAGAGCACAAAGTATGGTGGGCACTGAAGCAATTGAATCTCAACTTTGATGAAGCGGGGAAATCACGGCTGATCGGGTTGCATGAATTAGAAGAATTCCAGTATCTAGCATTTGAAAGCACTAGACTATATAAAGAGAGAATGAAGCAGATTCATGATCAGAATATCATTGAGCGAAACTTCAAAAGCAGGGACAAAGTACTGTTATACAATTCAAGACTACGGTTGTTCCCAGGTAAATTGAAATCAAGGTGGTCAGGACCTTTCCTGGTAATTGAGGCATTTGAGTCATACGCTGTGGAAATTCAAACCATTGATGGTTCACGCATATTCAAGGTAAATGGACAGCGATTGAAACCTTATGTAGGCTTGGATGACACCAAGGACAAGGTAGAATTACGGTTGGATGAACCTCAAAGGTCTAGCGAGCCTTAAAATGCCCTAAGATGTGTCATGCCGCGATGTTAAATCAGGCGCTACGTGGGAGGCAACCCACGAATATGTTGTAAGTATTCTCATTACAGTTAGTCTATATATAAAAAAAATTCTCACCAGCGAAAACAAAAATTCAGAGAGGAGCACTGTTCGCGGTTCATCCGCGACCGCGAATGAACCGCGAAAAAGTGACCCCTCTGAAATTTTGACTGTTCGCGGTCCGTCCGCGACCGCGGACGGACCGTGAAAAAGTGACCCCTCTGAAGTTTGACTGTTCGCGGTCCATCCGCGTCCGCGAACGAACTGCGGACGAACGCGATCAGCTCCGCGGTCGGTGAAAATAAAAAGATTTTTTAATTTTTTTCTTCCCCCACCTTCTTTAAACCCTAAAACATAACCCCCCCCCCCCATTTCCCCCTCCACAGCCGCCTACTCTCCCAAATCCTCCCTCTCTCACTCTCAAATCTCTCTTCCTTCTCTCTAGAATTCTCCCCCCCCCCTCTTCTACAAATCACTCCCCCACTTCCATCCTACTTATCTACTACTATCACTATTAAGTTTCTCTAATCTTGTTCTTTTTAATTTTTTTCTTTTAGTTCTTGATTTTTTTAATTTTGTAGACTTAATTAGTAATTGTAGTTGAACATGTATCATATGTAGTATATAGTGTTAGTTTAGGTGTCTCCATGAATATTACTTGGTTTCTTTTGCACATTGAATGCTTTATGAATTTGTTTTTTCTTCCTCAATGAACCTTGTGATATGATTGGAAGTTTGGTAAAGATTGGGTTGTTGGGTCTCCAATTGAGTTTATAGTGCTAATTTGGTATTTTGGAGACCCAAAAGTATTGTGATTATATGTGCTGGTTGATTGGCTAAGTTGGACAATTGTTTTTGGTAGTAATTGATGAATGCATTTTTAGGAGAAATAATGCCCAAGTAGTGAATTGTTTGTTGTTGTATATTATTGGAGATGGATTAGGTTGGTTAGGTAATGTTAGAATGCCATAACAAATAAGTGTGGGGTGCTTGAATATGCATGGGTAAAATTGTTAGATAAGTAACTAAGTATATGAGTTATGAGATGATTGCACTAAAAGGGTCAATTGTGATATTCCACGGATGGCGAAGTCTGAGTAGCCAACCGGTGACTAACAATATGTAAATTTTTGGTTGTCTTATTTGTGAAGGATCATGGCACCTAAAAGATCACGACAGGGTGCTATCTCTTCGAGGCAACCTACTTATGATGAGTCAAGGTTCGCCTGCGAAGAGGCGGAGGCTCGGTTCCACAATAAGGCAGCTAAGAAATGGCTCCAGGAAGTTGAAGTTTACCGGATAGCCCTCCGTTCTAAAAAGCCAGAAATATATGATGAAAATCGCAGACGCGAAATGGAGTTCCTATTTGACACACCGCCCCAAGTGAACAAGATGCTTGTTAGGGAGTTCTATGCCAATGCTCCCTACGCGATGGCTAGGAGGATATTCGTCAGAGGTAAGGATATTGTAACGACCCGGCCGGTCGTTTTAGAAAATTACGCCCCGATCCACAATTTAACTATTCCCCTAAGTTCATTTCTTCTATTATGGTTTGTCGGGAGAATCGATTCTGAAATTTGGAGCGTTTTGGGACACTTAGCCCCTAAATGGGAGGTTTAAGGTTGGAAAATGGTCTGTAGTTAGAACAGTGTTAAGACGACCTCAGAACGGAAATTTGATGTTTCCATTAGCTCCGTTAGGTGATTTTGGGTTTGGGAGCACGTTCGGAATGTATTTTGGAGGTCCGTAGCTCAATTAGGCTTGAAATGCCCAAGTTTGAAATTTTGGTAAATCCGAATGATAGGTGAGATTTTGATCCGGGGGTCGGAATGGAATTCCGACAATTTCTGTAGCTTCCTTATGTGATTTTGGATATGTCCGCAAATTTTCAGGTAATTCGGACGTCGTTTGGTCGGGTTTTTGATTGAATGTTAGTTTTGAAAGTTTTGAAGAAACTTAGGCTTGAATCCGTGTGTAATTGGTGATTTTGATGTTTAGGATGGTGTTTTTATGATTGGAACAAGTTCGTATCGTGTTTTAGAGTATGTTGGTGTCTTTCGCTGGAGTCCCGGGGGCCTCGGGGATGAATTCGGCCCATCAAACGGGCATTTTGAAGCCTGGAAAACCTGCAGAAAAGTACAGGTCAGTGCAGCAGGGATTTGGCCTTCGCGTTCGCGTGAAGGGGGTCGCGTTCGCGCAGGCCAGTCAGGCCAAGGCATCCCATTTGCATTAAGACATACGCGTTCGCGTAGCTGGTGTGGTGTAATGCTTCGCGTTCGCGTGACCTGGGTTCACGAACGCGTAGAAGGGGGAGAGTCAGCATCGTGTTCGCGTGGTTTGCTGTCGCGTTCGCGTAGAGGTGGAATCTGGCGCCGGGGAATCTTGTGCTTCGCGGACGCGTGGGCAGCATCGCATTCGCAAAGGGTAATTTGAGCAGACCTTTACAGATGCGTAGAGCATTAGGGTCTGGCAGTGAGTTTAAGTTCAGAACATAACAACCGCAACCCCATATACAAAAAACGCCATTTTTGAGCTCCAAGAGAGGAAATTGAAGGGGAAACGCTAGGATATCATCGGGAAATCATCGGGGGTAAGTTTCTTGACCTTGATTCGTTAGTTTATCATGAAATCCTTGATTATTTCACTGAAAATGGGAGATTAAAGGTGGGTTTGAGCCCTAGGCCTAAATTTTAGAAAACCTTCGATTTGAATGGGCAAACAGAGTCCGATTTCAATAAATTTTGTATGCACGAACTTGTGTTGAGATAAGGAACCCGAATATATAACTTTCGTAATTTTTCGAGAAGCGTACCGAAAGTCGGGTTTTGGCAATTTGTGGGTTTTGGTGTATTTTGAATTGTTTTGGTTGGATAATGCCCAATTGGCCTATTTTGATGTGATTTTATTGATTTTATCAGATACTACATCGGTGGAGTCCGACATTCGCTGCAAGAGAGTTGTCTCTTAGCGGTTTTGTACCGTAGTCGAGGTAAGTGGCTTGTCTAACCTCGTGTGGGGGAACTTTCACCCCTAGGATATTATGTGATAGCTTAAATGCCTTGTACGTGAGGTGACGGGCTTGTACATGCGCTGGTTTCTGTAACACACACTTTACTTGAATTGTCTGATTAGTGATATTCCTACTCTTAGCTGATAAAAATGTTACTTTTACCCGGTATTAGTTAGAAAAGCATGATTAGCAAGGATTCAACATGTCTAATTGCCTAGTTGACTTACTTGAGCTTCTTGATAAAATTGTTGGCACTAGTTTCGGTGAAGTTGTAGTTAAACATATTATATTCTCTTTGTGTGTTTTCTTTATTTGATGTGTTGGTGGACTGCGGGTTCAATTCCCGAAGATCACAGGGCTGTGGGTTCGATTCCCAGAGACCCGGAGTGGTATTGTTTGTGGACTGCGGGTTCGATTCCCAGAGATCCTGAGTTATTAAGATATGGACTGCGGGTTCGATTCCTGGAGATCCTGAGTTATTGGGATATGGACTGCGGGTTCGATTCCTGGAGATCCTGAGTTATTGAGATACAGACTACGGGTTCGATTCCCGGAGATCCTGAGTTATTTAGTTGTGGACTGCGGGTTCGATTCCCGGAGATCCGAGTTATTGAGATATGGACTGCGGGTTCGATTCCCGAAGATCCGAGTTATTGAGATATGGACTGCGGGTTTGATTCCTGGAGATCCGAGTTATTGAGATATGGACTGCGGGTTCGATTCCCGGATATCCAGAGTTATTGAGATATGGACTGCGGGTTCGATTCCCAAAGATCCTGGTTATTGAGATATGGACTGCTGGTTCGATTCCCGGAGATCCTGAGATTTGCTGAGACATGGGATGCGGGTTCGGTTCCCGGAGACTCAAGGGTACTGTTAATGGGACTGTGGGTTCAATTCCCACAGGTCCTGGACTTGTTAATTGAGTTTTGTTACTTGTTGTCAGCTTAATTGTAGACGGTTGTAACAATCACTTTATAATTGTTAATTCGGAATTTTTATCCTTTAAACTGCTTATTATTGTTACTATCATTTTGTTATTGTTTCTCTCTGTAGGGCCCTGACCTTCCTCGTCACTACTCCATCGAGGTTAGGCTTGGCACTTACTGATTACCGCCGTGGTGTACTCATGCTACTCTTTTGCACACTTTTGTTGTGCGGATCCAGGTACATCCGATCAGGCGCCCTACAGGTGATCTAGCAACACTTCAAGAGACTCGAGGTATGATATGCTACGTCCGCAGATTCGAAGTGTATTCTTCTATTCATAGTATTAGCAGACATTTTTCCTTCATTTCGTTGTTAGATACTCTTTACACTTAGAGCCACAGTTGTATATACTCTTTTAGTCTGTGTTACCCGTGGGATTCCGGGTCTTGGTGGTGTTATATGCAGTGTATTTTGACGGGTGTATGTGCCAAGCGGCACGGATTACATTCCCTTTTATATTATGTTTCCGCTATTTATTATTTAATGTTCATAACTTGTATATTCTGCAATGTGTTAGGCTTACCTAGTCGTGGGGACTGGGTGCCATCACGACATGTTCATGATTGGTGAACTAGGATCGTGACAAGTTGGTATCAGAGCTCTAGGTTCATAGGAGTCACGAGACACAGACCGGTTACTTAGAGTCTCGCTGATCGATATGGAGACGTCTATATTTATCTACGAGAGGCTATGTAACTGTTTAGGAAACTCTTCTATTCTTTGAATTCCTTATCGTGCGTCATTTATTCAGTTGGAGCCTATGTCATACGTTCTTTTGCATCCACTCGTGTATTGAAATTGCGCGCTCGGTATCAAGTATGCGCCGACGGTTCATAACGCTGCAGAGGGATTTCAAGGGAGTCAAGAATTTACTCAACCATTGTTACCACGTGTCATCCATATCGATAATGCAAGAGAACTGAGAGATCATCAATTGTGCACATGGGGGTGCACTAGGTTCTGACATTCGGTTGATAAGTACGGTCTTGAGAAGGTTTACTTAACTGCCTAATCGTCACGGTAATGGTAGAATCACAAGGTGGATATAGATCTAAAGATAGTGGGTGGTAATAAAGACTAAATGGTTCATATGAGATACCTATTTAGCGAAGGATTCGGCCAGTGGAGATACTGGGGAAATGATTTTAACTATCCTAAGAAGGACATATACCAAACGAATCTCTTGGACTATCTTATGATGAAGATGTACAAATGATAAAGGCTATTGTCATGGATTAGCAAGATGTATCGTAAGGCTTCGTGCCAAGTGAAAGGATTTCACTATCAACGATCAAATTGTGGGTCATGTGTCATAGCAGATTTGCCCTGCGATGTATTTAGGTGCTATTCAAAAAGTTCTTGAAAACTTGCGGATGGGCAAGAGTTGAGGATCGTATTGTATGATGTTGGGACTTTTGATGTTCCTGTGTCCCTAATAAACTCTACATTTTATTATCAGCAGGGAGATATTCGACAAAGGCTACATGGTGCTTCGTAGGCGTGTGAGAATCATAGTATGTTTTAAGATGTCGTTGGTAGAGAATGCTCGGTGCATGGAGCGGGATGATGTTTGGTTGTATTGGAATGAGGTCATACCCTATGGGGATAGAGTGATAATGTGGCACAAGTGATTATGTTCGTACGATCAAGTGAATTGCAGTTGAATAAGAGTAGATGACTTGAGTGAATGTTTCTAATGTGCTCGAGAGTCGTGTGTTAGTGGCTTTGAGCTAGTGGGAGAGTCTCACCGCTTATGATTTGGGTCGCATGGCTAATTACCTACGTGAATTTTGGGTATTAGCGTATTAATGGGTTATTGCAGCTACGGAAAGGGACCACGAGTGGTAACTTGAGTATATGAATTTTTGAATGCATGTTAATAGCCTTACTGGCTCACGTTCAAACTTGAGGAAAGATTCATGATTTATGCCTCATATAGGAGCAGGCTTCGCGGGAAGTGATTCCGCTGGGTGCTTTATCGAGAGGGTATTCATATGTTATAAACATTCAGTAGAGTTGGTTGCATACTGGGCCAAGTCGGGGCCGGATGGTTCTCAATAGCGGTCCTAGTGAATTCAAGAGGTAAAGTGTGATGTTTGATAATTCTGAGTCTATAAGGACAGTTGAGGCTCAAGTTTTTGAAGCAACTTAAGAAGAAAGGCACAAAATGTTCTATGATGTTTTGACTTGTGGCGTAGCATTTGAGAGACATGAAATGGTAGTCATTTTTGAGACAGCATGGCCTCATGATTTAAGGTCACTCGGCGTGTGTGTGGTTGGAATATGTTAGGTATTGAAGGGAGATATTAACACTTCTAAGACAACCAAGGATAAACTGGAAGGAAGTAAATTGATTAGCCAAAGTTGAGTTGGCATATTGGTGTCAATGATCGGTTCATGTAACGTGATCGAGGTATGCATGCGATTTGTGGCGGTGCATTTGAGGCTTGTCGGCCATAGTGATTGATGGTATTCTGAAGTACTCTTCTGTTAGGGCCTGTAATGAATAGGCGGACCTCGGAGAGGGTTATGGTGGCTTGGACCACTACTTGGAGATTGGCATATTCGACGGTTATGAGAACTTGCCTGTGTATTGCTATAGTTCTCCTGAAATGAGTTAAATGGAAAGTTTTATGTGATGGAGTATTAGCCTATCCTCAGTTCTAGAGTTGTGATGGAAATCGTGTCTATAGTATATCGGCACGTGAGGTGCAGTGAGCGGTATGGAATTTGAAGTAAGAACCAAGGTCGCAGTAGGGTCAATGAATGAGATATAAAGAGCTCGGATGAGCAGGAAAGGAGTTTCAGTGTTTGAGTAAGATGGGTATTAACGTCAGTGTCACTTGAGATCAGTGTTATGTGGGAAAGACTTTGCATCCCGGTTAGGGACTCACTGATCGCTTTTCAGCGTTAGTGCAGCCGGTAGGTTGAATATGCAGGCCCGTTTAATTATTCAGAAGGTGGTGGGAGCTTGTCCCACAAGAAGATTGAATAGGCGTGACATGTAGTCACTTGATTGGTTAGAAAATTTAAACCAAGTATGAGGATTTTGGTGATATCATCCATTTGAGAATTTATGCCTGGAGGGCACTCTGCTTATTGGGTTATAGACCTGTGAAATATTATTGACTTTGCTTGGCACGACCAGAATAGACTAAAGGTCGGTGGATAGATTTAAATGTGAAGTGAGCCTTGCGTTAGGCCGGTTGTGTCTCTTTCAGCAATGCGCCCTTTATGGAGAGATAGTCGCGGTCTTATTTCGCGGCTAGTTAATTCATGTAAAGATATATTACGCCGTATGAGTTGTGAGATGGCTTGGTAAGTTCCTTATGTGCTGAGGTGCCGCTCAGCGGTGATGTTATATGAGCATGGTGACTCTCAAGACTCAGATTATATATCGCACCTTAGTTGGGCTTGAGTTTGTAGCCTATAGCGCTATATGTTTCCTTGTGTCTGATATCAGGCACCTTAGTGTGCTTATGATAGATATTCAGTATTTTGATGTGATGAGCTATTCAGCTCGATATATGACTCCTTGTGTGAGTCTATATTGTTTGGATCGGGTGGCACGCCGCCACGGTTATATTGTTGGGATCGGGTGGCATGCCGCCATGGTTATATTATTGGGATCGGGTTGCACGCTGCAATAGTGTGATGTTTATTTTAGTATCTATAATTGCTTTTATGTGTTCTGTTTCCTATTTTCTGAGGAGGTCCATGTTAATGTGAGAGTTGAATAGTTCTCTCTTGTGTTCGCCTTCCTTTGTATCACATACGAATTAGTGGATTACTAGCACATTGTTCCATCTTATGGGGCTTTTGATTATATCTGAGGTGGCTTATCGCCTGAGCAGACCGTACTGGATGAGATGAGATTATGGGATTTGGGATCAGTTCAAACTGATTATATGAGGTATATTACAGAGGAAAGGATCATCCTCTGGTTTAGGACAAGGTAATGGATCTTGTCGGGAGTATAGACCCAATGAATTGTTGATTCAGTAGTTGGTTATGGATATCGGCACATCTCTTCTGTCGTGTCAGTATTGTGAAAGTTTGAATGAGACCTATGCAGATCATGAGGTGCAATGAGAGCATCTGATTCATTGAATTTTTGGCTAATTTGGTCATAAAATATTATCGTGGTCCTGTGGATTTTGTGTTGCAAGGTAAGAATCCACCAAGGTTATACAGTCATGTTTGAGGATGGCGTTTGAGGAATATTGAGTGATCTCTTGATGAATACAAGCCTGACATAGAATTCCGGATGTTGGAATTAGGCTCTAAGGCTTAATTGTTTGAATAAGAGGGAATATCTTCAGATTATACCAGGCTAATATGCTCAGCTGAGTCCTAGGCCATTTTGAGATTTTGAGGCGTGTTGGGGAGGTTGCTTATGAGTTGGCCTTACCTCCCAGCCTAGCCGGAGTCCACCCCATATTTCATGTCTCTATGCTATGGAGATACCATGGTGACCCGTCGCATGTGTTGGATTTCACTTTTGTTCAGCTAGACAAGGATCTGTCTTATGTTGAGGAGCCAGTAGCCATTCTATACAGGCAGGACATGAAGCTAAGGTCAAAGAACATCGCTTCAGTAAAAGTTCAGTGGCGGGGTCAGCCGGTCGAGGAGGCGACTTGGGAGACCGAGCAGGTTATGCACAGCCAATACCCTCATCTTTTCACCACTCCAGGTATGTTTTCTATGCTCGTTTGAGGACAAACGAATCTTTTAAGTGTGGGAAGATGTAACGACCCGGCCGGTCGTTTTAGAAAATTACAACCCGATCCCCAATTTAACTGTTCCCTTAAGTTCATTTCTGCTATTGTGGTTTGTCGGGAGACTCGATTCTGAAATTTGGAGCGTTTTGGGACACTTAGCCCCTAAATGGGAGCTTTAAGGTTGGAAAATGGTCCGTAGTCGGAACAATGTTAAGACGACCTCGGAACAGAAATTTGATGGTTCTATTAGCTCCGTTAGGTGATTTCGGGGTTAGGAACGCGTTCGGAATGTATTTTGGAGGTCCGTAGCTCAATTAGGCTTGAAATGCCGAAGTTTGAAATTTTGCCGAATCCGAACGATATGTCAGATTTTGATCCGTGGGTTGGAATGGAATTCCGACAATTTCTATACCTTCGTTATGTGATTTTGGATATGTCTGCAAATTTTCAGGTCATTCGGACGTCGTTTGGTCGGGTTTTTGATTGAATGTTAGTTTTGGAAGTTTTGAAGAAACTTAGGCTTGAATCCGTGTGTAATTGGTGATTTTGATGTTTAGGATGGTGTTTTTATGATTGGAACAAGTTCGTATCATGTTTTAGAGTATGTTGGTGGCTTTCGTTGGGGTCCCGGGGGCCTCGGGATGAATTCGGACCATCAAACGGGCATTTTGAAGCCTTGAAAACCTGCAAAAAATTGCAGGTCAATGCAGCAGGGATTTGGCCTTCGCGTTCGCGTGAAGGGGGTCACATTCGCGTAGGCCAGTCAGGCCAAGGCATCGCGTTCGCGTAGGTGGTGTGTTGTAATGCTTCACGTTCGCTTGACCTAGGTTCGCAAATGCGTAGAAGGGGGAGAGTCAGCATCGCGTTCGCGTGGTTTGCTGTCGCATTCGCGTAGAGGTGGAATCTGGCGCCGGGGAATCATGTTCTTCGTGGACGCATGGGGAGCGTCGCGTTCACGAAGGGTAATTTGAGCAGACCATCACGGATGCGTGAGTACCTTCACGGACACGTAGAGCATTGGGGTCTGGCAGTGAGTTTAAGTTCAGAACATAATAGTCGCGACCCCCTATACAAAAAACACCATTTTTGAGCTCCAAAGGAGGAAATTGAAGGGGAAACACTAGGATATCATCGGGAAATCATCGGGGGTAAGTTTCTTGACCTTAATTCGTTAGTTTATCGTGGAATCCTTGATTATTTCACTGAAAATGGGAGATTAAAGGTGGGTTTGAGCCCTAGGCCTAAATTTTAGAAAACCTTTGATTTGAATGGGTAAACGGAGTCCGATTTCGATAAATTTTATATGCACGGACTCGTGTTGAGATAAGGAACCCGAATATATAGCTTTCATAATTTTTTGAGAAGCATACCGAAAGTCGTGTTTTGGCAACTTGTGGGTTTTGGTGTATTTTGAATTGTTTTGGTTGGGTAATGCCCAATTGGCCTATTTTGATGTGATTCTATTGATTTTATCAGACACTACATCGGTGGAGTTCGACATTCACGGAAAGAGAGTTGTCTCTTAGCGATTTTGTACTGGAGTCAAGGTAAGTGGCTTGCCTAACCTCGTGTGGGGGAACTTTCACCCCTAGGATATTATGTGATAGCTTAAATGCCTTGTACGCGAGGTGACGGGCGTGTACATGTGCTGGTTGTTGTAACACACACTTTACTTGAATTGTCCTGATTAGTGATATTCCTGCTCTTAGCTGATAAAAGCGTTACTTTTACCTGGTATTAGTTAGAAAAACATGATTATCTAGGATTCAACATGTCTAATTGCCTAGTTGACTTACTTGAACTTCTTGATAAAATTGTTGGCACTAGTTTCGGTGAAGTTGTAGTTAAATATATTATATTCTCTCTGTATGTTTTCTTTATTTGATGTGTTGGTGGACTGCGGGTTCAATTCCCGGAGATCCCAAGGCTGTGGGTTCGATTACCGGAGATCCTGAGTTATTGAGATATTGTTGGCGCTAGTTTTGGTGAAGTTGTAGTTAAACATTATATTCTCTCTGTGTGTTTTCTTTATTTGATGTGTTAGTGGACTGCGAGTTCATTTCCCGGAGATCCTAGGGCTGTTGGTTCGATTCCCAGAGACCCGGAGTGATATTGTTTCTGGACTGCGGGTTCGATTCCCGGAGATCCCGAGTTATTGAGATATGGATTGCGGGTTCGATTCCCGGAGATCTTGAGATTTACTTAGACATGGGCTGTAGGTTCGATTCCCGGAGACTCAGGGGTACTGTTAATGGGACTGTGGGTTCAATTCCCACAGGTCCTGGACTTGTTAATTGAGTTTTGTTACTTGTTGTTAGCTTAATTGTAGACAGTTGTAGCAATAACTTTATTATTGTTAATTCGGAATTTTTATCCTTTAAACTGCTTATTATTGTTACTATCATTTTGTTATTGTTTCTCTCAGTAGGGCCCTGATCTTCCTCGTCACTACTCCATCGAGGTTAGGCTTGGAACTTACTGAGTACCGTTGTGGGGTACTCATGCTACTCTTCTACACACTTTTGTTGTGCAGATCTTGGTACATCAGGATAGGCTCATACTAGGTGATTCAGTATTTCTTTGGGAGACATCAAGGTATGATCTGCTACGTCCGCGGATCCGGAGGCTTTAATTCTATTCGGATAGTATTAGCAGACATTTTTCCTTCATTTCGTCGTTAGATACTCTTTACACTTAGAGCCACAGTTGTATATTCTCTTTTAGTCTGTGTTACCCGTGGGATTCCAGGTCTTGGTAGTGTTATATACAGTGTGTTTTGACGGGTGTATGTGCCAAGCGGCAAGGATTACATTCCCTTTTATATTATGTTTTCGCTATTTATTATTTAATGTTCATAACTTGTATATTCTGCAATGTGTTAGGCTTACCTAGTCGTGGGGACTGGGTGCCATCACGACATGTTCACGATTGGTGAACTAGGGTCGTGACAGATGTCTCCGCCCATGTTCCTACTATTAGGCAGGCACTTAGACTGCCAATTTATACTAGTGACGGGGACTATTACCACGATAGGCCGGGTGTCACATGGGACATGGTAATTGAGGCCTTATGTGTAGACGGCATCCTTGTGTGGATTAGAAATAAAACACTTCATTCTAACTGTTTTACACACACCGCTAAATGCCTGTTTTCTATAATATGTAATCGGCTCTTGCCCTCTAGCAACACCACAAATGTCAATTTTAATAGGGCACTTCTAACATGGTGTTTTGTAACACAGCAGGACGTAGACATCGCCCGCTTAATTAGTGATGAGATAGTGTTGAGGGGATCCCTCACAGCCAAGGGTTTTTACTACCCATCTCTTGTCACTACACTGTGTCTCAGCCATCAGACCCCAGTCATGGCCACAGATGGTGACCTACTACCAAAAGCTCCGTTTAGAGCTTCTCAAATCCGGGTTGGCCGAGACACTAACCCAATTGACTTGGATGAGGAGGACGACCCTGTACCGGTTGTCCGGGCCAGGCATTCCACTGATTCAGCCGGACCTTCCAGGCATGCTCACCGTGGATCGAGTATGTCTAGGTCCGAATCCTCACGACCTATGCTTAGGTCCATGGAGGAGGAGGTTGCTGATCTGCGCACCTTCGTTGATGGCTTGCACATGCGTTTAGACGCGATGTCTCAGAGGCAAGCTCGGTCAGACAGCAGGTTCATGGCATGGCTCCGATCACTTGGACGAGCATGTCACGTCGACCCATCCACCGTCTCCGACTCCGAGTGAGTCTCAGGTAAGTTTTCTCGCCCCTCTTGAGATTTATCTTTGTTGATGTCATGGGAACATGACATGTTTTTTAAGTGTGGGGTGGGTGACTTATCTTGTATATGTTGTATATATTAGTTATAGTGATTAATATAAAAAACAAATACAAAAAAAAATCAGAAAATTTAAAAAATCCAAAAATATGAGTAGAGGACTCTTCGTGATGACGGACAATTTAGGACAAGTACTCTTAAGGGAATTAGTCCACGTAGGAATTTTTTTTCTTTTATTTTCTTTTTCTAGGTAGTGTATCATCTCCCCCTTGGTTTTTCGTTTGACCACGATTCTTTTCCAACGGTTTTTATTTGAACCGGGTTAGGTATATTTTTTTCTTTTCTTAGGATTAGAGGAAAAAGGGTGACATGTAACCCTGAGTATGCACATTAGCAAAGCTTAATTGAACGTGAGAATGTATTTTCTAAGCTTGACTGTAGAATCTCAATATGCCTTAAATTTACCCAATAATGCTTGGTTAAACATCGATAGGACTTTGTAGATAAACCGGATTCCAATTGAGTTGCATGCTATGTGTGTGTGAGGTTTTACTTTCATTGTATGCTTTACATGATGCCTAGAACTTGCCATGTGTGTTTGCAAAGCGAAATAGAAGTTGTTTAGTTGTAGAAAGGATAGAGGCGGTTCTTTGTGTAACCCCATATACCAATAGACATGAATTCACCCGTACATAATATCTTAGTTAATCCCTTTGAGCCTAAAGCCTATTCTTTGATAACCCTTTAATGTTCATCAAATTGTTATATTGTTCTACTTTACCTCCTAGAAGCACTTCTATTGTAATGAATATGCAAAAATCTAAGTGTGGGATGAAGGGAAATTGAAAAAAAAAAGGGAAAATCAAGAATGAATGGTAGAAAATAGTGAACTGGCCAAAATAATGTAAATGTGTTGCAAAGAAATAAGAAAATAAAATATGAGAAAAATAGCTATATCAAAGTATATATGAAAATTAGAAAGGCCAGTTACACCAACAAAAGACAAGTGGGGATTTGAAGTAAACAAAGGTGAAGGAATGTTTAGGGGAGACATAAGAAAGAAAAATAAAGGAAAAGTTTGAAAAGGAAAAGAAAAGTGCTTAGGGAGGTTAGTCACTGTAACCAAAAGTATCCTACCCGTCCCATAGCCAACATTACAACCCGTAAAGACCTCTTGATCAATGATTGAATAACTCAATTAGTGGAGTGTTACACTAGGGGCAAGCCTATGGTGTGTCTGTGTGCATATAAATGTTCTTTGTTGAGAGTGAGTGAATTTGTCTGATATTTATAAGTTCCATATTCTAAATTGCTTATGTGTGGGAACTTCTCTCAATAAATTATGTGAGGGCGTGTAACTCAAGAGGAAAAATGTAAATTTGCAAGTTTTTGGTAATAAGTAGTGTAAGTAATAATGTGCTGGCATGAGAGTTTACGGTTAGGTAAAGATTGTGCATATCTTAGGTTAATCAGGAAAGATGGCTTTTGTGACATATTTTGGGGGAGACATAATTAAAAATTGGCCTAAAGTGTGATTAAGGTTGCTCGAGGACGAGCAAAGGTTTTAGTGTGGGGTATTGATAATAGGTGAATTTGACTATAATTATGCCCTAAATAATTACACTTTGTTGTTGAATTAATGTTGTTTATGATGAAAAAATGCTTTGATTAGTGTTCTTTGGTGTGTTATAGGTACATATGATCCATTGGGTGCTAAAAGGAGCTATTTTGGAGTCACATGTTGATGAAGAGGCCAAGTGAAGAGTTAAGTGAAGTGAGCTTGAAGAATCAGAGAAAAATCAGAAGTGTTGTTCATCCGCGGTTCACTCGCGACCGCGGATGAATCGCGAAAAAACAAGCTCTCTGAAGTTGACTGTTCGCGGTCCGTCCGCAACCGCGGACGAACCGCGGAAGGCGCCGCAGAATTATTTCTAGTTGTGTAAAAATTCAGTTTTTAAGCCCTAAAACCTCTATATAAACTCCTTTCGCCCAATTGAGGCATGTTGTCTATTTTTCACTACTTTTGCAAGACAATTAGTAAGAGAGAACTCTCTAAACTCATTCCTTTATTTTATATCAAGTATTTATTTTATGAATTCAATTATTATTCTTGTTTCTTTGAGCATGAATAGCTAAATCCTTTTCTAAGGTTTTGATGGAACCTATTGAGTGATGAACTTATAGATTATGTGATTACAAATTGTTAGCTAGATTTCTATTTGTTCAACTTCGTTCTTGTTATTGTTAATTGGTAGAGCTCCCAATTAGCGGTGCCTATTTAGTGTGCATAACTTGGAAAAGAGTGCATATTTAGGTATATTGTTGAACAACGCCACACCTAGGTTATTGGAGGAATCTATAACTTTAGGCGTAAAGACGGGGTTAGGAATAACGAAGTCTTGGGTGCAATTTTAAGTGAACTATTCAAATTAAAGCTAGCTAGGGTAGCTCGGGAGAGTGCACTAGTAAATTATTGTAATTGCTCGGGAGAGGGTTACTATACAAATAGCGTTCATTATTGATAGAATATATTAACAATTTGTATGAGCATAACGATAAGGGATTCCATCAATAGGGGAAATCAATACCTTAGTCTTTTTCCATGTTATTTTTACCCAATATTCAATTCTTTCTTTTAAAGCCTTTTTAATTCTTGCAAAAGTAGTTAGTCGAAATTCACCATAAACATATACTCGAATTTGTGGGAACTTGATTCGGAAGTACTCTTGGGTTGTGAAAGTTGTGATTGGTAGGTTAATTCCATGTGGGATTGATCTTGGACTTATTAGACCAGGTTATATTGACTACGACCGTTGCTTGGACGTGAATCAATGTGTCTTTTATTGACTAGTATGGAAAATGACAATCTTTCGAATCGAGCTATGAAAGTAGCTCTACGTGGGAAAACAAGTTGTGTTTAGTTGATAGTTCAACATCCAAAGCTGATTTTGGGACGGCACTTGCACATTAGTAGGATCGTTGCAACGCGAATGTCACCTCGTGGCTAATGAGTAATGTAGTCAACACCTTTTGAATGGATTACTCTTCTCTTCGAATACTCAAACTGTTTGGGAACAACTCAAAGAGTGATTTGACAAGGTGAATGCTTCTGGACTCTACTACTTGCACTAGTAAAATCAGACGATTGATTTTAGGAAATAATTTTGGGAGGATTGGACATGTTGAGCCTACTACAATGTTCACTGTACAATCAGGGAATAATCAGATAATAAATTATAGCTTGGAGTGTGACTTTGCCAATTAAAGGGTCACACGAGAGAAGGCTGTTACAAATTGATGAAATGTTAATTTTGTCACAAAACATGTGATTTAAAGGAGAATTGCTACAAGATAGTTGGCTATCCCTCAGATTTTAAGTCTAAGAGGAATGCCAACACCATACAATTGAGGTAAATAGTACACAACTGGGAAATAAATCAGTTCTTGGATAACTACTCACATCGGAGCAATATGCTAAAAATTTGCAACTACTGAACAAGACATCCATTGGAGAGACCAATTCTAACATAGCAACAATGGCAGATAAATTACTTTGTTGCAATGCTCATATTCCCAAATGAAATATAGATAAAGGTACTACGAATTACATGATAGGCAATGACAAATTGCTACGAAATGGCATGGCTATAGGTAATAAAGGACAGTACAGATGCCTACAGGGGACTCTGCCAAGGTTACTCAAGTTGGAGATTGTCAGCTTACCGGAGGTGACACTATTAAGAATGTCCTTTGTGTGCCTAAATTCAAATTCAATCTTTTGTCTGTATCCATGGTGACAAGAGAGTTGATTTGTTTTGCCTCCATCTTTCCCACCTTTTGTGTTTTTCACGATTTCTTTTCTAGGAGGGTGAAGGGGATGGTAAGGAGGAAAAGGGATTGGATACCATGCTATCTACAGCAAGAAATAATGAAAGCAAAATTTACCAAGCATTTGCAGCATTAACAAAGGAACCCGGAAATACTGGAGCCATCTAGCACAAGAGAATAGAACATGTGCCCACTACTAGAAAAAGAGCCTATGGCAACGGATTTGTTGAAACGGTTAAAAACCATTTCTACAGACGGCTTATTGCAACGGTTTTAACCGTTACCTAAGATTTTGGATGTTATTAGTACACTTTTGAAACAAAACCGTTGCCATTGTACAATAACCGTTGCCGTAATATTTTCTATAACCACGGTTTACTTAATCGTTACATTTCATTTATCTGTGACAATGGTTGAATGTTATTGGAACGGTTAATGTTCCCCTAAAATTTTCCGCTCTTTTTTACTAAACCCGCCAAATTTCTCTTCTTTAATAACTTTATTTTATTTTTATTTTCTAATTTTAATATGTAATACTTACTAAATTTACTTAAACCCACAACTTTTATTTCTATTCCTAAAACCTTAAATTAGAAGACCCTTTCGATTCAGACCCCTCCCTTTCTAACCACATAGACTCCTCTCTTTCTAGTCCCTTTCACTGACCCATTCACTCTAATCTTTTAGATCCGGCCAATTTTCCTTTAATTCTTTTAGAAAAATCTTTCAAATCAAAACATAACGAGTTAAAGCAATTAGATTTATCCCCAAATCTGATTAGATCTGTGTCTGTTTTGCAAACCTTCAGTCTATCTGCTCAACGTCGTCTTATTCAACCAAATTGGTGGCCTGTGAGTTCAATAGCGAAGATCATCAATGCATAAGGTAGTCTCCGAGAAATTGGCTTTACCTGTAAGTTTTTCTTTTTTCAATTTGGGTAGTTTTCTTCTTTAATCGTTCTTTTTTCTAATATTTAGGGTGTGGTTATTGTATTAAATATCTTACTTTTTGGTAGCTATGGTTGTCACGACCCAAAACCCGATCATGATGGCGTCCAACACATTGCTAGGCAAGTCCGACCATGTTATCCACATTACCAGCCAATTATTAATTAATATTGATCAATTCAAGTTAATAGCTTATCTTCATAACAGAAACAACAAGTGCGGAAATAAAATACACAATATACTGCCCAACGAATCCGGTGTCACAAGTATGAGCCTCTAACAGATGGAAAATATCCTATACAATCCAAGTCTAGGCAGAATGGTAAAAGACATAAATGATAGGAAGGAGATAGATCGGGTCTTGCCGACACCGGAAGCTACCTCGATGTCTCCTCGGAATAACAGAAAAGTAGCAGTTGCGAGTAGCTCAACTGCCCTACTGAACACCTGTATCTGCACATAAAGTGCAGGGAGTGGGGTGAGTATCTTTCAACTCAGTGAGTAATAATAATAATAAACAACTGAAAGTAAGAACACCTGTACTATCACTAAACAGTTCTAAGAGTAACCATACAGGTAAATCATCTGCACAATGGTAAGTCCAATTCCAGTCCACTACTGTCTCATACTAATCCATCACTGATCTAATCATGTTGCGGCGTGCAGCCCGATCCTCACTCATACTACTGCGGCGTGCATCCCGATCCAACATATGTGTATATATATATAATGTTGCGGCGTCCAGCCCGATCCAATATATATAGTGCTGCGGCGTGCAACCCGATCCAATATATAGATATACTGCTACTGCACGTAGCCCGATCCAATCCAATATATATAGTGTTGCAGCGTGCAGCCCGATCCAATATATAGATATACTGCTGCGGCGTGCAGCCCGATCTAATATATATAGTGCGCTCACTAGGGGTGTGTGCAGACTCCGGAGGGGCTCCTTCAGCCCAAGTGCTATGATACTGTGGCGTGCAGTCCGATCTACAAATATAATACTATGGCGTGCAGTCCAATCCATATATTTACAAATTACGCGGCGTGCGGTCCGATCCATATATATATATATATATATATATATATATATATATATATATATATATATATATTACTATGGTGTGTAGTCCGATCCAATATATGTATATGTATATACTATTGCGGCGTGCAGCCCGATCCGGTATATATATCAATACCTCACAATGGGTCCTCGACCCTATCTCGGTCAATATAGACTTGGCCTCTCGGGCCCACTCAGCTAGAACAGGGTATTCAACCCCAAGTAGTCTCACTCAGAGTACACATCTAGTACTTGTTCATGACATGTTGTAAAGCTATGAATACGGCTGAGTGTGTGTGTTCAACATGATATAGGGGTCATTTAAATCTACCGGATTCCCTAATATTCTACAGATCGGCACAAGGCCCCAAACATGGCTACTAGCCCAAATATACAAATATAAACCCAGTCTCAACCATTATACACAGAAAACTATCAGTCGGGAAGGACCAAGTCCAAATCCGCAGTCACAATACCACTACACTCGACGCGTGTTTCATCTCAGCATATCACTCTATAGTACAAATACGGGGTTTCAAACCCTCAGTACATCACTTACTACAACCACTCATCTCGCATCGGCAAAAGTCCTAGCTCGCCTTGTGTTTGCCTCACAAATCAATGTCCTCGGATTCCAAATCTGATCCAAATCAACAAGAATACATCAAAATAGGCTAAATGGACATAACCCAATCGAAATAACTCGAATTACACCAAAACCCACGAAGTTGCCAAAACTCAACTTTTGGTATGCTTCTCGAAAATTACAAAAGTTACATTTTCCGAATCCTCTTCTCAACACGAGTCCATACATATAAATTTTATCAAAATCAAACTCCGTTTGCCCATTCAAAATCGATGAATTTCAATAACCGAGGCTTAGAGCAAAAACCTCTATTAATACACCTCCATATTTCCATTTTCAAGTGTTAAATTCATAATTTATCAATGTAAAATCATAAATTGAGTCCATAGTTGTTTGCCTAAAGAATCCTCTCGATTTTAGCCTCAAAATCGCCCAAGTCATCTCTTGGAACCAAGCCCTAAATGTTTTATATCTTTTGAAATTTTGACCCTTCTGTTTTTTTAACACACACACGATTTCCGCTTCTGCGGTCTAGGACTTGCAGCTGCGAGTCCGCTTCTGTGGCGTATTTGTCGCTTCTGCGACCCTCACTTAACCGCCCAAAATTGCTTCTGTGGTCCAGGCACTGCACCTGCGGGACCGCTTAAGCGATTATTTCTTCTCTTCTGCGTAACAGTCCCACTCGACCCACTTCGCTTCTGCGGCCAAGGGCTCGCTTCTGCAAGCCCGATCCTGCGAGTCCCTAGCCGCTTCTGCGGAAATTCCTGGCCCTGGTCCAAACTCGCTTCTGCGAGACAAACTTCGCCCCTGCGGATCCGCTTCTGCGGTTCCCCATCCGCAAAAGCGGAATCACTGCTGCAATTTTTGACAGAAGTCCAAAAAAATGCCAAACTTCTCCCGTAGACCCTCCGAAAGCATCCCGAGGCCCCCGGGACCTCAACCAAATATACTAATTCACTCTAAATCATCACACAAACTTGTTCCAATCATAAAAACACACCCTCAAACACACGAATCATCAAATTAAGGCGAATTGAAGCCTAAGTTTTAACTATAACTTCCGAAACCAACATTCAATAAAAAACCCGACCAAACGATGTCCGAATGACCTACAAATTTGCAGACATACCCAATTTCACCTAACGAAACTACAGCAACTATCGGAATTCCATTCCAACTCCCGGATCAAAATCTTACCTATCGATCGGATTTCGCCAGAATTCCAACTTAGCCAACTCAAGCCTATTTCTACACCGGACCTTCAAATTCAATTCCGATCGCTCACCTAAGTCACAAATCACCTCCCGAAGCTAGTCGAATCACTGGAATTCGATTTTGAGTCCTCTAACCACATAGTCAACTTCATGTTGACTTTTCAGAAACAAGCTTCACTCAAAAATGCTATATGACTTATTTTCAACCAGAATTATTCTGAATTCACCCGGTAGACTCTAGCACATGTATAAAAATATGATACAACATAATGAGGGGAAAACGGGGCAGTAACTCACGTGATAACGGACTAGGTCGTCACATTCTCCCCAACTTAAACTAACGCTTGTCCTCGAGCGTACCCAGAGTTGTACTAGAAGCAACCCAATAGTTGAATGATCTTACCAAGCTTATACTCGGGGTGATACCACGTCACCCTATCTATCATAAGTCTGATAATACAATATAACTGGAATGCCACAGTCCGTCTAAACCATAGACCACATTGCACTTCCCGAAATCACACACCAGATCAGAACCCCACGTCTACTCTCAGAATGAACCAGAACCAACTGCAATAACCCATACTTTCCACTCCAGGTGGGATCATATGATATACTACACTGCCCAAACACTCGAAACGATGGCATCCTTTCACAGCAACTGGCCACAATAACCAAATACTAACACAAAAACCTTTCTCATTAGCTAAAGTCTTATTCTGACACCTTCATATCCTGCCCACGACAACTGAACACGCGATATATCGAATTCATCTCTAAGGTCAACCATTCATGAATCCAATTCCTTTTAACTGATACCACAACAGATTTCGGAGCCCAACCTCGATATTACCTTTCTAACCAGCTGAAATCACATATGCTCGCACTCATTAATAACTCCAACGATCATTTCAATTATAACATACCGCACTGATGATATGACATTTCAACACCGTCATAAGCCGCGACGTGCACAACACAGGCTCTAATAAGATACGTCTGAACATACTCAAATCATAGCAAATGACTCAAACAAAAGACTTGTAATTCAATTCCTCTGTACCATCATAACATAGAACTGATTACAAGATCTTCTAGTCTCAAGCACATATATATAACACGAATCGCTATGCTTGATTCCACACTCCACTGTACGAATACATAACACACATCAAGAATCCACTCATACCACGAAAGTCATTCAAAAATTTCCCTATGCCATCAACAACTCAATCATTACAGTCGATTCAACAAGAGAATATCGCAATACCACCCGATATTATCAATTTACATTACCTTGCCCTCTTTTTTAACATTACTTTGTCCGCTCACTAGAATAGTAGTACCCTTTTCCTTAATCACCAGAAAGATTGATTCTCAGATTATCTGCAGCCGCCCGCGCTGCTTGAGAGTTTTAATGACTTCCCATATAATATGAACTGATCTAAAAACCCTGAACATGCCATTATCAACTTTATATAACACATCGCATATACCCTACCACACTAAGATACATGGAAACTTCTATCCCTCTCCTACACCGCAAATATCGACGCACTCACCTAGTCAAGGACCTTCATGATCCCATATAGAATAAAATTCATTACACATTCCATGATTCGCATACCAACAGGAAATATACTCATTTTCAAACCATAGTAAAACACATCACGAATTCTTTCTCCCAATTCCATTGCACAAACTAAACTGCCAAGACAGAGTTCCTCTACCCACATCAAGCTACGCGACTGCCAACACTCAAGATCTTTGCTGCACAATACCTACAAGACGCATTACTTCAAACACATACCAGGAATTACTTGTGTCTTTATCATACTGTTTCAGTTTATTATCAAGCTATTCCATTTATCCTAACTTTCTTTCTGATTCATCTTTAATTTAATTTCTCCTTTACTGAAGCATCACAATATCTCAACTCATACACAAGACCACACAGTCTAATACTCACAGGTTGCTGAATACTCTCTCAAATGTTTCCCATAAGTACCACCTTCTACAATACTTTATTTTGAAGAACTTCCTGTGATTCTAAATTCGTTATCATTACTTTAGAATATGGATACCTAGAATCCCATGATTAACATAACATATCACGTCTTGATCCCTTCTAATGAAACCACAGTCTCTAGCCACATACACAACCTTATGACACCTGACTGTTACAAGTAAAATCTTAAACACCGCAAGACCATTCTCGGGCGTCATTCACCCTTATTCAGTTGTCTTATTGACAGATCCACTCGTGCCTTGTTAGAACTCTGACACCGCAGAACATGATTACATACAGATACAAATAGCTATTTTCCTTTACTATACACCGAGCATTCTTTATCAACATCAGCTCCAAAACATCCTAATATTTCTTCACATCTACGATGCACCATGTAGCCTTTACCAAAATTTCCAACATACTTAGAGACAGAATCAACATAGCACACAATCGTGCAATCAGCTAGTCAATAGCAACCTCCCCAACTTAGCTCGAAGCCATATATCAAAGCAGTTTTAACCACTCATAGCATTCTTATTCAAATGACGCTACAATGATATAGGGAGATTAAACTCAAGTCATTTACTAGCTTTGGCAGAGACTCGAATCATCATAAATCTTAACTCTTCTGCAATTCTTGCATTTATACACACACAACATTTAAGCCTACTCTTTAGGTGACAAAATCTTTTCTAAGTCCCAAATTTTCCAAAAATTTCGACAGAGTTTCCTTTGTAATTTGGCCTATCCACCTGCCAGAGAATCACCAAAACCATCCTAACAATACATCCGCAACACGACAAGACATCACAATGCATATCAACAACATAAATCTCAATACTACACGAATTATATTATCAAAATTAGTACATGAACATGCGATACACCTACTCAAATCATAACATATATCAAATACCTTTCACTACAATACTCATAGCATAACCAATTCAGTTTTCTTGAGTCTGAACTCATACTACCAAATGTAGTGCACTTTACCTTTCCACTAAGAGGCATGAACATATTCATCACGCCCATAGCTAGATGCTATATAATGGGTCACAATAAGAGTCGAACACCTAACAGCTCACCCATTATGAAACCGCCATTACCTCAATTTGGGACAATACTGGTCATATAAATTTTATCATACCCACTCGCAAAATCAGCACCTTGGTGGTCAAGCCATAGACAAAGATCCGGCCTCAAGTCCTCTCGACTGGCCCAACATGAACTCACAGAGATTATATCTCGCCCCTCGATCGGGGAATCACAAGCCATCAAGGCAAATTTATCACTAAACACTCGAGTGCGCTTACAGACGTGTAGATGAAATTTCAAGAATTACGTCTCAAGCTCAATCAAGTACACACGATAAGAATTCCTAGAATGTGGAATGTTTCCTAAAAGGTCTGCAGCCTCCCGAGGATAAGTACGAATGTCTCCGTACCGATTCTTGAGACACTACTAAACCGGCTCATGACTCGTGAGACCTAGTAACCTAGGCTTTGATACCAACTTGTCACGACCCAAACACCGGTCATGATGGCGCCCAACACATTGCTAGGGAAGCCCGACCATGTTATCTATATTACCATCTAATTATTAATTAATACTGATCAATTAAAGTTAATATCTTGTTTTCATAACAGAAACATCAAGTGCAGAAATAAAAAACACAATATACTGCCCAACAAATCCGGTGTCACAAGTCTGAGCCTCTAACAGATGCAAAATATCCTATACAATCAAAGTCTAGGCAGAATAGTAAAAGACATAAATGATAGGAAGTAGAGAGATCGGGTCCTGCAGACGTCGGCAGCTACCTCGATGTCTCCTCAGAATAACAGTAAAGTAGCAGCTGCGGGTAGCTCAACTGCCCTCTTGAACACCTGTATCTGCACATAAAGTGCAGGGAGTGGGGTGAGTATCTCTCAACTCAATGAAAAATAATAATAAATAACAGTTGAAAGTAAGAACACTTGTACTATCACTAAACCGTTCTAAGAATAACCGCACAGGTAAATCATCTCCAAAATGGCAAGTCTAATTCCAGTCCACTACTGTCTCACACGGATCTATCACTGATCTAATCCTGCTGCGGCGTGCAGACCGATCCTCATTCATACTGCTTCAGCGTGCAGCCCGATCGAATATATATGTATATATATATAATGCTGCGACATGCAGCCCGATCCAATATATATAGTGTTGCGGTGTGCAGCCCGATCCAATATATAGATATACTACTGCGGTGCGCAGCCTGATCCAATATATATAGTGCTGCGGCGTGCAGCCCAATCCAATATATAGATATACTGTTACAGCTCACAGCCCGAACCAATATGTATAGTGCACTCACTGGGGTGTGTGCAGACTCTGGAGGGGCTCCTTCAGCCCAAATGCTATGATACTGCGGCGTACAATCCGATCCACATATATAATACTGCGGCGTGCAGTCCGATCCATAAATTTACATATTACTGTGGCATGAAGTCCGATCCATATATATATATATATATATATATATATATATATACATATATATTACTGCGGCATGTAGTCCGATCCATCATATGTATATGTATATACTACTGCGGCGTGCAGCCAGATCCAGTATATATATTAATACCTCACAATGGGTCCTCGACCCCATCTTAGTCAATATAGACTTGGCCTCTCGGGCCCACTCAGCTAGAACAGGGTATTCAACCCCAGGTAGTCTCACTCAGAGTACACATCTAGTACTTGTTCATGACATGTTATACAGCTATGAATACGGTTGAGTGTGTGTGTTCAACATGATATAGGGGCCACTTAGCTCTACAGGTTTCCCTAATATTCTACAGATCGACACAAGGCCCCAAACATGCCTACTAGCCCAAATACACAGATATAAGTCTAGTCTCAGTCATTATATACAGTAAACTATCAGTCGGGAAGGACCAAGTCCAATCTCCAGTCACAATACCACCATGCTCGTCACATGATGCGTGTTTCATCTCAGCATAGCACTGTATAGTGTAAATACAGGGTTTCAAACCCTCAGTACATCACTTACTACCAGCACTCACCTCGAATCGGCAAAAGTCCTAGCTCGCCTTATGTTTGCCTCGCAAATCAATGTCCTCGGATGCCAAATCTGATCAAAATCAACAACAATACATCAAAATAGGCTAAATGGACATAATCCAATCGAAATAACTTGAATTACACCAAAACCCACGAAGTTGCCAAAACCCGACTCTCGGTACGCTTCTCGAAAATTACTAGAGTTACATTTTCCGAATCCTCATCTTAACACGAGTCCATACATGTAAAGTTTATCAAAATCAGATTTCGTTTACCATTCAAATCGATTAATTTAAATAACACAGGCTTAGAGCAAAAACCTCAATTAATACACCTTCAAACCTCCATTTTCAAGTGTTAAATTCATAATTTATCAATGTAAAATCATAAATTGAGTCCATAGTTGTTTACCTGAAGAATACTCTTGATTTTCTCCTCAAAATCGCCCAAGTCATCTCTTAGAACCAAGCCCTAAATGTTTTATAACTTCTGAAATTTCAACCCTTCTATTTCTTTAACATAGACACGATTTCCGTTTCTGCGGTCTAGGACTCGCACCTACGAGTCCGCTTCTGTGACGTATTTGTCGCTTCTGCGACCCTCACTTAACCTTCCAAAATCGCTTTTGCAGTCTAGGTACCGCACCTGCGAGACCGCTTAAGCGAGTATTTCTTTGCTTCTGCATAACAGTTCCACTCGACCCACTTCGCTTCTGCGGCCAAGGGCTCGCTTCTGCGAGCCCGCTCCTGCAAGTTCCTAGCCACTTCTGCGGAATTTCCTGACCCTGGTCCAAATTGCTTCTGCAAGACAAACTTCGCCCCTGCGGATCATCTTCTGCGGTTCCCCATCCGCAGTAGCGGAATCACTGCTGCAATTTATGACAGAAGTCCGAAAAATGCCAAACTTCTCCTGTAGACCCTCCGAAAACATCTCGAGGCCCCCGTGACCTCAACCAAAACTAAAAATCCACTCTAAATCATCACACGAACTTGTTCCAATCATAAAAATACACCCTCAATCACACGAATCATCAAATTAAGGCGAATTCAAGCCTAAGTTTCAACTATAACTTCTGAAACCAACATTTAATCAAAAACCCGACCAAATGATGTCCGGATGATCTGAAAATTTGCAGACATACCCCAAATCACCTAACGAACTACTGCAACTGTCAGAATTCAATTCCAACTCCCGGATCAAAATCTCACCTTTCGATCAGATTTTGCCAAAATTCCAACTTATTTCAAGCCTATTTCTACACCGGACCTCCAAATTCAATTCCGATCACTCACCTAAGTCATAAATCACCTCCCAGAGCAAACCATAACACTGGAATTCGATTCCGAGCCTCTAACCACATAGTCAACATCAGGTTGACTTTTCAGAAACAAGCTTCACTCAAAAAGGCTATATGCCTTATTTTCAATCAGAGTTAATCCGAATTCACCCGGTAGACTCTAACACAAGTATAAAAACATGATACAACATGTGAGCACGTGATTTTTGCCCTACATGAAAATTACTCCCAAAAGATTGAAAATAAAATAGCTTTGTGCTACATTTGATTTTTTGTCGATTTTGTGCTATCTCTCCGGAGCATTAGCATTGGTATGTGTATTTATTTAGCTAGAAAATACAAAAAATACGCATTGCATATTTGGGAATTAAGGGCGCATTTATGAGAATAAATCGGACATAGGAATTAATCGTAAGAAAATCACAAAAAAAAATATGGGTACCTCGTGTCTCGATCATCATGTGATTTTATTTGAATGCATAAATTGTGTTAATCATCAAGTGTTAATTAATAGGTATAATTTCATTCCCTTTAAATTTATTTGTTTAAAGTAGCTTTTGGTTTAGTTGGAGTTAGTTAATAAAATTTAAAATAGGTGTGAAAACAGGCCCAAGGAAAATTGAACAACCCAGGCCCAAGCAAAATCCGGCTCAGGCCATCTCCGGATTCGCCCAAACGACGCCGTAATAGGCCAGGATATCCAAGCTGTTGGATCATTTCGATCCACCGGTCGCCATTTCTCCTCACAGCCCGACCCGTTCCCAGTCAAAGACCGACCCAGTCTCATAAGAACATTACACGACGTCGTTTCCTTTAAGAAAAACGATCCTGGTCGTTGATCGTAAATGATCCAACGATCAGGATTGAATTTCCTATTTCGTATATAATACAAATCTCCTACCCAGCCCCCCCCAAGCCAAACCCATGATCACTATCGTCATCTCCTTTAACCTAGAGACCCATGTAACGCCGCCGTGCCCCGCCGCACTCCGCCTACCGGAAATCGCCTCACGGCGGTTCCGGTAGGCCAATGGCTCCCAAATTTACACCGTAGAATCTCCCAAACCCCCTCTACATGGATCCGTTAGTTGTTAGTCTCGAATATAGCTCGCCGTGCCTCGCCGGAACTTGAACGTCGGCCCCAAACTACCCCAAATTCACACCAGTGACTCCCCACACCCCCCTCATACCCCTACTAACCCTGGTTCAGCTCAAATCTAACCAAAACCGGCAAAACCCCAAATCCCGCTCATACGAACCCTAAAAATCCAGAAGGTCGAATCGAGCCAGACTAATCGAAATTCAGGGGTCTAATGGACCTTATTCGAGGTGTTCTCAAGTGAGAACACTTCGATTAAGGTCTATTCGACCTCAAAATGGTCAATCCGAGTTCAAGTTTGGGTTGCTCGCAATTCTGAGGTATTTTCTTTTCTTGCATTCTGTATGAACATCTTAGCATGCTTATGTGTTATGCCTGGATTACTTGATTGATATTTTTCTAAGCATTTGTTCTGCTCTTCTCAACAGACCTTTTATTCGGTCGATTCCCATTTTTTTTGCCAGTTCTTGTTTAAATTCAATGCTGCAATTGTTTCGTATGTCTAGTTTATTTAATGTCGTCAACAAATTAACTTGTTTGTATGTTTTTCATTCTCTGGTCTGCCCGTATGCCATTCATAAGTCTGGGGCTTGGTGTTTTGTTTGAGTCTAGATTAGGGGTTGTTTGGACATAATTGACAGGGTGTTATTAGTATTAGTTTAATCTCATGCCCATAAGAGGGACTAGTGGAACCTGCTGTACAGCAGGGTATCCCACTAGTCTCATACTACCAATTGTTTTAATGATTAAACCCATACGAGGACACTTAATAGTGAGGGGTTCAGGGAATATGATGGGCTGGGGATTTAGTTTAAAGGGTGGCAGCATTAGGAGTTGATTTTAAAAAAACTATATAGAGCAGGGGGACTGGAGAGTATGAGGGGGGGAGACAGAAACATTGAGAGAAAATTGGGAGAGTTTTTGGAGAATTCTTCTTAGTGTTTGAATTCTGAACCAATTTTCATAAGGGGGGAGACAGAAACATTGAGAGAAAATTGGGAGAGTTTTTGGAGAATTCTTCTTAGTGTTTGAATTCTGAACCAATTTTCATAATGGGGGAGACAGAAACATTGAGAGAAAATTGGGAGAGTTTTTGGAGAATTCTTCTTAGTGTTTGAATTCTGAACCAATTTTCATAAGGGGGGAGACAGAAACATTGAGAGAAAATTGGGAGAGTTTTCGGAGAATTCTTCTTAGTGTTTGAATTCTGAACCAATTTTCATAAGGAGGGGACACTGGAGAGCATTGGGAGATAGATAGACATAGAGATAGACAAAAAAGAGAGAGAGCAGACCCTGGGAGAGATATACATACATAGTTTTTCTTATACAGAGATTTTGAGAAAACAGACTGTTTGTTTGCTTAGAGGTCCAACTAAACTAGTACTGCTACGAGTGTTGGTCTGTGTGGTATTTGTAAGTTGTTTGCTGGGTACTTCGAAGTCGAAATTGGTCTACTTACGCTGTGTGGTCTCACTCTTGGGTCATTTTGGTATCACTGGATGTTCAGTTTAGTTTGGTTTAGGTTCTGAACCATTTCTGGACTGATTTTAGCAACAAGAGTGTTGCTGGTTGTTCCTGAGTTATTTTATCGAGTTTGGGCTGGTTTTCCTTAGTTTTCTCGCTGCTATTGCGTATTGCTGCTGAGTGCTGCTGTTTGCTGCATACCTTTGTTGCTGACTCCTTCCTCTAAGTTCTGTTTCATTGGCTCCAGGTACACATTTTGTAAATTTCAAGCTCATGGGAATGCAATGAATGCTGTTTGGAGTTGTTATACTGAAGATTTCACTTTTCTGTTATTTCCTTAATATTTTGTAAAAAATAATGCACTCAAATATCTTCTTTCCCGTTTCTATATGCTATTTAGACCAACATTAAAACTGTATAATGAGGACTATTAAGTACTAGACTACAAATACTTGTATGCATTAGAGAGAAGTGGGAGGTTATAGTTTATTTTAATAATGTTTCTAGTAAAAAGAAGTTGAAGCTAGTAAATCGATTGTGGCTGTTTCATAGTGCTATTTGTATATAGACATAGTTGGCATTTTGTTTTAATATATTTCAAAGTGTTAAGTAGGGAAATAGGTTTGAACAGTAGTCATTAATTGTTTTTCAATAATCATTAACATACATTTGTCAATTAGTTCTGTTTGATACGGCAACCATAGGAATGATTTCCTAAATACGGATTAATGAACTTCAGAATACAAGTCTGTTGGATTACTTGAACAGACTTATATCTCAATAATGAACTACTCTCTAAAATACGAACTTAGATTTCAAATCAGTTAAAACGGTAATGCGGCAGAGCATCTTCACTTAAAACATTGAGCATATGGAATTTAATTTATTCAATCCTACAGGCCTCAGTACGTCACTAATAGGCTTAAACATTATAAAAGTCTCTTAGTGACATAAAAATTGAAGCAAATAACAAATAATTAAGGCCTTTAGAGACAATTATTTAATAGAAAAATCGTAGTATGGCCTTTAATAAATAATGAGATGAGCCTCGTTAGAGAACAAAAACACACGGGGCCCTCAAATTAATTTTAATGAAAACCTTAGACTTGGAAGGACCGTTAGTGAATTTCACGGTCCTTTCCCAAAGTTAAACAACACGATAGACTCTATAGGCACGACTTTAATAAAATACTTTCCTAAATACGGGTGTGCATTTATGTGACCCAAATCTTACTCTCGGCGAAACTGAAATATATTAAAGTCACAGGCGTACTGGTTGCGGTGTGGCTCGAGATGTATTTTCGTGACGTTGCAATTCTTCTAAAATTGAAAAGCGGAATATAAGAGCACATAAATAAAAATATATAGAGAAATCAGATAGAAACAAAAATTGCAGTTGAGCGACCGTGCTAAAACCATGGGATCCGGGAGTGCCTAACACCTTCTCCCGGGTTAACAGAATTCCTTATCCAGGTTTCAAATTTCGCAGACTGTAATGCAAAGTCATAAATTTCCTCGGTTCGGGATTAAAACCGGTGACTTGGGACACCATTATTTTTCTAAGAGGCGACTCTGAATTAAATAAATAAATCTCGTTTCGATTGTCCTTTAATTGGAAAAACTCTCTTTTACTCCTCGCGTCCTCGCGGGTGCGGAAAAAGGAGGTGTGACAGCTCTGGCGACTCTGCTGGGGACTAATACCCCAGAACTTTGGTTTTGGGTTTAAGAATTCGAGCTCATTTAAATTGTTGTTTTGCTTATATCTGATTTCATTATATATTTCGATTAATGTGCTACATGTCTACCGCTTTGATAATAGTTGCACTGTATATACAAACTGCTATATGTCTACCGCTTTGATATTGCGTGAACTGTATATAAAACTGTGCCGAAAACCCTTCTCTTCTTACCCCGGGGATGTGCTTACTGGTTGAGATCCCCCATTCTGTTAGTGTCAATACCAAAAATAAGAAAAAAGAGGCCGGATAAGTTACAAAGCCGATTGACTCCGCGCGGGTCCCCGGTACGTAGCCCCCTTCTTAGTCCGAGTTGTCTGCTCGGATACACAGTCTAGCATCAAAAAAGAAAATTAGGATATTGAGCCTAAATTAGGACGACTATTTGCATCGTGTTTTGACTTAGGGGACTCAACACAGGGGTTGGGTCCCTCTAGGACAGGTAACCAGATATAGTATGACTTCGTATGAGCATTTCGCATGTTGCATTTATTTGTCCTGGACTCGCATGCTGACCTACTTTTAAACGTCGAAGGATATAATAAAAGAAAAAGAAAAGAATGTGTAAATCAAAATAATAAGAAAATAAAAAATAATAATAATAAAAATAAAATTAAATATTTTTTGTTATTTTTTGAAAAGGTTTTGTAGAAAGGATTGTCTTATTACGAATTCAATTTTGAAAAAAAAAACAAAAGAGTGTTATTTTAAAATAGTTCGTCCATTGATTGAACTACGCCGGTTTGATTCTCACCGGATGTGAGATACGTAGGCAGCCTTCTAACAGGTCCAACTTCCCTATATTTCAAAATAAGTTTTTAAAAGAAGAAATAATGACGGAATGTTTAACTTTGCCTCAAAGACCACTTTTTTATCAGTCTTAATATTTTGACCAGTCAATTCCTGTGGCCCGTTTTTTTTTAAAAAAAAGAAAAGGATAGTTTTTGCTTGGGTCAAGTCAAGATTTTTCTTTTGTCTAAAAAAACTACCTTAATAAATGTGCAGAATGAGCACGAGTCAGAATACAACCGAAGCTATCATAAACAAGGTCCCTTTAAGTTTGCATATGTGGTGGAACGACTTGGGCGAGCAAGGACAAGACGCGGTTAAGCTGTACCTGGGAAATCTAGTGGGGCTACTAAATATTTCCCCGAGAGGAGACATCATACGAGCCTTGATCTCATTCTGGGATCCAGCACACAATGTGTTCCACTTCTCAGACTTTGAACTCACACCAACATTGGAAGAATTAGCCGGATATATCGGAAGACCAAAAGTCCCTATGAGGGAACAGTATCTCATCGCACCAAGGGTCGTGATAGTACATAGGTTTTTGGATACCGTGAAAATCCGCAGAACTGTACACAACCCAGATTTATCAGAAGGGTTCTGCACTTTAGCATTTCTATATGACAAATATGGTCATTATGGGGGTTTCAACAAACACGAAAGCAAAATCTGCAGTGGAGAAAACCAGTCAAAATGGGAAGAGCATAGACGCATCGCCTTCATGATAGCTTTCCTAGGTTCATTGATATTTCCCAGAAAGGACGAGAATATCAACATACTGGTGTCAGGGGTCGTCGGCACTTTGATGAAACAAGACAATAGTACTTTGGCTCCCATAATAATATCAGATATCTCTCGTGCACTGACTATTTGCAAAGCTGGAGGGGTCTTCTTTGAAGCTTGCAATGTACTGCTCCAAATGTGGATGATCGATCACTTATGTCGTCGCCCGCATTTTATGAGGTATAGTTTATCGGAGAAAACCTGTATAGAAGAATTCCCTACATGGGTCGAGGGATATGATTTGCCAGAGGGGATTAGCGGATGGATATGACTTTTGCATTTGATTCCAGCCAGCAAGACAAAATGGACATTTGGCTGGCTACCCGTGGACGAAGTCATATATGCATCGGCCACGGAATCATATTTATTACTAATGGGCCTCAACGACATCCAGCCCTACGCGCCAGGTCGAGTATTGAGACAGTTGGGACGATGCCAAATAATCCCAAAAGAAGAAGACCTCAGCCCACATGTGGTCGAAATTGGACCGGGAGGACAATTCCCTGAAGCGTTGGTCCGAAGGATCTGGAGTGAATGTCAAACATTGAAGATAGGCACTCGGGTGCGAGATCGAGCCCGAGGCGAAGTATCGCCAGAATACCCTGCATGGTATAGCAGAGAACTGGAGCATCAAAGGCCCACAAAAAGGCCCCACCTCATGGAGTTTGCTGAAGCGTCACAAGAACAATGGGACTGGTTGGCCAAAGAAGAAGCTTATAGAATAAAGATTAGCAAGATAGAGCAACGGACCCAAGAGCTCCAATTTGAAAAGGATATGCAAGTTCCCGCCAACGAAGGAGATAAAAAGAAGTTGGCACAAGAAAATGATTTTTTGAGAGCTCAAATCCAGCAAATGAAAAGAGATACTGACAGACAGTTGAAGAGTCGAGCAGACGAAAAATTGATAAAGGGTTTGAAAAACCAAGTTGCCGATGTCCAAAGAGAATTGGAAGAATCGAAGACCCAAACAATAAGGATCCGTGCTAGATGGAGAAAGGAGGCACATCAACAGGCACTTCACCTACAACGGGTGGAAGAAGAGTACGCTGAGATCATCACTAATCTAAGGGAAGCAAATGTTATCCTTAGGGAGCGGGTTTTCAAGCAAGCCCGGGATGCCAGAGCAGATCTCGACCGTTGCCATAATTTGATGGCCCGACTGCAAGAACAAGTGGATAGGCTCTTAGACCAAGTCACCAACAATGCTCGAAGATTGGGGGCGAAGAACCAGCAGATAGAACGGCTACTCAGAGAAAGGGACATGATCAAAGACAAAATTGGAGAGATCGGGCATTATGTCACCATGAAGTGCTTAGCTTGTGAACAAATGCCCCGCACCGCCCTTTTTGCTTCGGTTATGGACTATGTTCATCGGATCATGAGAGAGTTAAGGGGACTACACAGGGACCTCACACCAAGGCCCGCGGCAAGGCCGAATGATGCCTCGCGGGCCCCAGGAATCTAAGAGCATTAGACTTTTGATTAAAAATGTATTTTTGAAACTTTGAGTCAAGTTGGTTGGCATTTTATTCTCGAGTCAAGCATTTCTTTTATTTTGTTGTAAGACATGTTTTGTAACCATAAGAGTTTTGATATAAGAATTCCCGAATTTTGCCACAATCTTATTACCAGAACTACGCTCGGTCTGATTCATGCGGGGACGTGATACGTAGGCAATCCACATAAGATTCGACCACCACTAGAAAGAAAGGAAAAGAACATGGAGGTTAATAACAATAAGGTTTTCAAGGATAATTGAAAAGGAAAAAAAAAAGAAAAAAAAAGAGAATGGGAAGATCAATAACAATAAAGTTTTTAAGGATAAGAAAAAGAAAGGCTGGAATGACGCATGCGAGGAATACATGTAGAAATGGTTAATTGATTAGGTGCATTGCATCCCAACGTGCGATAACATGCTTGTTAAATTCAGTGAGCTAACAAGTTTGTTGCATTTTCAGAAAAGTTTAGCAGTGACTTGACAGAGTATACTGGCCGATCACCCTTACCGTACTAGATCTAAATGGCCAATTCCAGCAAGTATGTCCAGTTCCGGTAAAAGTCTCGAGGAAGAGAAATCGGAGATACAGATCATGAAAGAAGAGGTAGATCGGTTGAGACGGCAGATAACAGAGATGCACCTAGCCTGGGCTAGGGGACAGTCCTCACCAAACCTCCCTACTATCGCATCAGCTCCAAAACACCCACCCCTTGATCCTTCGACAAGCGCCCCACTCTATCCATACTATCAAGGGGAAAACCCTTATGCCACCCAAGTCCCACTAGCCAAACAAAATCCTCCTCCGGTCACTCCTATTTTTGTGGCACCCCTACCTGCTACTCTACAAAAGTCGTCCGGTGAGCCACATGTTCAAATCTATGACAATTCCTACTATCCTCCCGAGCCAAACTTTAGGGCTCCTGAACTGCATCCACACACCCCTCACTAGATAACCCGGCAGAACCGGAAAAGCACTTCCAAAGTTCGGAACATGAGGAAGTTATTAGAAAAGTTAAAAGCCCGGAGCAGTCCTTCAGGAATATGCACGGTTTGGGCAACCAGGTCAGTGTCGCTTACAAGGATCTGTGTCCATTCCCAGATGTCCAGTTGCCAGCCGGGTTCAAAATGCCCAAGTTTGACCTATACGAGGGGCATGGTGATCCAGTAGCCCATCTTCGAGGGTTTTGTAGTAAAATGCGAGGAGCCGGAGGACGAGACGAGATTCTGATAGCTTACTTCGGTCAGAGTTTGGGGGGATCTGCACTAGAGTGGTACACTAGGCAGGATCCCAGCAGATGGTTTACATGGGATGATTTGGCTCAAGCATTCATTGGCCAGTTCTAGTACAATCTTGAAATAGTCCCAGACCGCTTGTCATTGCTAAAGTTAGAAAAGAAACCCGCCGAAAGTTTCAGAGAATTTGGTTTCCGCTGGAGGGAACAGGCAGCAAGGGTAGATCCGCCCATGAGAGAGAACGAGATGGTGGATTACTTCTTGAAGACACTGGAGCCAACCTATTTCGGACATCTGGTAACGTCCGTGGGTAAGTCATTCACTGAGGTGATAAAGATGGGGGCTATGATCGAGGAAGGCTTGAAAGCCAACAAGATTATGAGCTATTCAGCGTTGAAAGCCACCACCCAAGCTATTCAAAGTGGTACCGGAGGAGTGCTTGGGAAAAAGAGGAAAGAAGAAGTCACGGCAGTCGAGTCCGGAACATGGTTCAGAAACAGAGGCCCCGCACCCCAGTATAACCCGCCACAGCCTCACCACCAAAATTACCTCCACAATCCATATAACCACCCGCAACATTACTATCCAGCACCTGATCCCCATTTTACTGTCCATCACGCTTAGTCATATGCCGCACCTCCCGTCCATGCACCATGGCATGCACCAAACTTGCAAAATAGTTATCCACCCCCAAGAGCCTACAGAAACCCCACGGGCGCGAGTTTTTGTCCGAACCAAGCATTCAAGAGCGACAGGGCGCCAAGGCCAAAGACTTTCACTCCCTTGGGAGAGTCTTACACCAGTCTGTTCCACCGATTGAAGCAAGTTGGGTTGCTAAATCCGGTCGAGGCTAAGCTGCCAAACCCTCTCCCAAAGAATTTGGATCATTCAATAAATTGTGCATATTGTTCAGGATGTCCGGGGCATGACACAGAAAAGTGTTGGAGGTTGAAAATAGCTATCTAGGAACTCATCGACACTCGCAGAATTGAGGTCCAGGCTCCAGCGGAACCCGACAACAACCGAAATCCACTCCCGACTCATCATGAGACCAACATGATCGAGCTGATACGGGTAGAAGAGGGACATGAGAAAACCTCTCAGGCCGTGATGATGATCAGTCTGGGGGGGTAGGAATGAAAAAGGGGCCAAGCCTTGATGAATCACTCATTTGCAAGAAGGACGTACAAGAGGGGTTGGAAGCGGAAAGGGGAAATGCAAGCGAAGTACCGGTGAGGCCAGGGGGAGCAAAAATAGTTGTACCAGGGGTAGCAGCCAAACCCGTCTTGACTGTAGCAGGTGTTCGAGTGGATCCTTTCATCATCAAGCCAGCAATGCAGTTGCCAATAGCTGATAGCAAAGCTATTCCATGGAATTATGATCGGGTCACGACAACCTACAAAGGAAAAGAAGTTAAAGAGGAAGTTTGCGAAGTGCAAGGTTTGACCCGCTCAGGGAGGTGTTTTGCCCCGGCGGAATTGAGGAAGACCACTCCGGTAACACTGAAAAAGCCGGTAACTGACGAAGAGGCAGAAGAATTTCTGAAAAAGATGAAGCTGCATGATTATTCTGTCTTAGAACAGCTGAAGAAAACCCCTACGCAAATCTCATTGCTATCCTTGCTGATACATTCTGAAGAACATCGGCAAGCTTTGATGAAAGTTTTAAATGAAGCCCATGTACCTGATAAAATCTCTGTGAGTCATCTGGAAAAGATCACCAATAGGATCTTCGAAGCGAACCGGATCACCTTCACCGATGATGAGTTGCCTGAGGAAGGCACCGAGCACAACAAGGCTTTATATCTAATGGTAAAATGTGAGGAGTCGGTGGTTACCAAAGTCCTAGTCGACAATGAGTCCAGTGCGAATATTTGTCCTCTCTCTACGCTGAACAAGTTGAAAGTGGACATCGGCAGGATACGCAAGAACAACATATGTGTCCGAGGGTTTGATGGAGGAGGCAAGGCGTCGGTCGGGGACATAGTGTTAATCTTGACAATCGGACCGGTGGAGTTCACCATGGAATTCCAAGTGCTGGACATGGTAGTTTCATATAACCTTCTGATAGGGCGACCATGGATCCATGCCGCAAAAGCAGTTCCATCCAGCCTACACCAACTAGTCAAGTTTGAGTGGGACCAACAGGAGATCGTAGTCCATGGAGAGAATGATCTACAACCAGGCACCATCATCCCCTTTGTTGAGACAGAAGAGGATGTTGGGCCATGGGTATACTAGATCTGCGATGTGGTATCCGCCAACCGAGTTCCAGAAGGGGAATGCATTCCCAATGACAGAATAATTACCGCAGACGTCATGGTGGCTCATGAAATGCTGAGAAACGATTTCGTACCCGGCAAAGGTTTAGGTGCATCTCTGCAAGGAATCATACAACCGGTATCTGTGGTCGCAAATGTGGGAACCTTCGGCTTGGGATTCAAGCCAACATCAGAGGACATCCAGCGAGCCAAGAGGAATAAGCAGAAGACATGGGTGCTCCCGAAGCCTGTTCCATGCCTTTCCCGATCTTTTGTCAGGTCTGGAGTAAGAGGACATCCGACGACAGAGATTCCTAGTCCTATGGTTAGGCCGGACGAAGAGTTCTTAAGAAAATTCGAGGACCTATTCGCAGATGTATGCATGCTAGAGGATGGCGAAGGATCCAGCCATGCCGAGATACAGTTTGTGGGATCGAAAGCAAAATTGAATTATTGGAAGGCTACTCCTCTCCCTGTCCGGAAGGAGTCTTGGTAGTTTGATTTGGATTATTTTCTTTCGAAATTTTGTGTTGGGATTGTCCCCGAAGTAAAATCCGTTTGTTTCAGTTCATTTCGATTTGAGTTCGCAAGTTTGTTTTTCCTTGTACTATTCCCATTAATGAAATTTTGTTCCTTTCGTTTCTAATTTTGTTTATTTTCCTTCTTTTTACTTTTCTGAGTAGCTTTCTTTCAACTGATCTTAATGATATGGCGTGCTTAAAGATTAATCGACCCAGTCTAGAAAGTCAATCGGGTTTGGAAATAATAAAGCATGAAATAAGAAGTGACGAGAGTGAATCGGAATACGTCGATGATGAAGCCGTAGAAGAAATCGGTGAAGAATTAAGTCACTTCGAGGAAAAACCCAAACCAAATTTAAATGATACTGAGGCTGTTAATCTGGGGGACACAGATGACGTCAAAGAAAGTAGAATAAGTGTCCATATTGAACCCAACCTGAGAGAAGAGTTGATCAAAACACTCATGGAGTTTAAAGACATTTTCGCATGGTCGTACGACGACATGCCGGGACTCAGCACTGATCTAGTGGTTCACAAATTACCCACTGATCCGGCATATCCTCCCGTCAAGCAAAAACTGCGGAAATTCAAGACGGAGATGAGTGTGAAGATCAAGGAGGAGGTAACCAAGCAGTTGCAGGCAAAAGTCATTCGTGTCACTCGATACCCTGAATGGTTGGCTAACGTAGTACCGGTGCCAAAGAAAGACGGAAAGATCAGAGTATGCGTGGACTACCGCAATCTCAACAAGGCTAGCCCTAAGGATAATTTCCCACTTCCCAATATCCATATCCTGATTGATAATTGCGCCGGACGTGAAATCGGATCCTTTGTGGACTGCTACGCGGGATATCATCGGATCTTGATGGATGAAGAGGACGCAGAAAAGATGGCTTTCATCACACCATGGGGGACTTATTGCTACCGGGTGATGCCGTTCGGCTTGAACAACGCAGGGGCAACATACATGAGGGCGATGACTACGGTATTCCATGATATGATACACAAGGAAATTGAAGTGTACGTGGATGATGTGATCGTAAAAACTAGACGTCAAGAAGACCACATTGCCGATCTCAGGAAGTTTTTCCAAAGACTTCGTAAATATGATATCAAGCTCAATCCGGCCAAATGCGCATTCGGAGTTCCATCAGGAAAGTTGCTAGGATTCATCGTCAGCCGACGGGGCATTGAGTTGGACCCATCCAAAATCAAGTCCATCCAGGAGTTACCCCCGCCAACGAATAAAACAGAGGTAATGAGATTGTTGGGAAGATTCAATTACATCAGTAGGTTTATTGCTCAGCTTACAGCAACCTGCGAGCCCATATTCCGTCTCTTGAAGAAAGACGCTGCGATAGAATGGACGACAGAATGTCAGGAAGCGTTTGACCAAATCAAAGGGTATCCGTCAAACCCACCCGTACTAGTTCCGCCTGAACCGGGTAGACCCCTGATTCTTTATCTAACGGTTTTGGAGAATTCGTTCGGCTGCGTACTGGGGCAGCATGATCTTACTGGCAGGAAGGAACGGGCCATTTACTATCTCAATAAGAAATTCACGGTCCACGAGGTTAAGTACACTCATTTGGAAAAGACCTGCTGTGCTTTGACTTGGGTAGTCCAAAAGCTGAAACATTATTTGTCTTCTTACACCACTTACCTCATTTCGCGTTTGGATCCATTGAAATATATTTTCCAGAAACCTATGCCTACAGGGAGGTTAGCAAAATGGCAAATATTACTTACAGAGTTCGACATCATATACGTGACAAGGACGGCTATGAAAGCTCAAGCCCTAGCCGATCACTTAGCCGAGAATCCTGTTGATGACGGATACGAACCTTTGAGGACGTATTTTCCAGACGAAGAAGTATTGCAAATTGATGGGTTGGAGTTAACCGAGGACCCAGGGTGGAAGCTTTTCTTCGACAGAGCGGCGAACACAAAAGGAGTCGGAATAGGAGCAGTGCTTATCTCTGAAACGGGACATTATTATCCTATTACTGATCAACTGCGTTTTCATTGTACCAACAATATGGCTGAGTACGAGGCATGCATCTTAGGGTTACGATTAGCGGTAGACATGGATGTACAGGACGTCTTGGTCTTGGAGGACTCGGACCTTCTGGTACATCAGCTTCAGGGAGAATGGGAAACCAGAGACTTGAAGCTTATCCTGTATCGTCAATGTTTGCATGATCTGACCAAGCGTTTTCGATCAGTAGAATTCAGGCACATCCCCAAGATGCATAATGAGGTTGCCGACGCTCTAGCTACTTTAGCGTCAATGCTACATCACCCGGACAAGGTTCGTGTCGATCCGTTACATATTCAGATCCGGAATCAACATGCTTATTGCAATATGATAGAGGAAGAGATGGATGGTGAGCCATGGTTTCATGATGTCAAGGAATACCTCAGGTTAGGAATATACCCAGAGCAAGCAACTGGAGATCAAAAGAGAGCTATTCGGCGATTGGCGAATGGATTTTTCCTTAGTGGAGGGGTGCTGTACAAAAGAACCCCAGATTTGGGATTGTTGAGATGTATAGATGCGAGTCAAGCCACAACAGT
This sequence comes from Nicotiana noctiflora, assembly GCA_032618575.1. Lineage (NCBI taxonomy): Eukaryota > Viridiplantae > Streptophyta > Magnoliopsida > Solanales > Solanaceae > Nicotiana > Nicotiana noctiflora. Next base: position 75,561 of record JASVEL010002262.1, read on the forward strand.
GATGACAGATATACACTCCGGAGTTTGTGGGCCACACATGAGCGGATATGTATTGGCAAAGAAGATTCTTCGAGCAGGATATTATTGGCTCACTATGGAGCGTGATTGTATAAGTTTCGTGCGAAGATGCCATCAGTGTCAGATACACGGAGATTTGATTCATTCTCCACCGACTGAATTGCATACAATGTCAGCACCATGGCCATTTGTTGCATGGGGTATGGATGTTATTGGACCTATAGAACCTGCGGCTTCCAATGGTCATAGGTTCATTCTGGTAACGATCGATTATTTTACCAAGTGGGTGGAGGCCAAAACCTTCAAATCAGTGACCAAGAAGGCGGTGGTGGACTTCGTACATTCCCACATCATCTGTAGGTTTGGAATTCCAAAGATAATCATCACGGATAATGGTGCCAATCTTAACAGCGAATTAATGAAAGAGGTCTGCCAACAGTTCAAGATTACACACCGAAATTCCACACCATATCGTCCCAAAGCAAATGGTGCAGTTGAGGCAACAAACAAGAATATTAAGAAGATATTGAGGAAGATGGTAGAAGGGTCTAGGCAATGGCATGAAAAGTTACCATTCGCACTGTTGGGTTATCGCACTACCGTCCGGACTTCGGTAGGTGCAACTCCTTACTTGTTGGTGTACGGGACTGAAGCAGTAATACCAGCAGAAGTTGAAATTCCATCCCTCCGAATTGTCGCTGAAGCTGAGATTGACGACTATGAGTGGGTCAAAACCCGACTGGAGCAATTGAGCTTGATCGATGAAAAGAGATTGACAGCAGTATGTCATGGCCAATTGTATCAAAAGAGAATGGCGAGAGCATATAACAAGAGGGTACGTCCCAGGAAATTTGAAGTGGGACAGCATGTGCTGAAGAGAGTTCTACCACATCAGGCCGAAGCGAAAGGCAAGTTCGCTCTAAATTGGCAGGGACCATTTGTTGTGACTAGAGTATTATCCAACGGCGCTCTATGTCTAACTGATATTGAAGGAAGATGCACTGATATGGCTATCAATTCCGATGCAGTCAAGAGATATTATGTGTAATTCTTTAATGTATTTGTCAACGTGTGTTTTGTTTGTGTGGATTTGGCATTTTTCGGAGAATGAAATGACAGAGGCAATTTTTCTACTACCCAAACGCTTTAACCCTTGTCTTCCCCTTTGAGCCTTAATTATTCTTTCATATACCCTCTTTTGGAATCCTCAAGGAAGATGTATAACAAAATAGAAAAGAAACTAAAAAAAAAAACACAAGAAAAGTGAACTACGTTCGACCTGATTCCTCAAGAAGGATACGTAGGCGCCACACGGCTCGGTCATAATAAAATAAAAATCAAGGATTCCCCAAGCAACAAAACTGGGGCAGAAGTCATTGTTTCGTTTGAAAAGATAGTGTGGATTCCGAAAGTTGTAATGAGCTAACCGTTGAGGTTAACCCCCTTTTCTTTAGCCTCACGCACAGAAACCACATTCAATACCAAAAAAGACCTCTCGATCAGTATTTGGGAAATGCCAAGTCATGCGAATGAAACTACGAATGACACTTCAATCCTCGATTGAATCTAGGACTCACAAGCTGAAAAGGGATAGCCCCTTTAGAGGAAATTCCATGGATAATACCCCAACTCGCCGCATGGAAAGAAAGCGAAATGAGAGAGTCTTAACGGTGAAAACCCTCGCGGGCACCTTAAGGCGAAGAAAGTTGAGAGAAATAAAATGAGAGAGTCTTATGGTGAAAACCTTTACAGGCACCCTAAGGCGACGGGAGATCGAGAGAAATGAGAGAACCTCATTAGTGAAAACCCTTTGAAGGGCACTATGAGGTGACAAGGCGAGATGGTTACAAGGCATCTACAGGAGACAAGGTTGGGACATTCATTTGCTTCTAGCTAAACGCGGCCATCAGAAAGTGATCGACGTAAATAGACTGGGTAGATTAACCTCAAAGGCGCGGCATAACCATGGGATCAGTTATACATTCAGATAAGTTTTTCAATTTTGAGTTCAGAAAAGTTTTCCCTTTCTTTTATCATTCGCGGTCAGCATTCTTTTTCTATCATTTTTTCCTTTTCTTTTGTTTTCAAAAATTGACTTTTCAAAACTTACTACCAAGTCTCCCAAAGCGGTACAATGAAGATGAATAGGCGTGGAACGAGGCAATAAGGCAAAAGTCGTTCCGATATTAAGATTGGAACGACAGGTTGATTGGAAGGTTCACAGGAATTATGGAGTACGAGGGACACATATTGCGCATCCGGAAGATGATTTCTCACAACAGATCATCGACTAAAAGGGTCGGATCAAACTGAAGGTTGGAATAAAAGGGAGAGATGGGAGACCATCTGTGGAAAGAGCATCATCCCCAGCAAGTGTCAACGTCATCCCCAAAAGTTCGAGGGAGGCCAAGCAGCTGAAAGAGAAAAGGAAAATGGCCCCCAACAAGAGTGGCACGACCACTCACTGCATTTTGAAACTAACAATTTTTCTTTGATTTAAAGCAGGAAAAGAGGGTTCGTCGGCGGAAAAGCATGCCACGTAGAAGGTCATCAAACTGGGGCAGAAAATTTTCTCCCATGGCGAAAATTTTTTTGAAAGCAAATACTTAGTGGATAAGGATAGAAAGCAATGCAAGATTTTGGAAAATACCAGTTTCAAGCAGAATAGTTTTGAAAGAGGCCAGACAATACGAGGAAGTGATCTTTAAGCCTAATATTATCCCCAGCAGTTCTTGGAGAAATGAAACACTGATTTTCGAGATTTTCCCAGCAACATTATATACCATAAGTTTTCAAGAAAGCAAAGCGCAAGTCCCGACGGAGGTTGGGAAAGAGGAAAAGGGAAAAGAGAGTCCCTGCCAGGGTAATTTTTAGTCAACGAAAATTCAACCCCCAGCGAGCTCGGGATAGAATAAAGGTTAAAAGGAAGTAGAAAAAGAGGAAGTAAAGAATACTTCCCCAGTAGCATTATCTCCAGCAGGTAAGTAAACGGTCCCAAGGATATCCCCAGTAGTCAAAGGAAAATAACACGATCCGGGAAGAAAGCAATTCCAACACAAGGTAATCCAGAAGAAAAGGTGGCCCAAGAGGCGATGCAGGAAGAAGAAAACAGTACAGAAAGCAAAGGAAGGCTATAAGGATGGGATGAAATTAGTGAGTTGTAGTTGAAGTCAGGGAGACCGCCTGAAGAACGGAGTGGCGATTTATTCTGAAGTTGAAGTTGAAGTCAGGGAGCCCGTCTGAAGAATGGAGTGGCGATTTATTTTGAAGTTGTAGTTGAAGTCAGGGAGCCCGCCTGAAGAACGGAGTGGCGATTTATTTTGAAGTTGTAGTTGAAGTCAGGGAGCCCGCCTGAAGAATGGAGTGGCGATTTATTTGGAAGTTGTAGTTGAAGTTAGGGAGCCCGCCTGAAGAATGGAGTGGCGATTTATTTGGAAGTTGTAGTTGAAGTCAGGGAGCCCACCTGAAGAACGGAGTGGCGATTTATTTTGAAGTTGTAGTTGAAGTCAGGGAGCCCGCCTAAAGAATGGAGTGGCGATTTATTTTGAAGTTGTAATTGAAGTCAGGAAGCCCGCCTGAAGAATGGAGTGGCGATTTATTTTGAAGTTGTAGTTGAAGTCAGGGAGCCCGCCTGAAGAATGGAGTGGCGATTTATTTTGAAGTTGTAATTGAAGTTAGGGAGCCCGCCTGAAGAATGGAGTGGCGATTTGTTTTGAAGTTGTAGTTGAAGTCAGGGAGCCCGCTTGAAGAATGGAGTGGCGATTTATTTTGAAGTTGTAGTTGAAGTCAGGGAGCCCGCCTGAAGAATGGAGTGGCGATTTGTTTTGAAGTTGTAGTTGAAGTCAGGGAGCCCGCCTGAAGAATTGAGTGGCGATTTATTTTGAAGTTGTAGTTGAGTTCAGGGAGCCCGCCTGAAGAATGGAGTGGCGACTTATTTTGGAGTTGGTTGGGGAAAGCGGTAGAGTATGACGGAAGTCCCCAGCATGAATCCAAGTTCATAATCAAGATAGGCCGGAATAATGGTTGCCCGAAGAGAAGAAGCATGTGAAGAAATATCAGAGCCAGCAGGATGGCAAGGAACATGACAAGATCGAGTTGAAAAGATAGATAAGAATTTGCAATACTATAACTTAGTTTAGCTTCTTATTTTGTTTAGCATGGTGTAATAAGGAGATCAGTTAAGTAGTGGCAACAGTAGCAACAGCAGTAACAGCAAGATCTCAGCAGTCATGGTAGTCCCAACTACCAAAACTTCCCGAACTACATTGACCTGATTCCTGTTCAGCCCAGGATATGTAGGAGGCCTATGAAGCAAAGGTTCGGTCAAACTTTTCCAAAAAAATGCTTCATACGGAGTGCTTGAACGGACAAAAATCGCTCGTATCCGCTCACTTATCTTTGCACGAAAACCCTTCATGTTTTCGCGCAAAGAGGGGCAGCTGTGAGCACGTGATTTTTGCCCTACATGAAAATTACTCCCAAAAGATTCAAAATAAAATAGCTTTGTGCTACATTTGATTTTTTGTGGATTTTGTGCTATCTCTCCGGAGCATTAGCATTGGTATGTGTATTTATTTAGCTAGAAAATACAAAAAATACGCATTGCATATTTGGGAATTAAGGGCGCGTTTATGAGAATAAATCGGACATAGGAATTAATCGTAAGAAAATCACAAAAATAAATGTGGGTACCTCGTGTCTCGATCATCATCTCATTTTATTTGAATGCATAAATTGTGTTAATCATCAAGTGTTAATTAATAGGTGTAATTTCATTCCCTTTAAATTGATTTGTTTAAAGTAGCTTTTGGTTTAATTGGAGTTAGTTAATAAAATTTAAAATAGGTGTGAAAACAGGCCCAAGGAAAATTGAACAACCCAGGCCCAAGCAAAATCCAGCTCAGGCCATCTCTGGATTAGCCCAAACGACACCGTAACAGGCCAGGATATCCAAGCCGTTGGATCATTTCGATCCATCGGTCGCCATTTCTCCTCACAGCCCGACCCGTTCCCAGTCAAAGACCGACCCAGTCTCATAATAACATTACACGACGTCGTTTCCTTTAAGAAAAACGATCCTGGTCGTTGATCGTAAATGATCCAACGATCAGGATTGAATTTCCTATTTCGTATATAATACAAATCTCCTACCCAGCCTCCCCTCCCCCAAGCCAAACCCACGATCACTATCGTCATCTCCTTTAACCTAGAGACCCATGTAACGCCGTCGTGCCCCGCCGCACTCCGCCTACCGGAAATCGCCTCACGGCGGTTCCGGTAGGCCAATGGCTCCCAAATTTACACCGTAGAATCTCCCAAACCCCCTCTAGATGGATCCGTTAGTTGTTAGTCTCGAATATAGCTCGAACGTCTCGAATATCCGTTCGAAGTTCGCCGGAACTTGAACGTCGGCCCCAAACTACCCCAAATTCACACCAGTGACTCCCCACACCTCACTCATACCCCTACTAACCCTGGTTCAGCTCGAATCTAACCAGAACCGGCAAAACCCCAAATCCCACTCATACGAACCCTAAAAATCCAAAAGGTCGAATCGAGCTAGACTAATCAAAATTCAGGGGTTTAATGGACCTTATTCGAGGTGTTCTCAAGTGAGAACACTTCGATTAAGGTCTATTCGACCTCAAAATGGTCAATCTGAGTTCAAGTTTGGGTTGCTCGCAATTCTGAGGTATTTTCTTTTCTTGCATTCTATATGAACATCTTAGCATGCTTACGTGTTATGCCTGGATTACTTGATTGATATTTTTCTAAGCATTTGTTCTGCTCTTCTCAACAGACCTTTTATTCGGTCGATTCCCATTTTTTTTGCTAGTTCTTGTTTAAATTCAATGCTGCAATTGTTTCGTATGTCTAGTTTATTTAATGTCGTCAACAAATTAACTTGTTTGTATGTTTGTTCATTCTCTGGTCTGCCCGTATACCATTAATAAGTCTGGGGCTTGGTGTTTTGTTTGAGTCTAGATTAGGGATTGTTTGGACATAATTGACAGGGTGTAATTAGTATTAGTTTAATCTTATGCCCATAAGAGGGACTAGTGGAACCTACTGTACAGCAGGGTATCCCACTAGTCTCATACTACCAATTGTTTTAATGATTAAACCCATACGAGGACACTTAATAGTGAGGGGTTCAGGGAATATGATGGGCTGGGGATTTAGTTTAAAGGGTGGCAGCATTAGGAGTTGATTTTAAAAAAACTATATAGAGCAGGGGGACTGGAGAGTATGAGGGGGGAGACAGAAACATTGAGAGAAAATTGGGAGAGTTTTTGGAGAATTCTTCTTAGTGTTTGAATTCTGAACCAATTTTCATAAGGGATGAGACAGAAACATTGAGAGAAAATTGGGAGAGTTTTTGGAGAATTCTTCTCAGTGTTTGAATTCTGAACCAATTTTCATAATGGGGGAGACAGAAACATTGAGAGAAAATTGGGAGAGTTTTTGGAGAATTCTTCTTAGTGTTTGAATTCTGAACCAATTTTCATATGGGGGGAGACAGAAACATTGAGAGAAAATTGGGAGAGTTTTCGGAGAATTCTTCTTAGTGTTTGAATTCTGAACCAATTTTCATAAGGAGGGGACACTGGAGAGCATTGGGAGATAGATAGACATAGAGATAGACAAAAGAGAGAGAGAGCAGACCCTGGGAGAGATATACATACATAGTTTTTCTTATACAGAGATTTTGAGAAAGCAGACTGTTTGTTTGCTTAGAGGTCCAACTAAACTAGTACTGCTACGAGTGTTGGTCTGTGTGGTATTTGTAAGTTGTTTGCTGGGTACTTCGAAGTCGAAATTGGTCTACTTACGCTGTGTGGTCTCACTCTTGGGTCATTTTGGTATCACTGGATGTTCAGTTTAGTTTGGTTTAGGTTCTGAACCATTTCTGGACTGATTTTAGCAACAAGAGTGTTGCTGGTTGTTCCTGAGTTATTTTATCGAGTTTGGGCTGGTTTTCCTTAGTTTTCTCGCTGCTATTGCGTATTGCTGCTGAGTGCTGCTGTTTGCTGCATACCTTTGTTGCTGACTCCTTCCTCTAAGTTCTGTTTCGTTGGCTCCAGGTACACATTTTGTAAATTTCAAGCTCATGGGAATGCAATGAATGCTGTTTGGAGTTATTATACTGAAGATTTCACTTTTCTGTTATTTCCTTAATATTTTGTAAAAAATAATGCACTCAAATATCTTCTTTCCCATTTCTATATGCTATTTAGACCAACTTTAAAACTGTATAATGAGGATTATTAAGTACTAGACTACAAATACTTGTATGCATTAAAGAGAAGTGGGAGGTTATAGTTTATTTTAATAATGTTTCTAGTAAAAAGAAGTTGAAGCTAGTAAATCGATTGTGGCTGTTTCATAGTGCTATTTGTATATAGACGTAGTTGGCATTTTGTTTTAATATATTTCAAAGTGTTAAGCAGGGAAATAGGTTTGAACAATAGTCATTAATTGTTTTTCAATAATCATTAACATACATTTGTCAATTAGTTCTGTTTGATACGGTAACCATAGGAATGGTTTCCTAAATACGGATTAATAAACTTCAGAATACAAGTCTGTTGGATTACTTGAACAGACTTATATCTCAATAATGAACTACTCTCTAAAATACGAACTTAGATTTCAAATCAGTTAAAACGGTAATGCGGCAGAGCATCTTCACTTAAAACATTGAGCATATGGAATTTAATTTATTCAATCCTACAGGCCTCAGTACGTCACTAATAGGCTTAAACATTATAAAAGTCTCTTAGTGACATAAAAATTGAAGCAAATAACAAATAATTAAGGCCTTTAGAGACAATTCTTTAATAGAAAAATCGTAGTATGACCTTTAATAAATAATGAGATGAGCCTCGTTCGAGAACAAAAACACACGGGGCCCTCAAATTAATTGTAATGAAAACCTTAGACTTGGAAGGACCGTTAGTGAATTTCACGGTCCTTTCCCAAAGTTAAACAACACGATAGACTCTTTAGGCACGACTTTAATAAAATACTTTCCTAAATACGGGTGTGCATTTATGTGACCAAATCTTACTCTCGGCGAAACCTGAAATATATTAAAGTCACAGGCGTACTGGTTGCGGTGTGGCTCGAGATGTATTTTCGTGACGTTGCAATTCTTCTAAAATTGAAAAGCGGAATATAAGAGCACATAAATAAAAATATATAGAGAAATCAGATAGAAACAAAAATTGCAGTTGAGCGACCGTGCTAAAACCATGGGATCCGGAAGTGCCTAACACCTTCTCCCGGGTTAACAGAATTCCTTATCCAGGTTTCAAATTTCGCAGACTGTAACACAAAGTCATAAATTTCCTCGGTTCGGGATTAAAACCGGTGACTTGGGACACCATTATTTTTCCAAGTGGCGACTCTGAATTAAATAAATAAATCTCGTTTCGATTGTCCTTTAATTGGAAAAACTCTCTTTTACTCCTCGCGTCCTCGCGGGTGCGGAAAAAGGAGGTGTGACACAACATAATGAGGGGAAAACGGGGCGGTAACTCACGTGACAACGGACTGGATCGTCACAATGGTGCAATGATTTTCTCTGAAATAATCATTTTTTGGAAAGTGATGAAAATTGATGTCATATTTTCAGAAAGGGCGTAGCTAGTGATTGTATCTTAACTTTTTTTGTTGCTGATGCTAAAAAATACCTTTTGTTATCTAAAAGTCTGTACCTTCTGATTTAGGGTTACTCTATTGTGCTTCAATATTCAATTTTATTCTGTATTGAATTTGATTGAATATGTATCCCCAGAAGAAGAAAAAAGAGAAACAAATAGGATATGGTTTTATGTCATTGTAAGTATTTTAGCAATAAAATGGGAAGAATGAGAAGTTCGCTACTAAAGGGACAACGAGAAAGTTAGTTGCAGAGGAGGTTCAGAAAAACACAAGGCAGTAAGCATAAATTTGGGTCGATTTGTTTGTTATACTAGACCAAGGTTTGGCCCAATGTCCTTATGATCAAATTAACTCTGCTCATATTTCATACTATACAACAACAACAACAACCCAGTATAATCCCATTTAGTGGGGTCTGGTTTCATACTATACAATTTCTTTATATTAATTTAATCTTGACAAAGGTTTGTTTGTGGTCTGGATTTTCCCGGACTCGTGCATAGTGAGAGTTTAGGACACCGGAAGGCCCTTTTTTCCTGTGACACTGGTATCCTCTTATGTTCATCCACTCATTAATTCAAATCTTTAAATTTTTCTACGAACAAAAGTATTTTACATGTGACAAAGAAGTAACAATGATATTAATTATTTTTTTATAATCATTTTAGGCTTAATATATACTTTACCTTCCAACTTGTATGAAAAATCTTCTTGAACACTTTGAATTTTCTTTAGATGCTTTAATTTACCAGCAAAAAATTACCCTGTTGTAGGTGCTGTCATCCAATCCATTTTAAGGAGGTTTGCTGTGTCATTCTTCAAGTGTTTCTGCTTTGCATTCCTTTTATCGTGTGGACTTGCTGTACCAGAAGAACATAAGCATAACTATTAGCGAAAGAACTGAAAATTTCCACACCATCAAACATACAAAAAAAAAAAGAGAGAACTTTACTGAATTGTCATTAGGTTATTACCATTTGAAGTAAAGCCAAAATAGGACAAGATTGTATGTCCTTTTAAGAATTCACAAATCAAATATTGGTTATTCACATGTTGGTATGAGTAATAAAACTGCTGTGGAGGGTCATCATTGAAGGATAATAACTTCAGTATTTTCATATATTAGCGTGCTTCATCTTATTTTTAACTGGAATAATTTGAATAAGTGTGCTTCATAGGATGGGGATGTGGTTTATTCTCTGCCCTGAGATAATTAGGAAAATATTATAAAAATATATAAGACTATATGAATATAATCATTCCATAAAATCATAAGATACAGAATAAACTTTATTGCTATTCTTGATCCCATAGGTTCCTATCAAATCATCTTTTTGTTGCTAACTTTTTGCATTCTTATCTTGAACTGGTGTGCTTATAACATTCTCTATTTCAGTTTGTTTGAAGAAAGTATAAGAATCGGTTGTAGAAAAAATACTTTGAAGCCTATGAGAATGACTCGAAGGGACAATAGGCCCTTAGATGTTTCGGAGTCTCAGTTTAAGGATCTTCTTGAATATTGAAACTCTAGTCACCACAAGGTAATTATACTATTCTTTCTCTGACCTATTATCTATTTGTTTCTTGTTTTACTTTGTGTGAAGAATTGGTTGTAAAAGGGAAATAGTAAAGTTTCAAAAGGGCAAAAGGAAATTTCTTCTGCACAAGAAACTGCTATTTAGCTAATCAATCGAGAGTACGTACCAAATATTATACCTCTTCTTCTATAGTTCTATTTCTTCTTCTTCTCCTCCTTCCTTGTGATGCTTCTTCGACTTCTTCTACCACTGCTTTCTTTGTTTGCGTCTGTAGGTGCTTACAAGACAAATACAATACAATTTTTTTTCTTTCGCTAGTTTAAGCCTAACTTTCAAAAGATTTTTGAGCCTTGTGTTACCACAAAAACCTATTATTCTATTTTCTATGTATAGATATTGTTTGTTGTTAATTGTTATAATGGACGTTGATGTTATAGTTTTGCTAGCATTATACCAGTGATTTTCAAAACTAGTATTTTTAATATTATGCTGACAAGTATTAGTTTGTTTTGGCATTACAAAGGTTTTCCTTTTGCAAATGATGCTTTAGATATATTTAATTTCTTCACCCGATTCTAGAATTGTTGTTAAATGGTTTTATTAATTTAATTAGCTTTTGATAACCATGTTTGAAAGTAATCTCTAACTGATGCTGGTCTATAATGACCGTTATATAGTGTGAGCTACTCGTCCCTTAATAGTCAACCTGCTACTATGTAGTGGATATAATAGTAGGTTTAACTTGTTATTGACAAATGTTTCTTATGCTTCATTTTAAAAATGATGTGATTGTCAGCTCAAATTTCTTATCATCAGAATCATGTCTAGTCCATCCTTCATGCTGCAGTTATATGGGTTTTATTTTTCTAGATTAATATCTGTCCAAATGATTTGGCCTCTTTTAGGCCAACGCCTCGGGTCATCGTGTAGGGAATCAAGTGGACCATGTCCACAGTTCGTATTGCGCTTAATTTTTGAAATTCTTCTAGTGGTTTGATTTGTAGCCTTTGCCTAGCGGGGTCAATTATGCAAAAATGTTTCATCGTGAGACTGCAACCAGTGTTTATTTTTCCCTTACTCTTGCTTATAAACTAGTTCATTTACGGTGCTGCAGCATGTTCCTAGGCTCATGACTAGCATCTTATATGTCCAATCTTTTATTTTTATTTTTTGTTTCATATATTTAGTTCGGGCATTCAATATCTTTTGGTGCTACGAGTATTCTTAGACCGGATTCTCTTGAAGGGGTAATGACTTTAATTATCTCTCTTTTGTAGGTGGAGTAGATCAAGAAAGAGAAGATGAAAGCAATGATGATCTAGACCTTACTTTAGATGAATTTTGAATTACTATAGATGAATGTTCTACAAATATTTTGTTATTAAATTTTAAAACTTGCTATCTTGAAATTTATTAGACTTATGCACTTCGGGTAGAATATTTGCTTTATAGATATTATGAGCTTGTTATGATTAATAGTTTTATTTTGAATTTTTTAAAATTTAGTGTTATTATATATATATAAATTTATTTACAACAGGGGCTATATTTCTTAAAATGAATTGTTACAGTAGCCTATGTAAACCGTTGCAATAGAACACAAACGTAAACCGTTGCAATAAGTCCGGTAATCCGTTCCAAAATGTCATATAGACCGATCCAATAGGTAGTTAAAACCGTAGCGATAACATTTCTTCATTGTTCTAGTTTATTATAAACCGTAACAATACAAATTAAACTATTACAATAGCTTAAAAACCCGTTGTTATATACATACATAACCGTAACAATATCTTATATAAGTGTTGCATTAGATTATATGGTAACAGTTATGAACCATTGTTTGCACACTATAGTAATGGTTTTAAACAACAACAACAACAACAAAGCTACCCAGTATAGTCCTACAGGTTGGGGTCTAGGGAGGGTAATATGTACGCAGGCCTTACCCCTACCCGATAGGGCAGAGAGGCTGTTTCCAATCGACCCTCGGCGAAAGATCAAGGAAAGAAAAAAAAACAAAACAAAAAGAAAAAAAACAAAATAAAGAAAAAAAAAACAAAAAGAAAAAGCAACGGAGAATAACCGTTGCGATAGACGTCTCTACAGCAGCGGAGATGAAAACCGTAGCAAGAACTATTCCTATAGCTCTATTGGCACGCGAACGGATGTAACAGTCGGTAAATCGTTGCAATATCTCTATGGCAACGGTTTATCTACCTATTGGAATGGTTTTTTCATGCGTTGTCATAGACTTATTTTTTAGTAGTGGCCTATGTAAGTTCTGAGGAAAATATTTAGTTTTAGTAGTAGTATTTTGTCAAATAAATATGAAGTTTGTCCTTTGGCTAGATAAACTCGAGTACCTTTTTCAGTTAGTCATAGTAAAAGTTTACATTGTTTCAATTTGATACATATAAATGTTTGGGAACCTCACAAAGTAGCTACTCACAATGGGATGAGAATTTTTCTTACCTTGGTTTATTATTGTATAAGACGGACGTGGGTATTTCTTATGAGAATGAAACCTGATGTTGTCTTCTTGCTTAAGAACTTCATTGCAATGGTACAAACACAGTTTGGCTAGACTATAAAATCGTTTAGATCCCATAATGTGAGAGAATTTTTCAATTCTCATTGCAAAGAATTGTTTCAACAATATGTCATTCAACACCAAAGTTCCTGCCCATATACCCCACAACAGAATGGTGTGATTGAGCATAAGCACATGTATTTTCTTGAAACAGCCAAAGCCATTAAGTTTTAAGGATATTTTCTAGCAAGATATTGGGAAGAGTGTGTAGATTCATCACTTTAAATAATCAACAGAATTCCCTCTACGGTGCTCAACTGTAAGTCACCCTATGAATTATATCATCACAAACAGCATTCCCTTTCCCACATGAGAGTCATTGGTTGCCTATGTTTTGCCACCACATTTCCTAGGAGTGATAAGTTTGGAGCTCGAGCAGTAAAATGTGTATTGCTTGGTTATGTTGTGCATCAGAAAGGTTACAAACAACTAGACCTTGAACACAATGTTCTGTTCACAAGTAGAGATATGACATTTTATGAGGAGGTTTTTCCCTTTCAGAATCTAAAAGTCGAGACTGAGCAACAATTCTTGGATATTCGTGATCTATCTAGTCAAGCTGTGGTGGAGGAGCCTATTCCACCATGTTCTGATTCTATTCCACCACGTTCTGTTCCTTCTTCTCAATCAATTTCTTCATTTGAACCAGATTCTTCATCAACAGCTGATTTGTCTAATTCAATTGTTACGATAGCCCACACTAACAATGGCACAGATCAAGCCAGTCTACAAGTTCCATATGTTCTTCTACCCGCATAAGTTAGAAAAACTACAAAAGAGTCAAGACCACCTACCTGGCTTAAAGATTTTGTGAGGCCTAATTGAGTCAAACAGTCCAACTATTGTCAATATCCTATCTATATTGTCATTGGATATGATAAACTATCTTCTAATTATCAGATTTATCTCTCAAACTTTTCCCTTGAAGTATAACCTGCTAGCTATTGTGAAGCAGCTAGAGATAAAAGGTGGGTAGAATCAATGCAAATAAACATCAAGACATTGGAGGATAGCGAAACCTGGGAGCTTGTTCCCTTGCCCAAAGGAAAGAAATCCATTGGATATGTGTATATAGCAAAACCGGAGGGTCAAATTTCTCATCATAAAATCGCTAAGAAAAGTCATCTTGAAGGCTTGAGGCCAGTGTCGAGCATCTTCCCTCGAGGATCATCGACACTCGACCCCATAGTACCAGTGATCACAGTAGTGATGGAAATGGGAAGCTCTCAAAACACGCGCCTAGGGCTGAAAGAGTTTGCTGATCTACTCTAAATCCGAGTCAGGGTGTCATTCAATTGTCCCATCCTCATATCTTTGTACTTAATGAACTTTGTATTATGTTCTAACTAGTGAGTATGCCCGCGCTTTGCGAGATCGTTAAAATTTTTATATAATATTAATAAATCATTTCAGTGTTGTTGTAATTTAGAATAATAAAGTTAATCAATATTATCTTCTCTATATTATTCATTGATAAAGTCACATACTGTTCTTGATATAGTTGCATTCTCAATGTTAATTGCTATACTAATATTTTATCAGACTACCTAGTTTTTTTTTTATACGTATGATAGTGTAGAACCTTCAACTCCACAACGAAAGTTGAAATTATAGTGCAATATATATCTTTCTTGACATATCAAAATAGTATGGGTTAATTAATTCAGACAATATCCAAATGAGAGAGAACATAAATTTTAAAGCACAAAATAAAAATTAAGAAAATGTCACTTTTAAATATATAAAAAATTAACAAACAATTTATTTTTTATGTAATTAATATTTTTATGATATTATCCAAATTCAATAATATGAATAAACAAAAGGTAAAACATCAATATATGCTATATGTTCATATGCTATAGTAAGGGCGTACGTGAACTGGTTTCATTTGGTTTTTATCAAAACCAAACCAAACTAACTATATCGGTATGGATTGGTTCGATTTTGTCGGATTTTCGGGTTTTTTTTGTTACATGAATATTATTTCAATCTCACTTTGTTAAAATTATAGATAACGCTTTGATATATGAATATATGTTTAGTAAATATGGAAAAAAATGACAAACATATGATCTAGTAAAATATTTTTATTGGAGAACTTTTTTAGTAACACGTGATAGTTATTTTCTTAGTCGTCTAAGAATAATTATATGCTTTCAAGGTGAATACATGAGAGGATCACAAATATTTCTATATTTTCTAAAAGAAATTCACTGTAAAGTCTTAAAAATATGAATAAAAATTTATATATGTATATGTCGGTTTGGTTCGGATTTTTATTCAATACCAAATTACCAAGTCAAACCAAACCTAGTCAGAATTTTTAATCGATTTGATTTAATTTTTCCATTTGGTATAATTTTCCGGTTCGGTCATATAGCAATTGGAACTATTTCAACGCAAATTACATAGTCCATTATTTGTCAAAGTAAAAGAGAAAGACGTAGAAGTCCTAAATCCCACTTTGCTCCGATTAGCCCATTTTTGAAAAATTTCTCCAATATATATTTCTTCCAACAGTATCTAGAAGAGTAAATAACACTCTATGGATACGTAATATATTTTCAGGTTTTGCAAAAAATTAACAAAATGTATAGAATACTTTCAGGTAGAGTGCATCAATAAAATTTTATTAACTACTATATATTAAGATAAACAAAAGTATTCTTGCAGAAGGATGACATCACCAGGAGAATATAATTACATATATCCTCACCATTCAAATTATAAGTTGGAAGATTTAAAAAAAAAGTTCGGTGCACAAAGTATTTCGTATTTATGCCGGGTTCGCAGAAAGGCTGCATCCGAGAGGTGTGATACTGACAACCTACTGAACGCAAACATTAGTGGCTGCTTTCATGACTTGAACTTGTGACCTATATGTCATATAGAGACGACTTCACATTTAATTATGCAATACATCTTTACATTTAAATGGATATTAATACACATACATGTAACTTATTGGTTAAATTGTACTAAAAGCGTCACAAACTTAACAAAAAATAATTTCATACATATATACGAATAAAAAAACTTTATGGGAGGTCTATGGATATATAAGTATGAACATATTTTATGTTTGTGGGTGTTGCAACTCTTTAACAGTCATTGCATAATACAGGATTCTACATTAATTTTCACATGATCAGATGTACAGTTTAATTTCGATCATTAAATACGATTTATACAAATTAAGGGATGAAATCAGTTTCTTTTGCTATGTCCAGATATTGCTCTCAAAAGAAACATTATATTCAACGTTAGATCGAAGATCAAATATGCCTAAAGCTTTCAAGGAAATCAAAGACATAAACCTTATACTTTGATTTTTCAGTTTCGCTAGTGGGGTTCTTTCTTAACCATAATATAAGTTCCATAAGGAGGAGGAGAAAAAGAGGAAGTTCAATAGTCATTGAGAAATCAATTATTCTTATCCAAAAAAAATGCCTGAAGCAGAAATAATTTGCATGAACCAATATAGTCAATGACCCAACGTTACACATTAGTAAGCATTTATCTTTTTAATGGAGAGGACTCAATGCTATATATGACTTATCCTTATTACTACAATCCTTTATTAACTTCACTATATTATTTATTGTCCACATTGATATTAATCTTAAAGTTGTGTAAACATTAAATTATATCATTGTTGTATTCCACCCGATCACTTACTCTTGGTCCAAACAAAATGTTCACCACTTTAATTTAAAAAGGATGAAGAGAACCCAAACAAAGCTTATAATTCAAGCCATTTTCAGTAAATTAAATTATTTGATTTTTCTAAACCAACTTATCGAATTAAGTGTTTAACCTCTTCATACCTATATTCTTCACTTAGCGCTCATACTGAATTGGTGATGACTTACTTAATAGCACTCCTCTTTTCCTGAGTAGAGCAAAATTGTACACGTAGAAAAAAAAGATTAATTTGTTGAGTTCTTGTATGATGAGATCAATATACTTGTTTCAAGATATCAACTCTAACGTGTTACTTCACGTCTCAATTCTAATTCATATTCAAAATAAACCATAAGACCATAAGAAGCTTGTAAAGGACATACTATAAGCACAACAATTTGGTTTTGTTTGACAAAAACTTTTCGGCTATTTTAAAATATGTAACTGTTGGATCTGGGCTTGGCTATGCTTTGACTATCGTCTCTAGTCTTCTTCATAAGGCAAGTGTTGGTGTTTTTAATAATGACTATTTTTATTAAATAACTTAAAGAAAAAAAGGGTAGGAAGAAAAGATTAATTGGATCCGTAAAGAGTATTAGCACACCAAAAAGGAGGAGTTTCACATTAACAGGATGAAACCATGTGAATTAAGAAGATAATTCACACCTCTGCCTTGTCCAAGGATAGTAAGCATGGTGTTTAGCAATTTAAATAGGAAATAGAACAAACTAATCCGAAAATGAAAGAGTATGAAAAAATGAAGAAGAAATAAAGAATCTACGTAAATAGGCAGTCAAAGGAAAATTTCATTCATTCACAAAGAACATGTAATAAAAGTAGTTGCAATTCATAAACCCCATCAGCAATAAAAAATGAAAAGTCAATTCTAGAATAAAATGCAACAAAAGTCAAATGTTTGGATTAAGCCAATTACTTGCTCCTGTTACAAGTCATCTAAGGAGCAAAATGCCGAAAAACTTTTGTTCAAATAATCTGCAAATAATATCAATAATTAACCATGTTGCTGCTTTCATAAGGTATATATAAATTAAATTTAGTGAATAAAATATATCAAAAGAAAGGAAGATGAATGAGAGAATATTATTGCAACGCTCATCGAAAAGTTATATCAAAATAAAGGAAGATGAATAAGAGAATATTGTTGTAACACTATCGCTCTAGATATACGAAAAGTGAGAATTAACAAAATTCGAGATATATTTCTGTGCAAATTAAATAATTTGCAAATAATATCAAGCGTTAACCATTACTATCTATAAAAAGAGATAAAATAGCAGAAAATATAAAAGAGAACAAACATAAGTTCATGTCAAAATGATCTGCAAATAATATCGTGGCTTAACCATTAGTAATTCGAAAGTTAGATAAAATACGAACAAAACATATAAGTGAATTAACAAATCTTTAAACCAAGAAGAACGGATTCACCATGGGTAGTTGGGAGAAAGAAGAGGAAGAGAGCTAGAATGAAACGTTAATGGAACAGTTGGGCCTCTGGCGTGGAAGGAAGAAGGATAAGAAGACGAGACATGTAGTAGTTGAGATGACTTTAATAGTCCCTTTTCAATTAAGATGACTTTTAAAAATGACTTTTCAGAATTTTAATAGAGACCTAATAAAGTTAAAAAGGCAAAAATTTAGGAAAAAAAATAAATAGGAATGGTAGTTTTTAGGAGATGCCATGTAAGTTTGCCAAGTCCCTCCTTTATATATTTATATAGATAGATTCCTCCCCTATATAAAAGTGAACTTTTTCATTTTTGTAATGTCGGTTGCTTTGTTTCTTCAATTGCTCCACACGAATATACAAAGAACATTCTTTGTGCTTTCTAACATGCTTTCTCATTATTATTACTTTCATTTATTATCTTCATACTTGCTCATCATGTATTGTTTGTCATTGGCTATAAAGAGCCTTCATTGTTTTTATTACAACTATTAGCCCTACCTCGATCTCCTTCGAAGCTCATAACTGAGCCCTAGAATCGACCTCGAGGCCTCGAATCGACAAGCTAGATTTAATTGTCGATTTAATTGTGATTATTTTCTTGTTGGTTTCATTACACAACACAAGTTATCTTTCACGTTTTTTCTTGTCCAAATATCTTTGATTTCAGTTCGTAATGTCTGATTCAGTAAACAACAACATTTATAACTACGGAGAGAATATTGTGGCTGTTCCAGGTGTTGGTGAGCCACCACAAAATCTTGAGAATGCACCAAGACCGATTTTTGTGGATGAAGTCTCATGTGATGCTCAACATGTCAAAATAAGCTCTCACGCTAACAGGAGCATACACCAAGGCGACCAATAAGAAGCACAAAAAACCTAGCTCGGGAAGAACAGGAAGTTAGCCTTCATGTTGTTTTTGAAATGTTGCAGGCACAACAGCTGGCTATTGCTCAGCTGCAAAGTCACTAAAAAGCTCCTAGGACAGTAGCATCGGGGACAGCTCTCCTGGCCGAACAGGTACCCGAGTGATCAAGCAATAATGGGTTGATAGCCGATCCTGCCATCAAAAATATGCCCGAGAACCTTACCAGAAGGATCGAATCAGGCTAGAAAATGATAGAGGCCAATGATAAGAAGGTCGAGACATACAACTCCCGGGTCGACCAAATTTCAGGAGCGCCCTTGATCTTGAAGGGTGTGGATGCAAAAAGGTTCGTACAGAACTCATTTCCATAGGAAGTGGCCCCGAAACCCATTCCAAAGAAGTTCAGAATGTTGAAGATTTTGAAATACAATGGTACATTGGACCCTATTAAACTCGTTACCGCGTACACCTGTTGTAAGGCCCAGTAAAATTTTTGTGCATAAAACCTAGTAGCTATAGTGTCATGGTCCGAATAATGTGTTAGGAATGCGTAGAATTCTTTGCGGTGAGCTTGCGAGCCGCGGTTCGGACCCTTGGTAGTCATTTAAGTGTCAAAAATGTAAAGAATAAAGTTTTTCCAGAAAAGTGTCAAATATGCGGTCAAGAATGCGACCGCAAACCTGTTATGCGGACCATATTCTTGCCGCAAAGCTTTCCAGAAAGTCTCCCAAAATCATGTCAAAAATGCGGTCGATATGCAATCGCATAATGAATCTGCGGTGCACTTTGCGACCGCAGATCAAGAATGCGGACCGCATATTGGTCGCATTCTGTAACAGAACTTGAGTAATTTTTGAGGCCATTCTGCGGTCACTATGCGGACCGCATGTTGATTCTTCGGTCGCAAAGTGCACCGCAGATTCGCCCCGGCCCAGATTTTTGAAACATTTTGACTCGATCTCTTCTTTAATATAACACCTTTCACCCTCATTTTTCTCATATCATCTTACCAAAATTAGAGAGAGAATAGAGGGGTTTTAGAGAGAGAAGTTCTTCATCTTCAAAGATTGTTCCAACCACTTAATTCCAAGGGATCCTAGGGCAAGGATTGAACTTCCCCAATCTTTTCAAGGTAAAAACCCTAACTATTTTCTTTGATTTTCAGTTTTAAATTGGGTAAAGAGAGGTTTGCATATAATAGCATTTGAAAATAGAATTTTTACACTCATGCACGATTATTGAACTTGATTTCTAGTAAAAAGAAGTGAGTAGAAGTAAGAGTCTTCAAGAACAAGGTTGGCAAGAGTAGGATATCTTGGGTAAGCATAAAGTAGGAAGAAAAATCATCACCAGGTTTGTATGGCTAATTTTGATTCTTGTGAAATCGCCTATATGTGTGAAAATTTCTTGGTTAATGTTAATTTGACAAATTGTGTGAAATTCTCAAAGTTGTTGTTGAAATATGAGTGATGTGGTATAGAATACGAACCGAAAGTTAAATGAGAGTCGAAATGGGTAAAGAATTGTGAATAATGATTATGATGGCCTATATGGCACCTTGTGTAAAACAAACGAAACGCTTGAGAATTTGTTTATTGTGGAAAGAGATGAAACACTTGAATTGTGAAAATATTGTAACATGGTTGTGATATTGATTTGAAAAATAATTGAGAACATGAAACAATGTGTAAGTTGCTTATTTGAACTTGTTGAAGTTGTGTGTAGTACCTTATCTACTGTTTGAAATTGTTATGTTTTAAACTGTAAGGCGGGGTCGTGTTGCGCGCCGCAACGTGAGGAAATAAGGTGTGGGTTGGGGTGATAAGGGTGGCCGAGGTAACAAGGGTGGTCTGGGGCAATAAGGATGGAAAGCGATCGAAATCGCTATTGAAAATTAATACAAAAATCAATGATGTGAAATTGTGAAAGGAGACAGCAGGAGAGTTTGCAACCTGGGGGGCACTGATTGCCCCTATGTTTGACTACTTGCAATTTATGTTGTTGATTGGTTGTTGTTCTATTTGTTGACCTTGAATGTGCTTATGTTGAGGCTTATCTGAAATGAGTAAAAGGTGGAAAACATGGTTGGTTGGCTTGATTAGTTTTAATGTAATTTAATGGCTTGAGTGTACTTGGGACAAAGTTTGTCCATACATACCAGTACAATTCAAGTGTACTGACGTCCCTTTTGCCGGGGACGCTACATTCGTGTTATGATTGTAGGTGGCTCAATAGCAGGCACTTCAGCTCATCGGCAGTAGTATCCTTCTCCTTCCACTGCCCGTTTTGGTGAGCCCCTTTCTTTCTCGGGGCCCTGTGTGGTTCATGCCACCTTTGTTAAGATTTCATTTTGGTTTTGTAAGGTATAGCCGGAGCCTTGTTACCGGCAAGTATTTTATTCCCTTTTGTATCCTAGAGGCTCCATAAACATGTAAACTGTGGGATTGTGGCCTATGTATATGTATGGGGCGTTGTAAATATAAATTATGAACTTGTTAGTGAATCAATCACATGGTTATGTTTATGCATTATGAAATCAGTCATTATTGGTCAAATATTTTGGTTAATGAGGACACAGTCAACACAGGGGTAACGCGTGGGAGTGAAAGGCACCCAGGTCCGCTTGACTGGGGCAACCCGGTCAGACGCCGGTCATGTCCCTCGATTTCGGGGCGTGACACCTGTGTAGTAAAGGGAAACAACATGAGGGAAGATGAGATCGAGTACGTCTCGCTGAAAAAATTTGGAGAAATACTCTCTAAAGGGGCGATGATGTGGTATCATAACTTGGCCACAAACGCTATAGACTCATTTGCCATGTTAGAAGATTCCTTCATAAAGGCGCATACCAGGTCCATCAAGGTGGCCACTAGGAAATCCGACTTTTTCAAAATTAAGCAAAGGGAGAACGAGATGCTGCAAGAATTTGTTTCTCGCTTTCAAATGAAAAGAATGGATCAACCACCGATCTCCGATAACTAGGCAATATAGGCCTTCACTCATGTTCTAAATGAGCGAATCTCACTAGCTTCAAAGCAGTTGAAAGAGAATCAGGTCGAATAGCCCGTTGTAACTTGGTCAGATGTTCATAACTGATACCAGTTGAAAATTAGGATCGAGGACGACCAGCTGGGAGCCCCCTCGGATTTGGTGTACCCAGGCAGACTCCTGGCAAAGGAGACAAAGCCAAAAAAAGAAAGATATCAGCCATACATCAAAGATCGAGGAACACCACGAGGCGTAACATACCTCGAAATGACCTTATGATAGAATGATGAAAGAATCCTCGGGGACTCATCAAAATTTGACAAGAACACAGGACCAATAGAGGCATCTCGCCTATCGGAATACAACTTCAACATCGATATAACGGATATTATCTTCGCCATCAGCGACATCAAATATGGCATGTGGCTTATGCATGTGTAATCGGATCCTTCAACAATGAATCATAACTTAATGTGTGAATTTCACAACACACATGGCCATAGGACCGATGATTGCCACCAACTCCAAGAGAAAGTAGCCAGACTACTCAAAAAGAGTCATCTCCGAGAATTCCTAAGTGATCGGCCAAAAACAAATTTTGAGAAAGAGAGGCAGCCAGAAGAACAAAACGAACGAGCTGCAACAAGTCATCTACATGATCTTGAGAGGCGTTGATGCCCCACAAGAACCCGTAATGAGAAGAACAAAAATATCCATTACTAGAGAAAAGAAAACCCGGGGGTACATACCCGAGGATGCCCTTACGTTCAGCAAAGAGGACACTGAGACCTTCTCTCAACCTCACAATGACACACTAGTAATCTCTTTCCTCGTAAATACATTTCAAGTAATACGTGTACTCATTGATCCAGGTAGCTCGGCCAACACTATCAGGTCTAGTTTAATAGAGCAGCTCGGACGGCTTGAACAATTCGTGCCTGCCACTCAAGTCCTTAATAGATTCAACATTTCAAGTGAACCAACAAAAGGAGAAATCACCATCCCGATCAACATGGCCAGCACGACCTAGAATGTCAAATTCCATGTCATCGAATGATACATGAGATACAATGCCTTGTTCGAGAGACCGTGGATACACTGCATGAGAGAAGTACCATTCACCCTCCACCAAATAATGAAATTTCCGACAAAGGATGGGATTAAAACTGTATACGGGGAACAACCTGCAGTGAGGGAAATGTTCGATGTGCATGATGTGACACCAATACCGATACCTCCACCCGCAAATAACCAAAGGATAATCAAACTACATCTTCAGCTAAGTCCAATTAAACAAAATAGAGGTCCATACCACGTCCTCATCGCAAGCGACTGAGACATATAGGACCTCGTAACACCACCGGCACATCCCACACTAAGGTATCACCATCTCCATTTTCATTTTATATTTTGCACTAACCCTTGTACAGGTGCCTGATCGAAGCAGTCAAGATGTTAATCCTACTTGAAGACCTTAAGGTTTCAAAGCATCTGTCCCGAAAATGGTTTTTACCAGCAAGGTTATAACGAGGCAACATCCACATCTACCTAAGGAAGAATCAACAAGTATTCAAAGTTTCTTTTGAAATCAACCTCAACCACTGCGTGACATCCCCCCAGGAGGGCCATTCGTTGGAGAAACCAAGAAATACTAAATGGGGTCCCAATAGGAAAATATGTACAAGGCCAAGCGGTCGAATGAGTCGTGTTGATATAGCCAGGACTCCAATGGCGAGAATATGTATACTTTACCAAGTAATCGAAGAATACCTTTCGTCGAAGCATTTCACACTCCAAAATAAACTCAGCATTTTCGCAAAGAACAATTCCTCCATCATAGCTTCTTGAACACTCGAAGACTGGCATCAACAAATCAATTTGTGAATGACCTCCTAGTTGGGACTCCAAGCTCCTAAGACCTCCTGGTCGGGACTCCAAAATTGCAAAATGATTCCAAGGCCGAAAATGTCCCGAATACTCTGGGAATGGCATCAAAATCTCAAAAATCATATGACCACAGGGTCAGAATTGCCAAAGTCGTAACCCATCAATGAGGTAACACCAAGCTTACAAGTAAACAACTCCAGAGCCAGAACACCCTCGATAACTCAAGGTTGTCACCTATTCTCCATTTGTTAAGAAACTTGAGGCCATAAGACCCTACGTAAGGAGACTCGGGCTCGTAAGACCTACATAAGGCAACAACAATATCGGTAACACCTCGAGCAAAGCATAAACCACACTTGTACCAAGTGGAAATATCTGTAAGACCTCGAGCAAGGCATGAACCACACTTGTACCAAGTGGCTATATCTGTAAGACCTCAAGTAAGGCATGAACCACACTAGTACCAAATGACAATATCTGTAAGACCTCAAGCAAGGAATGAACCATACTTGTTCCAAGTATCTAAAACTGTAAGAGCTCAACGTCATGAAAAATTTGTAAGACCTTTCTAAAGGCATAAACCCGATCTCAAATTTTAGGCTATATATTGAACTTGTAAGACCTCTAACAAGGCATACCCTCGATATAGACGCCCAAACAACTTCACTTGGGATAAAAAATGGCTCTGGCGAAGCATAAATTATGACGGTCATAAGGCTGTACCAGCCAACTAATGCGACTCGGGGACGCCCGACCGTCGCTACAAAATCACAAAGCATCAATTAATTCAAATCTACATAAAAAAGAACAGGTTAAACAGGCTACCCTCGGCAAAGGTAAAAAGATATTTGACCATGTCAGCTCTAAATCACAGGCTTCGAGCTACTCATCCTCCGAGACAAACCTCCCGAGGAGCTCAATCATCGCCATAAAATGACTAGAAATTGAGGTTCTTCTCGAAACGTCAGGCAAATATTTTCACAAAAAGTCCTTAGCAAGGGAAAACAAAGCCCGCACAAAATATCGCTTCAACCCAAGGTGTAAGAGCCATTGTCTCCAGCCTATGCAAATCTGAAAAGTTAAAGGTCGAATGAGCTCAAGTCACAACCCGATTTGGAGACCAAAACCAAAATAGTTACTTGAAAATGCTCCAGGGAAAAAAGCATAAGATCCATTGTCGCCAACTTACACATAAAAGGTTGCTTTGACCAAAGGTGTAAGAGCCATTGTCGCCAGCCCACACAAATCTAAAAGCTTGAGGGTCGAATAAGCTTGAGTCGCAACCTGATTCAAATACTAAACCCAAGATAGTTACTTGAAAACGCCCAAGGGCAAAATCATAAGAGCTTA
Organism: Nicotiana noctiflora; assembly: GCA_032618575.1. Classification (NCBI taxonomy): domain Eukaryota; kingdom Viridiplantae; phylum Streptophyta; class Magnoliopsida; order Solanales; family Solanaceae; genus Nicotiana; species Nicotiana noctiflora. The sequence continues at coordinate 100,628 of JASVEL010002262.1, forward strand.
AATGCTAGCTTACACTAAAAGATCACTTCGACCCGAGGCATAATACCCATTATCGCCAGTATAATGAGGCCCATGGCCAAATCGTGAATCTAAGGATTCCTATCGAATCAAAGACCAGTTCACCTTGCCAAATTCAAGACAAAAAGAGATATGGAAGAAATAAAGCTGCAAGGGTTTCTTTATACACATATACAAAAAACAGAATTTCCATCTATGCTCACCATGAGAGTTACATCCTGCCAGCCTCATCTTCACTTTCTCCAACATCATATAGAAGCAATTGAACATCGCACTCATCCACCCTTGCTTGCACTAACTCTTCCAAGAGACCAAATCCTCTTGCACATATCTCCTCGATAGTCTTCCTTCGAGACTTCCAATAAGCATACTCTTTACTCCTATCTTCACGGTCAAGGATCCTTCTCAACACGGCTTGAGCATCTGTAGAATCCTTTAAGTGGATCTCCATCTCTTGGTCATCCTTAGTTTGGGTCATTACAGCTTCAGCTTGGGCATCAAAAATCTCTGTAATTTTCTTCAAAGCTCGGACTCGAGCTTTGCAATCGCATCCATTTGAGCCGAATTATTGTCACAAGCTAAGCGGAGTTGGGCCTCAAGGTTGGAAACTTTAGTAGGGCATCCCTCTCCTCTAAGACTGAACCTCCACCAGAGCTCTTACCTCATCATATTCTCTATTGGCTCGGTCGGCTTCATCCCGAAGATGCTCCAGGGCCTCCGTCCTTTTCTGTAACTGAAATAAATGAAGTATTAACCTTAGAAGCCAGAAGGTGGATACATAATCACCTGGGACAGAAAGCTACCTGCTCCTTCAAAAATCTCTCATAATTCAACCTCCGCTTGCCTTATACTAAAGTGTTCCAGCTCGACTTCCTTTTCATTGCAAAGGTTCCTAAGGGATCTTTCTTCATCCAGAGCTATCCGCAATCGGGCTTCATGATGAAGCAGCCGGGACTTAAGCCTATCGAAGGCATGAAAAAGAAAACCCAATAAGAAAGGCAAGGTGCAAAATTCAAAGGCCCATGTCGAAACTCACCACAAAGTGAAGCCATTGCGCTTCCTCGAAGACCCGACTTGCATCTATTAACCTAGCTCCTTAAGCTTTAAAAGAATTGATTCCAAACAAGACATGGTCACTTGGAGTAGGCAACCCCGAGTTTCTTGTATCCCCCAAAGCACTATCAGTAGAATGAAAAGACAGTGGCAACGGAGAAACAACCTTTTTAGAACCGGGAACCATGGGCATGGCAGGCTCGGATAATTCTTTAGCTCCGAAGCCCAGATCCAGCCTCGCCTTGATTTGAGCACCATCACCCTGTAAAAGCATCTCCCACTTGTTATTGTCGTTCTTTAGCCTGGAGGCTAGCGACCCTTCCCCCTCCTCAAAGGAGCGGGTCCTCGCCTCGGAAGGCTCTCTGATTTCTAGAACAACAAGATTAACATGAAGAAACACAAATTGCCTCTCCAAAAGAGGAAGGAAGCAAAAAAATAGCACAACACGCACCATGATGTTCTACTTCCCATTTTCCTTGGAACACTGCTTGCCACTTACACTCCTCACAAATCAAGTGGTTTGCCAACTTTCGAACCCAATATAGTAGATCGGGAACGTCACTTGGTGCCCATGCAACTGCAGTAGAAGAATATAAGATGGCACAATCACGATATCAGCCTTGCCAAAAGCAAAACTGAGAAGATACGAAATGTACCACTTACGCGTATAATTCCATTCCTTAGGGAATGACATAAGTTCCACAGGGATACTTTCACCTATTCGGGATCGGAAGAATTGATGCATTCATTCTCGATTTCTATTCTCCTCGTCATCGATGATGAAGGGTGCAATCGAATGACATCAAAGTTAACAGGCCTTATTGATGAATGGGACGGTACAACCTAATGAGATGACTGAGCGTGATGTCAAGCCCTACCTTCTCCGCGAAAAATCTCATCATCAACACTATCTGCCAAGATGATGGATGGATCTGTGCCAAGGTAACCCAGTACTTCAAATAGAAATCTTGCACAACCCTATCAAGGGGGCCTAGTGTGAAGGGATACATGTACACATTCTAGAATCCATCGACACGATCCGTGATGCCCTATTTCGGGGAAATTCTGCAACACTACGTTCTCCCTAGTTATCAATCTTTTCTCACTAAACCAAGCTTCTCTTCTCTTATCAAAGAAGCAATAATCGAGGTATGCTCCCGTTGGTCCTGGGCACAGGAGGCAAAACTCTCTCCTCTTTGCCAGACAAACCCCGATGTTGGCTGCCATAAAGGTGGCAAAATCGGAAAGCTAGAGTAGAAATATTTGCATGTACATTATCATAGAAGTAACATAAGGTTAAACAAAAAAAGGAAAAGTAACCGCTTAAAATAAAGGTATCTCTAAAAAGGGATAGAAAACTATATATGGAAAAAGCTACAACGACTCGCCTAGCTAAAAGGCCAACAACATCATCGCCAAATCCTGAGGTGGTACCAGTTATCGATGATCTTCACTAAGAAAAGTTATGCTCTAGGAAGCCTACAACATTATTGCCAATCCCAAGGTGGTACCCGAGCCCAATGATCTCCACCAAGAAAAGTTATGCTCTAGGAAGCCTACAACATTATTGCCAATCCCAAGGTGGTACCCGGGCTTGATAATCTCCACCAAGAAAAGTTAGGCTTTAGGAAGTCAACTATATGATCGCCAGTCCCAAGGTGGTACCGATCTAGAGGATTTTAATAAAAAAAATTAGGCTCCAGGAAGCTGACGATATCAGTGCCAGTCCCGAGGTAGTACGCGACTCGAGGAACTCCATCAAAAAGAAGTTAGGCTCCAGGAAGTCGACAATATCATTGCCAGTCCCGAGGTGGTACCCGACCTAGAGGACCTCCTTAAAAAAGAAGTTAGACTCCGGAGAGGTAAGCCCTCCAAACTCTGTTCGTAAGGGCTTGACCTCAAGATATCATCTAATCCCGGAAAGACCCTCACTTGGAACCTATCTACAATGCCTTAAGGTTATATGCTCTAACTTCAAGGCAAGTTTCCAGATGCCTCGAGTTAATCCTAACTTGGGGACTACTGTCGAAAGTTTAGAAGAAGTCCCTATCATCGTGCCCCCGTGCTAATTTCCCCTCAAAGGTTAACACAAGATCTAAGTGATAAATCATGGTTGAAAGGCTCAGGGTATTCTTTTCATACAACTCAAAACAAAAAAGGTCCCGACAACCCGAGTTTATCAGAACAATCCAGGATTGGTCCAAGGAACGGCAAAAGGTCCAGCGAGGGATCATTTTGATCTATCAAAGAGCAAAAATAATACTCGCATCTGGGTTTGATATAGGAAATGACCAATGGAGTCACGTATTTAGAATCTCCATAAATATAAATAAAAGGAAAAACAACGAGCATCAAAGACAGAATTGAAGAAACGCATTTTGTATTCATGAACATTCGATTACAACAGCCCATGAGTGGACCTTACATATGACTACAAAATCCCACGAGGGGTTCATAAACAAAAACAAAAACGTGAAAAGTTATATGTGTAGTAGAAGCCTAAAGCCTATCCTATTCTCCAAGGAGCATCCTCGAGGACACTATACGCAAGCACCACTTCTTTAATGGTCTCATCTTAGTCCCTTAATTTAGCACTTCGGAGGAGAATATGAAGAAGAAAGGGGGAGGATTAGAAAGGGATGAAAATGCTATAGCCAGTAGAAGGCTCGATGGGCATCGACCTTGCTTGCGCGAATACTTTAAGTCTACTCTTAGGACTTTGTACCGTGCAAGCTACTAGCCAATGATGCAACTTCACCCAAAGGAAATCAAAGAGGGTGTAGTGCACCAGGCCAAGGTAGGAGGGTGAGCAGCGGTGTATAGTCCAACCACCCTTGTGAGAAACAGTGTATAGTCCAAGCGCATCCCCGATATGAGAGAGATTGGCCTTCCTGTCTCACCATTTCGAGCCAACGACAATAGCAACAACAACAATTCGGTATAGTTTCTCTCCCTATAAGTAAGACTTATGAAATTGTCGTAGAATGACTGATGGGAACGCCACCATACGGACCTAAGACCACATGACTCAAACTTGGAATATAGTGGTGATGTAGGATAATGAGAAGAAGAGGATGAATAGGCGTATAAGGGCACTTCGATATAAAGGTTATACAGGAAGGTCCCCATTTATAGGGGGTGATAATGTGACCAGCAATGCCATCAGCGCCTTCAAAAGACGGATCGGTAGGCACAATCAATGCTTTATTGAAAATCATATAGACCGTGACACTGTAGCTTTGAAGAATGGAATCAGCAGCACATTGAATGGCACTGAAAAGACAAGTCCATGAAGCAACCTGGTTATCGTGAAGGCTTACATCATAGGTTGATATCATTGATATGATGATATCACGGCAAATCCGAAGAGTCGGATATCAAAATCATTTCTTATCTCTCCTATCTAAGAAACACGGGCACTATCAATATATCATTAATGCGGTAAGGAAATTCATCTCGAGGCCATGGTCGAGCATCTTCCCTGATCATCGACATTCAACCCTACAGTAGCAATTATCAAGGTAGTGGTACAAATGGTAAGTTCCCAAGGCACGTGCCTAGGGATGACAGAGTCTGCTGATCTACTCCGAATCCGAGTCAGGGTATCATTCAATTGTCACGTCCTCATATCTTTATACTTAATACACTTTGTATTATATTGGGATTCCCATCCTATATAAAGGGAATATTTGTCATTTTTGTAATGTAGTGGCTCTGTTACTTCAGTTGCTCCACATGAATATGCAAAGAACATTATCTCTTCTTTCTAACATACTTTCTCATTGTTATTGCTTTGATTTATTGTCTTCATACTTTCTCATAGTTTATTTATTATCATAGGCCATAAAGATCCTTTTTTGATTTTATTACAACTGTTAGTCCCACCCCGATCATCCTCGATAGCTCGTAGCCAAGCCCTGGAATTGACCTCGAGGCCCTGAATCAACAGCTCGAGGCCCCGATTGATCGGCCTTTCAGTTTGATTATCGCCCTATCTTTAGCTCTCATTTCATTTCAAAACATCATACACATAACATCATCTGCTTAAACAACTAGTATAAAAATAGATCACATGTTTTTAGAGTCTCATTACAAAATTAAATTTTTATTACCATTTTTATGGTAAACAATGTAAATGGGTTTACAAAATAAAGTATAAGACTACTGGTGAAATAAAAAGATTCAAAGCAAGATTGATGGCTAAAGGGTTCAACCAAAGAGAAGGTTTGGACTATCAGAAAATATTTTCACCGATGGTGAAAATAGTTAACGTTTGAAGTGTTCTTTCATTAGCTGCTTCAAGGCAGTGACCAGTCCACCAGATGGATGTTTATAACACTTTCTTGCAAGGAGACTTGTTAGAAGAGGTTTACATAAGTATATTAAAGGGCTTCGATAAATTCGAAGATAAATCATTTGTCTGCAGGTTGTATAAATACCTCTATGGACTTAAGCATGCCTCAAGACGATGAAATCTCAAGCTCCCATCTACTCTCATTGACTCTAATTTCTGACAGAGTCACTTGGATTACTTATTATTCATTAAAATGGAAGCTGGGAAAATGGTAGTTGTCTTGGTTTATATAGATGACCTACATATAAGTGGTTATGATATGCAACTGATACAATCCACCAAAGCTGCTCTTCAACGTAAATTCAAGATCAAACACTTGGGGAACTTAAGTATTTCTTGGGAATCAAATTTGCAGGGAGTGTTGAGGGAATCTTAATGCATTAGAGAAAGTATTCCATTGAATTGATTGGTGACTTATTCCTCTGAGTTGATTGCGGACTTAGGGCTCTCAGGACCTAAGCCTACCACCTCCCCTATGGAACAAAATTTGAGTCTATCCGCCATTGAATTATACTCTTATGTTGGGACCATTGATGATAAGCACTTGGATGATCCACGTCCTTATCAAAGATTACTTGGGAGGTTATTATATTTCTCAATCACCGGATCAGACATTTATTTTGTGGTCCAAAACCTTAGTCGGTTCATGTATTCTCCCAAGACCGCTCATATGGAAACTACCTTGAGAAGTTTTTGATATATCAAACCTTGTCCAAGATTGGGGGTTTTGCTGAATGGACATTGTTCTGAGTCCTTATCAGCATTTTATGATGCCGACTACTCTGTCTATCCTAACATTCACAAGTTTAACACAGGCTACCTTGTTAAGTTTGGGGATTCCTTGATTTCCTGGAAGTCCAAGAAACAGTTGACTATTTTTAGAAGCTCAATGGAGGCAGAATATCGAAGTCTAGCAACTACTGTTACTGAAGTTGTGTGGGTTCTTGGTTTGTTCCATGAGTTGGGCGTGCAATATACTTCATCAATACCTATACATTGTGACAAGAAGTCCACAATTCAGATTGCTGTGAACCATGTGTTCTACGAACGAACCAAACACATTGATATTGATTGTCACTTCATTTGTGAAAAGGTTCAACAAGGGGTTATTCACACTCTTTATGTCGCTACTGCTGAGTAGCAAACGGACTTACTTACCAAAGGTCTTTGTAGAGCACAACGTGACTACTTGGTTTCCAAGCTAAGAATGAAGAATATCTTCATACCCCTAGCTTGAGGGGAGTATAAATGATATCTTAAGTTAACTATAGTTAGTATACTAGTTAGTTATAACCATGGTCAGTTATTGTTTAGTTACTTGTACAGTTGTCAATTAGTTGGCTAGATGGAAGTTATATACGCTTGTATTAGCTTCATTTTTGTAATAGATTGAATGAGAAACTCTTCCAATTTACTCTCACTCTCAGTTCGACTCTTCTCATCCTATCTCACAAATTCAACCAACACATAGATTTAACACATCTCTTATAATAATGCCTTAGTTTTGCAAAGAGGGAAAACTCCACTAATTCAGGCAAAAAGAAAAAGAAGAAAAGCGGAATAAGACAACAATGTAAGGTTAATATTTGTTTTCCCTTCAGGGATGGCCTAGCTTGTTTGGAGGCTGTATGACCTAGGATCGATCCCTCCTCAATGTAGGGTCGAGTTTGTCGCACAGGACTTGTCTTGTGCGGTTTATATCCCCTGCGTGGTTTACAATTATTACATAGTGGGAAATTTACCCAGTGTTCATCCAAAGGGCAAAGGCTATAGCGGATGCGAATTTTTCTGAGGTTCCAAAAAAAAGGTTAATATTTGTTTCAAACTTCTTAAAAATAAAAGAAGAGAACCATTCAAGATCAATTAAAATATAAATACACATCGATGACTTTCTAAAAGTGGCTTCATGAGCTTTGCTTTTCTAGAGGTCAATCAATATCCATTAAATTAAGAAAAAGATCAACCAAAGTGGAACAATTTTTTCACTTTGATTAAATAATATCCTTATAGCAATGTCAATAGATTTGTTCACACTTCCCCTCCAGAAAATTAAGAGCATAAAAACATTGAAGGATTGGGCAGTCTTTTATTATCCAATGGATTACTATAATTTATAACACTGCAACTTCTAAGTATAAAATCGTCAAGATAATAGCCTTACGCAAGAGTTTGCTAGAGAAATTCAACTTCAAGTTAATCTTAGTGAATCAAGTAAGTGTTGGTCCTTCTTTTTTCATCTACTTTAGTTTGATTATATCAGGAATTTTATGAATGTTTGGGGTTCATATTAGATACTCAGTTTCCCTTTTTCTTTTTTACCTTGACACTCTCCACTTTGTATCTATCGACATTTATTTTTCATTTTATGCTTTATTTTAGAATGATATGTTTCAAACACCACTGAGGCGTATGATGGGATGATTGGGATCTCTCTATTTTAACTGGGAGACAAATCATAATCATGTTTTGAAAATAGAGCAACCACTTGTAGGGAGCGCTAGCCATTCAATGATTTTAATTTTGCGAATCTAGACTAATCGGCCCATGTGAGGCCAAATAGTCTGAATGATTTTTTTTTTTTGTGATATAGAAAATGATAATGAATCGACGGATTATAGAACAATTTTTGTTGATGCTCTTTCTATGCTTGAGCTATGCTGGGGTTCGAGGAATAAAGGTACTCAATAAAGAAGACTTAGAGTTGGAGAAGCGACTAAAACTTTTAAATAATCCAGCAACTAAAACGATTAAGGTACGCATCTAAAAAGCTAAAATGGTAACAAATATATGTCCTCTTTGGATGCATTACATTGCAAATCATCTTTCATACTACATAAATCATTAATATCTTAACTGTTTAATTATTAGACTAAATATGGTGATATATATGACTATGTGGACTTTTACGAGCAACATGCATTTGACCATTCATTATTAAAGAATCACAATTACTATCCTCGAATTTGCCTCGAATATATCATCTTGCAATCAATTATGATTTTCAATTCTGATGGTGAATTTTATAAAGATATTTTGGATGAGAGAGATGAAACCCTATTTGTATATGAAAGAGAGCGATTCAACTATTTCAACAAGTCAAATGTGTTGCGGAAGCCAAATGTATATAGTGTGAATGAGTCACAACTACTATACCAAAAATTATGACAGCCACCAAATAATAAATAAGACAATAAAGCAACAATAAAAGAAACATCAGAATTTACGAGGTCCGACTATTTTTGCCTACTCCACGGACACAACTAATATTTTATTCAACTCCAAAATACAAGTGAAATAACACTAAAGAGAGAAGATACAAATGCCTTAAGAAGATAAGAAGGCAAATGATAGGTGTTTATAAATCCTAAACATTAATCCTTCTTTTATAGGGGGGAAATCCCCCCAACTAAAGTCTCCCACCGATGTGGGACTATTGTTTTGCCATATTCAACAAATCTCCACCTTGGTAAAAATTCCACATCTTTAATTTTCTCTCTATAGAAAAATGTTGTTGTGTCTTCATCTTCAATCGTCAGTTTTCAACAATGTTGATCAAATCCAAACAAGATGCTAGTAATGAGATATAAAAGAGAACCAATCATTCCCCTATACAACTTTTGATCAACAGATGTACCAGGTTCATCCATACACAATTTTGTGAATATTGGAATAGGAGTACCAATTTCTTTGGATGTTTCTTCCTGGTTTTGTAACTGAGGAATAGGTTCATAGACAAGTTCCTTCGAGGTTTGAGGCCTCTCTAGTCAGTTCCCCCTATCATGTTGCCCTGGGTAAAAGAACATGTTCCATCACATGTTCCTCCTTCTGTTGCAGCTTTAATCTGGGCTGTAATTTTATTTAAATTTCTTACCAGCCCAATTGCTTCATGTTATGTTCCTATTTCTCAGAAAGAGTGTTAGTTTTATCAAAAAACTCATTTACACTTTCTTCTACACACATAGTTCTTGTCATGACCCTAGTTCACCAATCGTGAACCTGTCATGACGGTACCCAGTCTTCGCGACTAGGTAAGCCTAACACAAATTTCGGAATTTACAACTTTCACAAACAACTAAAATTAACAGCGGAATAACATCGAATAATGTAATAGGTGCCGCTTAACACATACACTTTACCAAAATTTCTAAAATATATAACCACCAAGACAAGGAAACTCACGGGCAAACACAGGCTAAGGAGAGTAAAACTGTGGCTCTATCCACCAAGAGTATCTATACAACCAAGATAAAAAGGAAATAACTAGTGTCACCAGGGAAGAACAGAAGAAGACCCTCCGGATCTGCGGAGGCAGCAAATGCATACCTCGAGTCTCCTGAAGTACTCCTCAATAACGTGTAACGTGCCTGATCAGAGGGACCTAGATTTTCACAATAAAAAGTGTGCAGAAGAGTAGCATGAGTACACCACAGCGGTACTCAGAAAGTGCCAAGCCTAACCTCGATGGAGTAGTAAAGAGAAAGGTCAGGGCCCTACCGATAATAATAATAATATATCGAACAGTGTAAAACAGGAGTAAATCTGAAATAATAGCAAAAGAATGTAGAAACTACAAATCATCTACAGTTAACTAACATGGAAAGATTAACACAACAAGTACATAATCAATAACACAGGATCTCTGGGAATTGAACATGCAGTCCATTTAACTCAGTAACACAGGATCTCCGGGAATTTAACCTGCAGTCCATTTATATCAGTAACCAGGATCTCCGGGACTTGAACCCGCAGTCTATTTATCAGTAACAAGGTTCTCCGGGACTTGAACCCGCAATCCAGTTATTAGTAATCAGGATCTCCCGGACTTGAACCGGTAGTCAATTTATCAGTAACTAGGATCTTAGGGACTTGAACCCGCAGTCCATTTATCAGTAATCAGGATGTCTAGGACTTGAACCTGCAGTCCACAGAACAAACACAATCAAGCAAGGAGAATACATAGAGAAAATGGATTACAGTACTACGAATAACAAGTAATTTCAATCTCGACATGTTCCACATAATCTCAATTAAGGCAGATAAGAATTTAGGCAGTTAATCATATCTAATAAAACTCCTTTAACTAACACAGTATAAGTCTTGCATTTAACACAGTTAAATAACAGAGATAACACATTTTGAAAAATTCAAGTAGAGTGGATTTCCAACAATTTGCACACGTACACGCCCGTCACCTCGGTACAAGGCTTTTAAATCAACACATAATATATCCTAAGGGGAAATGTCCCCCACAAGGTTAGGCAAGCCACTTACCTTGATCCCGGTAAAAAAACGCTAAGAAATAATGTCCTTGACACGAGAATCCGACTGCAAGTCGCCCAAATCTATTCAAACCAATTACATAGTGTAAATAACATCGCAAGTAACTAATTACACTATTAAAATTAAAGCTACGGCGCGAAAATGCATAAAATGACCAAAATACCCCTCCAGACATCGGCTCGGAATCAAAATATTTTTATGTTTTCAGAACTCTCGTACTCTCACGACTGTAACTATATAAAATTTATCAAAATCGGAGTTCGTTTTCACCTTCAAATCATCAAAATTAGTTCTAAGAAATTTACCCCAAGTTCCACCCAAAATCCAAAATTAAAGGAAAAATTCGAGTTAAGATTAGTGAATAATAATCATAAGGGAGTAAGAAATCGTTACCCAGCAATTGCCTCTGAAGAACCCTAGAAAATCCCCCAAAACTGAGCTCCCTAGCTTGATTTTGAGTAAAACAAAACAGAGGAACCTTCGTTTTGAAATGTTATATTCTGCCCAGGTTTATTGTTCAATGCGATCGCATTCAAGGTCATCCGATCACGCAGAGTAAAATTGGATGCCTGGAAAAATGTGCTATGCGATCGCAGCCTAAGGGTTGCAATTGCAGAAGGTTAAAATTTCATACACTGCGATCGCATGAAGCTCAATGCAATCACATAGAAGAAAAGGGACCCCTGATGCTCCGGCTCAAAATACACTATGCAATTGCAGGCAAGTAATGCAATCGCATAGAAGAGGGGAACAGACCTATACGATCACGGACAGGGCAATGCGATCGCATAGAAGAAAATTGTGGATTTCACACCAGACGCTATGCGATCACAGGGGGACCTATGCGATCGCATAGAGTAAATGTCTGTAACAGTTATGACAGCAATTCAGTTGTGTTCTTCAACTCAAAATGGTCCGTTTGACCCCCAGAAACACCCCCGGGACATCAACCAAAAACACCAACCTACTCCAAATCACGATACAAACTTGTTCTAATCATAAAAACACATCATTAAATATAAAAATTATCAAATCAACACGGATTCAAGCCTAAGTTTCAACCAAAACTTCTGAAACCTATATTTCATCAAAAACACGACCAAATGATGTTTGATGACCTAAAAATTTACAGACATATCCGAAATCACCTAACGAAGCTACTAAAACTATTGTAATTCCATTCTGACCCCCGGATCAAAATCTCACCTATCAACTGGATTTTAAAAAATTTCAATCTTCGGCATTTCAAGACTAAATGAGCTACGGACCTCCAAAATACATTCCAAACACGCTCCCAACACCGAAATCACATAACGGAGCTAACAGAACCATCGAATTTACGTTTTGAGGTCATCTTAACATTGTTCCAAATACTGGCCATTTTTCAACTATTAAGCTCTCATTTAGGACCTAAGTGTCCCAAAACACTCAAAATTCTAGAACCGAATATCCCGGCAAATCAAAATAGCACAAAAGAACTTAGGGAAAGTAGTTAATTGGGGATCGGGGTGTAAGTTTTAAAAACGATCGGTCGGGTCGTTACATCCTCCCACACTTAAACATTTGTTCATCCTCGAACGAGCATAGAAAAATATAGCTGAGGTAGTAAAGAGATTAGGGTACTGGCGGCGCATATCCTGCTCGGTCTCCCAAGTCGCCTCCTCGGCCGGCTGACCGCGCCACTAGACTTTCACTGAAGCGATGTTCTTTGACCTCAACTTTCTGATTTGTCAGTCCAAAATGGCCATTGCCTCCTCAACATAAGATAGATCCTTTTCCATTGGATCCTGGACCATTTCAGTACCTAATAACCTGGTCTCGTCCAGCTCGAACCAACCCATCGAGGTCCTGTATATCCTACCATATAGGGCCTCATACAGTGCCATATGAATGCTGGACAGATAGCTGTTGTTATAAGCTAACTCTACCAGTGGCAAGAAGTGATCGCATGAACCTCCAAATTCAATCACACACGCATGGAGCATATCCTCCAAAATCTGAATATTGCACTCAGACTGACCATCTGCTTGGGAGTGAAATGTCGTGCTCAGCACCACCCGTGTACCCAAATCCCGCTGCACAGCTCTCCAGAACCATGAAGTAAACTGAGTGCCCCTGTCTGAAATGATAGAAACTGGAATGCCATGCAACCGGACTATCCCCCTGATATAGATCTCCGCCAACCGCTCCGATGAATAAATGGTGCACAGAGGTATGAAATGGGCGGAATTGGTCAGCCGATCCATAATGACCCAAATAGAATCAAACTTCATCACAGTCTGTGGAAGTCTAGATACGAAGTGCATGGTGATGCGCTCCCACTTCCACTCTAGGATCTCAATCTGCAGTAACAACCCACCCGGATGCTGATGGTCATACTTTACCTACTGGTAGTTGAGGCACCTAGAGACATAGTGAACTATATCCTTCTTCATCCGCCTCCACCAGTAGTACTGCCTCAAGTTCTGATACATCTTTGCGGCACCCGGATGGATGGAATACCGCGAGCTATGGGCCTCTGCTAGAATCAACTCTCGAAGATCATCCACATTAGGCACACAAATATGCCCATGCATCCTCATCACTACATCATCTCTGATGGTATCATCTTGAGTATCACCACGCCGAACTCTATCCTAAAGAACAAGAAAATGAGGGTCATCAACTGCCACTCCCTGACACGGTCAAATAGAGAAGACCAAGAAGCCACATAGGCCAGAACCTGACTGGGCTCTGAAAGATCCAACCTAACAATCTGATTGGCAAAGGCCTGAATATCCATCGCAATAGGTCTCTCTGACGCTGGTAGATATGCCAAACTCCCCAAACTCTCCGCCCGGCAACTGAAGGTATCGGCAACCATATTGTCCTTGATCGGGTGATAAAAAATAGTAATATCATAGTCCTTTAACAACTCCAACCATCTCTTTTGACGCATGTTCAGGTCCTTCTGCTTAAGCAAGTGCTGCAAACTCCGATGATCAGTGTAAATCTCATATGGAACCGCATACAAATAGTGATGCCAAATTATCAAGGCGTGAACAATGGTAGCTAACGTAATATCATGGATAGGGTAGTTCTTTTCATGCACCTTCAGCTGTCGGGTCACGTAGGCAATCACCCTACCGTCATGTATCAATACCGCCCCAAGTGCAACCCATGAGGCATCATAATAAACTATATAGGACCCCAAACCGGTAGGCAACATTAAGATAGTAGCCGAAGTCAAAGCTGTCTTGAGCTTTTGGAAGCTCGCTTCACACTCCTCTGTCCACTGGAAAGGGGCACCCTTTTGGGTCAATCTGGTCATAGGTGTTGCAGTCGAAGAGAACCCCTCCATAAAGCGACGGTAATAACCCGCCAAACTAAGAAAACTACGAATCTCAATAGCTGAGGAGGGCCTAGGCCAACCCAGCACGACCTCCACCTTCCTTGGATCCACTCGAATACCCTCGCTCGACACCACGCGGCCTAGAAATACCACTGAACTTAGCCAAAACTCACATTTAGAGAACTTTGCATATAATTGCTTCTCTCTCAGAGTCTGAAGCACTATCCTCAGGTGCTGCTCATGCTCTTCCCAACTACAGGAATATACCAAAATATCATCAATGAAAACAATCATGAAAGAGTCAACATATGGCCTGGTACACTATGCGTCAAATGCATGAAAGCTGTTAGGCATTAGCCAGCCCAAAAGACATAACGAGGAACTCGTAATGACCATATCGAGTTCTGAATGTCGTCTTCGGGATATCTGGCTCCTGAATATTCAGCTGATGATGACTAGAGCACAAATCAATCATGGAGAACACTTGTCCGCCCTGTATCTAATCAAATAAGTCATCAATACGTGGTAAAAGATACCGATTCTTCACTGTAACTTTGTTTAATTGGAGATAGTCAATGCACATACTCATAGAACTGTCCTTCTTCATCACAACAATACAAGAGCACCCTGAGGCGAAACACTGGGTCGAATGAAACCCTTACCCTACAACTTCTATAATTAATCCTTCAACACCTTCAACTCAGGAGGAGCCATGCGATACAGTGGAATAGAAATGGGTTGAGTGACCGACAACAAGTCAATACCAAAAATTGATATCTCTATCGGGCGGCATGCCCGGCGATCAGCTGGAACCACATCAGGGTAATCTCGTACCACTGGGACTGAATTAATAGAAGGGGTGTCAACACTAACGTCCCTCACATAAGCTAGATAAGCACCACACCCCTTCTCAACCATACTTTGAGCTTTGAGAAAGGAAGTAACACGATTGGGGATGTGATCTAGAGTACCACTCCACTCAATACGTGTAATGCTTGGCATAGCCAGCATCACGGTCTTGGCATGACAATCAAGAATAGCATGATAAGGTGACAACCAGTACATGCCTAGAATAATATCGAAGTCAACCATACCAAATAATAAAAGGTCAGCTCTAGCTTCAAAACCACAAATAGTGACCAAACACGATCGATACACACTATCCACAACCCAAGAATCTCCTACCAGAGTAGAAACATAAACGTGGGGCACTCAAAGAATCCCGAGGCACACCCAGATGTGAAGCAAAATAAGAGAACACATATGAATAAGTAGAACCAGGATCAAATAGAACTGATACACTTGAATAACAAACTATGAAAATACCTGTGACGACAGAATCAGAGGCAACAGTCTCGGTAAAGGTAGGTGGGGTGGAAACTCGAGCTGGAATGATGGCCTTTTGCCCTTGAGGAGCATGCTGAGGCTATGAAGTCTCTAGAGGTGCACCCCTCCCAAGTCTAGGGCAACCCCTCACCATATAACGGGAGTCTCCACACTCGGAACAATCTCTGGGAGAGCGTGCCGGTGGAAACTGTGCAGTACGGGTGCTCCAAGACCACTGAATATCTAAAACTCTGTGAGAAATCTGAGATGAAAACTGTTCTGGATGGCCCACAAAACCTCTACCATGTAGCACCCTACCTCCAAAATAAAGACCAGTATACCTCCCTGTTCTGCGAGGTCTACTCATACTTTGATACTCTTCCTCTGGAACCCACATGTCCTCTACTCGGCGAGAGGTCCTCACTACCCGTTGAACTGGTATCACAGTTTGGGTCACCATGACACCAGGAACCGTAACCAATGGGATCTCGCTGATCTGGAGTGGGGACGGTGAGAGTTTGGGTCTGTAAGGCCCCGTAAAATATTTGTGCATAAAACCTAGTAGCTATGGTATCATGGTCCGGTTGGGACCCTTGGTAGTAATTTAAGTTTCAAAAAAATGTAGAGAATTAATTTTTTCCGAAAAATGTCAAATATGCGGTCAAGAATGCGACCGCAAACCCTGACATGCGGACCGCATTCTTGCCGCAAAACGTTCCGGAGAGTTTCCCAAAAATCGTGTCAAAAGTGCGGTCGATATGCGATCGCATGTCAAATCTGCGGTGCACTTTGCGACCGCAGATCAAGCATGCGGACCGCATTCTGGCCGCATTCCTTAACAGAACCTGTGTAAAATTTAGGGCAATTCTGCGGTCACTATGCGGACCGCATGTTGATTCTGCGGTCGCATAGTGCACCGCATAATTGACCCCGGCCCAGATTTTTGTAACATTTTGACCCGAGCTCTTCTTTAATATAACACACTTCTTCTTCATTTTATCATATCATCTTACCAAAATTAGAGAGAGAAGAGAGGGTTTTTAGAGAGAGAAATCTTTCATCTTCAAAGATTGTTCCAACTATCTTAATTCCAAGGGATCTTAGGGCAAGGATTCAACTTCCCCAATCTTTTCAAGGTAAAAACCCTAACTATTTTCTTTGACTTTCAGTTTTAATTGGGTAAAGAGAGGTTTGCATATAATAGCTTTTGAAAATAGAATTTTTACACTCATGCATGATTATTGAACTTGATTTTTAGTAAAAAGAAGTGAGTAGAAGTAAGAGTCTTCAAGAACAAGGTTGGCAAGAGTAAGATAGCGTGGGTAAGCATAAAGTAGGAAGTTAACGGAAGAAAACTCATCACCAGGTATGTATGGCTAATTTTGATTCTTGTAAAATCGCCCAAATGTGTGCGAATTGTTTTGGCATGTGTCAAATTGAGAAATTTTACGTGATTCTTTGATTTCCTTGTTGAGCATTTGATTGATGTTGAACTACGTGTGGTGTGGTATGAAATATGAATTGAAAGATAAAAAGGTAATCGAGATTGGTAAAGAATTGGGAACAACCATTGTGATGGCATATTTGGCTTATTGTGGAAGGAATTTGAAACACCTTAATTGTGGTAAATTGTTGAACATGATTATGTGGGCATTTTCGATTTTGGAATACTTGTAACTTGGTTTTGATATTGGCTTGAGAAGAAATTGAGAACATGAACCAATGTGTAAGTTGCTTATTTGAACTTGTTGAAATTGTGTGTAGTACCTTATCTACTGTTTGAAATTGTTGTGTTTTCAACTGTAAGGCGGGGTCGTGTTGCGCGCCGCAACGTGGGGAAATAAGGTGTGGGTTGGGGTGATAAGGGTGGCCGAGGTAATAAGGGTGGTCGGGGCAATAAGGATGGAAAGCGATCGAAATCGCTATTGAAAAATTGATACAAAAATCAATAATGTGAAATTGTGAAAGGAGACAGCAGGAGAGTTTGCAACCTGTGGGGCACCGATTGCCCCTTTGTTTGACTACTTGTGCTTTACGTGATTGATTGGTTATTGTTAAATTGGTTGATCGTAGAAAGTGCTTTGTGTGAGAATTATTTGAAATGAGGAAAATGTGGAAACATGGTTGGTTGGCTTAATTAATTGTTGATGTAATTTAATGGCTTGAGTTTACTTGGGACAAAGTTTGTCCATACATACCAGTACAATTCAAGTGTACTGACGTCCCTTTTTCCGGGGGCGCTACATTCGTGTCATGATTGTAGGTGGATCAGTAGCAGGCACTTCAGCTCATCGGCAGTAGTATCCTTCTCCTCCCACTGCCCGTTTTGGTGAGCCCCTTTCTTTCTCGGGGCCTTGTGTGGTTCATGCCACTCGGTTTAGATTTCATTTTGGTTTCGTAAGGTATAGCCGGAGCCTTGTTACCGACAAGTATTGTATTTCCCTTTTTGTATCCTAGAGGCCCCGTAGACATGTAAACTGTGGGATTGTGGCCTTTGTATATTTTTGGGCGTTGTAAATATAAATTATGAACTTGTTAGTGAATCAATCACATGGTTATGTTTATGCATTATGAAATCAGTCATTATTGGTAAAATATTTGGTTAATGAGAAACAATCAACACAGGGTTAATGCGTGGGAATGAAAGGCACCCAGGTCCGCTTGACTGGGGCAACCCGGTCAGGCGCCGGTCATGTCCCTCGATTTGGGGCGTGACAAACTTGGTATCAGAGCCTATGGTTTTTAAAGTGTCCTAGGATGTCTCGGAGCCGTGTCTAGTAGTGCCCTTCTTATAGGTGTGTTGTCGACCACATCATATAAGTAGGGGCTACACGGGCATTTAGGAATTTACCTACTTCTTTGTTAATCTATATCGTGCGGTAAAGTGCAATGTGGAGATATCTGTGTCTAATTCGCGCCTTGTTCCCAAATTTTCAGAATATGGCACCTAAGAGGAAGGCTAGACTCGGCCTTAGGGCCAATGCCGACCCAAGTGCAGCTGTTAATCATGTACCCGATGCCGTGGGAGAGAATGACCCACCGGTCCCGAATTTGCATGGCCCATCTGTTCAAAACCCAAGTGTCCCTATTCCAGCCGCGGCAGAGGATGCCACCATTCCTCCTGCCGGTGTTCCTGACTCAAATACAGTTCCCGCTTCGGGCTTTGGTATCTCTAATGAGGATCTGAGGGGAGCCATTCATATGTTAACACGGCTAGTGGCCGCCCAAGCCCAGAGATCCCATGATGCCCCTGCATCCTCCAGCGGACAGGGAGATTCCTTTGGCTCCAGAGTCCACCAGTTCTTGCGATTGGCCACTCCAGAATTTTCAGGTACCGATCCAGAGGCTGACCCACAGGAATTCCTTGATGAGATATACAAGACCCTCAGAGTGATGAAGGCTACAGATATAGAGGGGGTAGAGTTGGCCTCTTACAGGCTGAAGGGAGTGGCACGTTCATGGTTCGAAATGTGGGAGGATTCCCGTGAGGAAGGGAGCCCTCCGGCCGGATGGGATGAGTTCGTAGATGCATTTATGGACCACTTCTTGCCTGCCGAGGTGATGGCAGCTCGCGCCATAGAGTTCGAGGTCCTCAAGCAGGGCGGTATGAGTGTTTGGGAGTATCACATGGAGTTCGTAAGGTTGTCCAAGTATGCTCCTCATTTAGTGTCGACCATGGATGCCCGGGTTCGACGGTTTGTTCAGGGCCTTAGCCCTTTGGTGGTGAATGAGGCCGCCACAGCAGCTTTGCACTCAGACATGAACTATGGGAGGATTGTGGGGTTTGCTCAGGCCACAGAGGCCAGGAAATTGAAGATTCGTGCAGAAAGAGAAAGTAGCAACAGGGCCCGGTCAATGGGTCGTTCAGGGAGATCACTTCCAGGGAAGGGGTCATCAGGGCCATCCCAGTCATATGCTCGGTCCTCCGTGAGTGCACCGCCATCCGTGCACAGTCATCAGCAGGGCAGTTACTCGAGACCTGGTTCAGACAGCAGGAGGTCTCGTCAGTCTAGTCGCCTTGGGGTGAGATCCCAGCAGCAGGGGAGACCTACATGCCCCGAGTGTGGGAGATTTCATACAGAGACTTGCTACCTTGACCTTCCAGTGTGCTTCGGGTGTGGGGTGAGAGGTCACATTCAACGAGACTGTCGTGCACCCCGTCAGGGTATAGGTAGGGGATCTGCTCAGTCATCCGGTTCTTCAGCTGCTACATCATCAGCGCGTACTCCAGCAGCAGCAGGGCGTGGTGCAGCTAGGGGTGGAGCTCAAGGTAGGGGTGGACCTAGCCGATTCTATGCATTGAGTGACCGCCAGAATGCCGAGGCTTCTCCAGATGTTGTTACAGGTATCCTGTCTGTTCAAACTATTGATTGCTATGCCCTTATTGATCCAGGGTCCTCCTTGTCTTATGTTACTCCATTCATTGCTTCAAGCTTTGGGATAGAACCCGAACATCTTCATGAGCCGTTCTCTGTGTCGACTCCTATTGGTGATTCTATTACAGCCTCACGAGTCTATAAGAATTGTGTTGTTACAGTGGGTGGTCGTGATACCACAGCTGATCTTATTGAGCTTGGGATGGTAGATTTTGATGTAATTATGGGGATGGATTGGCTCTATTCGTGCTTTGCCAAGCTTGACCGTCGGACGAGAGTTATGAGGCTCGAGTTCCCTAACGAGCCAGTCATTGAATGGAGAGGAAATGGTGTGGTGCCAAGGGGTAGATTTATTTCCTACCTTAAGGCTTCGAAGATGATTAAGAAGGGGTGTATCTATCACCTGGTTCGGGTGACGGACACCACCTTAGAAGTGCCTACCCTCGAGTCCGTGCCAATTGTGAATGAATTTCCTGAAGTGTTTCCAGATGAGCTTCCAGGCATTCCGCCAGATAGGGAGATTGATTTTGGGATTGATGTATTGCCAGATACTCAGCCAATATCCATTCCACCATACAGAATGGCGCCAGCAGAGTTAAGGGAGTTAAAGGAGCAGCTGAGGGATTTATTAGAGAAAGGGTTCATACGACCGAGTGTGTCGCCATGGGGTGCTCCGGTTCTCTTTGTCAGAAAGAAGGATGGGTCACTTCGAATGTGTATTGATTATCGGCAGCTTAACAAAGTCACCATTAAGAATAAATATCCATTGCCTCGAGTGGATGATCTGTTTGACCAATTGCAGGGAGCGAGGTTCTTCTCAAAGATTGATTTACGGTATGGGTACCACCAGTTGAAAATCAGGGAGCAGGATATTCCTAAAACCGCCTTCAGAACTCGTTATGGTCACTTTGAGTTTTTGGTTATGTCTTTTGGGCTAACCAATGCCCCAGCAGCCTTCATGGACCTTATGAATCGGGTTTTCAAGCCATTCCTAGATTCCTTTGTAATTGTATTCATTGACGACATCCTCATCTACTCTCGGAGCAGGGAAGATCATGCCATTCACCTCAGAGCAGCGTTGCAGACCCTTCTTCAGCATCAATTGTATGCCAAGTTCTCAAAATGTGAGTTTTGGTTGGAGTCCGTAGCTTTTCTAGGGCATGTTATTTCCAGTGAGGAAATTATGGTGGATCCTCAGAAGATTGCGGCAGTGAAAGATTGGCCTAGACCCACGACCCCGACAGAGATTCGCAGCTTTTTGGGTCTGGCAAGGTACTATCGGAGGTTTGTAGAGGGATTCTCAACCCTCGCCTCCCCATTGACTAAATTGACGCAGAAAGCAGTTAAGTTCCAGTGGTCCGAAGCATGTGAGAAAAGTTTCCAAGAACTGAAGTCAAGATTGACCTCGGCACCGGTATTGGCCTTGCCAGAAGGCACAGAGGGATTTGTGGTTTATTGTGATGCCTCCAGGGTTGGTTTGGGATGTGTATTGATGCAGCACGGAAAAGTCATATCTTACGCTTCCAAGCAACTCAAGAACCATGAGAAGAATTATCCGACGCATGATTTGGAACTTGCAGCTGTTGTGTTTGCCTTGAAAATATGGCGACACTATCTTTATGGGGTACATGTAGATGTGTTTTCAGACCACAAGAGCCTCCAGTATTTGTTCAAGCAGAAAGAGCTGAATCTGAGACAGCGGCGGTGGTTAGAACTACTCAAGGACTATGATATGGACATATTGTACCATCCAGGAAAGGCAAATGTGGTAGCCGACGCTCTTAGTCGGAAATCCATGGGTAGTTTGGCTCATTTGGGTATGGATCAGAGACCCCTGGCTCGAGAGGTCTACCAATTAGCCAGCTTGGGGGTTCGTATTTCGGCGTCAGACGAGGGGGATATCTTGGCGCATAATGGAGCAGAATCATCATTGGTCGCGGAAATCAAGGAAAAACAGTTCATGGATCCAGCATTGGTTCGGGTGAAGGAAGCAGTCATGAATGACAAGATCTCAGCATTTGTACTCAGCAGCAAAGACGGTGTATTGCGGTGTCAAGATAGGCTATGTGTTCCGGATGTGGACGAGCTTCGGGAAAGAGTGATGGCAGAGGCTCATACTTCCAGGTATTCTGTGCACCCTGGTTCAACGAAAATGTATCACGATCTCAAGGAGATTTATTGGTGGAACGGTATGAAAAGGGATGTGGCGGGCTTTGTAGCTAAATGTCCGAACTGTCAACAAGTGAAGGCCGAGCATCAACGGCCTGGTGGATTAACTCAGCTTATAGAAATACCAAGGTGGAAATGGGAGATGATCAATATGGATTTCGTGGTGGGGTTACCTCGCACTCAGCGTAAGTTCGATTCAGTATGGGTGATAGTAGATCGACTCACCAAATCAGCTCACTTCCTGCCTGTCAAGTCCACTGATACTGCGGAGCAATATGCAAGATTGTACATCAAAGAGATAGTAAGGCTTCATGGCACTCCACTTTATATCATCTCAGATCGCGGGGCTCAGTTCACAGCTAACTTTTGGAAGAAGTTTCAGCAAGGTTTGGGAACTCAGGTGAATCTCAGCACAGCTTTCCATCCACAGACCGATGGACAGGCCGAGCGGACCATTCGGACGCTTGAAGATATGTTGCGGGCTTGTGTCTTAGATTTTAAAGGTAATTGGGATGAACACTTGCCACTGATAGAATTTGCTTACAATAACAGCTATCATGCTAGCATTCAAATGGCCCCGTTTGAGGCATTGTACGGGAGAAGATGTAGATCGCCAATCGGGTGGTTTGAGGTAGGTGAAGCGGAATTGCTAGGGCCGGATATGGTGTACGAAGCTATGGAAAAGGTCAAGGTTATTCAGGAGAGAATGAAAACAGCACAGAGTCGTCAAAAGTCCTATGCGGACATTCGTCGAAGGGATTTGGAGTTTCAAGTCGATGATTGGGTGTTCTTGAGGGTATCTCCTATGAAGGGAGTCATGCGATTCGGAAAGAAAGGGAAATTGAGTCCTAGGTATGTCGGGCCATATCGGATCGTTCAAAGGATTGGTCAAGTTGCTTATAGGCTAGAGTTGCCTCCCGAGATGTCATCAGTGCATCCGGTATTCCATGTGTCCATGTTGAAGAAAGTGATTGGAGATCCATCCACCATCATGCCAGTCGAAGCTATAGAGGTTAATGAAAATTTGTCATATGAAGAAGTTCCGGTTGCCATTCTTGATAGGCAAGTCCGTAAGTTGAGAAATAAGGAAGTTGCCTCTGTTAAAGTATTGTGGCGAAGTCAACAAGTTGAGGAGGCCACATGGGAAGCGGAAAAAGAGATGAAGGAAAAGTACCTCCATTTGTTCGATCAAGCCTAGAAGAAATTAGGTGACCCTCCTACTCTTAGTAACTGTCATCTTGTCTAAGTTGTTTCCCTCTTCGTATTAGTAAAGTCCCCTTCATTTTGTAATGAGTTAAATGTGTTGTTATCTTGGGTCACTTGAACCGTTCTTGATAAATGAAAGCCTTATAAAGATTTACGTGTTTAATAAACAACTAATAGTAAGTTTAGATTGGTAATGGTTTGTTAAGTGTACATGGTGTGTTAAAATGGTTAAATAAGGTGAGAATTCATTGAAGTGGTAGAATATGTGCATTCGTTGAGATAAGAAAGTGTATACCAGTTGTGAAAGGTGTTGTATTTGTGTATTATTGTTTGGTAATGTGTTTCGGGGGCCCTCTGACAGGTGGATATGTCCATAATACAAAGGAAACTCTGGCGAAATTTTTCTAAAATATAAAAGTTAGTCAAAATTTTGATGGTTGCATATCATGTCTTTCAAAACCAACTCATTTATTTCAAAATCCTCATTCGAGGACGAATGATCTTAAGGGGGGGAGGATGTAAGGCCCCGTAAAATTTTTGTGCATACAACCTAGTCCAATATGCGGTCAAGAATGCGATCGCAAACCTGACATGCGGACCGCATTCTTGCCGCAAAACGTTCCGGAGAGTTTCCCAAAAATCGTGTCAAAAGTGCGGTCGATATGCGATCGCATGTCAAATCTGCGGTGCACTTTGCGACCGCAGATCAAGCATGCGGACCGCATTCTGGCCGCATTCCTTAACAGAACCTGTGTAAAATTTGGGGCAATTCTGCGGTCACTATGCGGACCGCATGTTGATTCTGCGGTCGCATAGTGCACCGCATAATTGACCCCGACCCAGATTTTTGTAACATTTTGACCCGAGCTCTTCTTTAATATAACACACTTCTTCTTCATTTTATCATATCATCTTACCAAAATTAGAGAGAGAAGAGAGGGTTTTTAGAGAGAGAAATCTTTCATCTTCAAAGATTGTTCCAACTATCTTAATTCCAAGGGATCTTAGGGCAAGGATTCAACTTCCCCAATCTTTTCAAGGTAAAAACCCTAACTATTTTCTTTGACTTTCAGTTTTAATTGGGTAAAGAGAGGTTTGCATATAATAGCTTTTGAAAATAGAATTTTTACACTCATGCATGATTATTGAACTTGATTTTTAGTAAAAAGAAGTGAGTAGAAGTAAGAGTCTTCAAAAACAAGGTTGGCAAGAGTAAGATAGCGTGGGTAAGCATAAAGTAGGAAGTTAACGGAAGAAAACTCATCACCAGGTATGTATGGCTAATTTTGATTCTTGTAAAATCGCCCAAATGTGTGCGCATTGTTTTGGCATGTGTCAATTGAGAAATTTTACGTAATTCTTTGATTTCCTTGTTGAGCATTTGATTGATGTTGAACTACGTGTGGTGTGGTATGAAATATGAATTGAAAGATAAAAAGGTAATCGAGATTGGTAAAGAATTGGGAACAACCATTGTGATGGCATATTTGGCTTATTGTGGAAGGAATTTGAAACACCTTAATTGTGGTAAATTGTTGAACATGATTATGTGGGCATTTTTGATTTTGGAATACTTGTAACTTGGTTTTGATATTGGCTTGAGAAGAAATTGAGAACATGAACCAATGTGTAAGTTGCTTATTTGAACTTGTTGAAATTGTGTGTAGTACCTTATCTGCTTTTTGAAATTGTTGTGTTTTCAACTGTAAGGCGGGGTCGTGTTGCGCGCCGCAACGTGGGAAATAAGGTGTGGGTTGGGGTGATAAGGGTGGCCGAGGTAATAAGGGTGGTCAGGGGCAATAAGGATGGAAAGCGATCGAAATCGCTATTGAAAATTGATACAAAAATCAATAATGTGAAATTGTGAAAGGAGACAGCAGGAGAGTTTGCAACCTGTGGGGCACCGATTGCCCCTTTGTTTGACTACTTGTGCTTTACGTGATTGATTGGTTATTGTTAAATTGGTTGATCGTAGAAAGTGCTTTGTGTGAGAATTATTTGAAATGAGGAAAATGTGGAAACATGGTTGGGCTGGCTTAATTAATTGTTGACGTAATTTAATGGCTTGAGTTTACTTGGGACAAAGTTTGTCCATACATACCAGTACAATTCAAGTGTACTGACGCCCCTTTTGCCGGGGGCGCTACATTCATGTCATGATTGTAGGTGGATCAGTAGCAGGCACTTCAGCTCATCGGCAGTAGTATCCTTCTCCTTCCCACTGCCCGTTTTGGTGAGCCCCTTTCTTCCTCGGGGCCTTGTGTGGTTCATGCCACTCGGTTTAGATTTCATTTTGGTTTTGTAAGGTATAGCCGGAGCCTTGTTACCAGCAAGTATTGTATTTCCCTTTTTGTATCCTAGAGGCTCCGTAGACATGTAAACTGTGGGATTGTGGCCTATGTATATATATATGGGGCGTTGTAAATGTAAATTATGAACTTGTTAGTGAATCAATCACATGGTTATGTTTATGCATTATGAAATCAGTCATTGTTGGTAAAATATTTGGTTAATGAGAAACAATCAACACAGGGTTAACGCGTGGGAATGAAAGGCACCCAGGTCCGCTTGACTGGGGCAACCCGGTCAGGCGCCGGTCATGTCCCTCGATTTGGGGCGTGACAAGGTCCCTCCCCCGATCTGAGTAGTAGCCGGTACAACCTGAATCAATCGCGCCTGAATCAATGTACCGAACATGCTTAGGAACTGTGCCAAAGTCTCCTAAAGGGCTGGAGTAGTAGTAGCTATAGGCGCATAAGGTGTCTGAGCTACGGCTGGATCTGTTGGTGATACCTCGGCGGTAGCTTGCGCAGGTGCTCTCGCTACACCACGTGCGCGTCCTTGGCCTATTCCCCGACCCCGACCTCTAACGGCTGCAGTAGGGGGTACGGGTTCCTGATCATCTCGAGTAGCACGTGTCCTCACCATCTATGAGAGACTGAAAGACAGAAGTATAGATTTGGTGTCAAGATATCGCACGACAAGGAATTCAAAGAAATGATGATTTTCCTAAATAGTTGCATAGCCCCTCGTAGATAAAATACGAACGCCTCTGCATCGATCAGTGAGACTCTAAATAACTGGTCTGTGTCCCGTGACTCCTATGAACCTAGACCTATGATACCAACTTTTTACGACCCTAGTTCACCAATCATGAACTTGTGAGGAAGGCACCCAGTCTTTGCGACTAGGTAAGCCTAACAAAAATTTCGGTATTTAAAGCTTTCACGAACAACTAAAATTAAAACGGAATAACATAGAATAATGTAATAGGTGCCGCTCAGTACATACACTTTACCAATATTTCTAGAATATATAACCACCAAGACCCGAAAATGCACGGGCAAACACAGGCTAAAGAGAGTAAAACTGTGGCTCTATCCACCAAGAGTATCTATACAACTGAGACAAAAAGGAAATAACAGTGTCACTAGAGAAGAATAGAAGATGACCCTCCGGATCTGCGGACGCAGCAGATGTATACCTCGAGTCTCCTGAAGTACTCCTCAATCACCAGTAACGTGCCTGATCAGAGGGACTTGGATCTATACAACAGAAAGTGTGCAGAAGAGTAGCATGAGTACACCACGGCGGTACTCAGTAAGTGCCAAGCCTAACCTCGATGGAGTAGTGACGAGGAAGGTCAGGGCCCTACCGAGAATAATAATAATAATAATAATATATCGAACAGTGTAAAATATGAGTAAATCTAAAATGACGGCAAAAGAAGGCAGAAACTACAAATCATAGAGTTAACTAACAAGGAAAAATTAACACAACAAGTACAGAGTCAATAACACAGGATCTCCGGGAATTGAACCCGCAATCTATTTAACTTAGTAACATAGGATCTTCGGGAATTGAACCCACGGTCCATTTATATAAGTAAATAGGTTCTCTGGGACTTTAACCCGCAGTCCATTTATCAGTCACCAGGATCTCTGGGACTTGAAACTGCAGTCCATTTATCAATAACCATGACCTCCTGGACTTGAACCCGTAGACCATTTATCAGTAAGAAGGATCTCCGGGACTTGAACCCGTAGTCCACTTATCAGTAACCAGGATCTCTGGGACTTGAACTCGTAGTCCATTTCTCAGTAACCAGGATCTCTGGGGCTTGAACCCGTCCATTAGGATCTCCGGGAATTAAACCCGCAGTCCACAGAACAAACACAATCAACCAAGGAGAATACACAGAGAAAATGGAAGACACAACTACGAATAACAAGGAATTTCAATCTCTACATGTCCACGTAATCCCAATTAAGGCAAATAATCATTTAGGCACTTAATCATATCTAATCAAACTCCTTTAACTAACACAGGATAAGTCTTGCATTTAACACAGTCAAATAATAGAGATAACACCGTTTGAGAAATTCAAGTAGAGTGGATTTCCAACAATTTGCACAAGTATACTCCCGTCACCTCGCGTACAAGGCTTTTGAATAAACAAATAATATATCCTAAGGGGAAAGGTCCACCACACAAGATTAGGCAAGCCACTTACCTCGATCCCGGTACAAAACTGCTAAGAAATAATTCCCTTGCCTCGAGTATCTGACTCCGAGTGGCCCAAATCTATTCAAACCAATTACATAATGTAAAAAACACCTCAAGTAACTAACTAAACTGTTAAAATCAAATCTACAATGCAAAAATAGGTAAAATAACAAAAGTAAATCAAAATATTTTTACCTTTTCAGAACTCTCGTACTCTCACGAGTCTAACCATATAAAATTTATCAAAATCAGAGTTCGTTTGCCCCTTCAAATCATCAAAATTATTTCGAAGACATTTACCCCAAGTTCCATCCAAAATCCGAAATTAAAGGAAGAATCCGAGTTTAGATTAGTGAATAATAATCATAAGGGAATAAGAAATCGTTACCCACTAATTGCCCCTGAAGAACCCTCGAAAAATCCCCCAAAACCGAGCTCCCTAGCTTGAGTTTAAGTAAAAAAATGGAGGAACCCTCATTTTGAAAGGTTATATTCTGCCCAGGTTTATTGTTGAATGCGATCGCATTCAAGGTCATGCGATCGTGTAGAGTAAAATTGGAGGCCTGGAAAAATGTGCTATGTGATCGCAGCCTAAGGCTTGAGATCATAGAAGGTTAGAATTTTATATACTGCGATCGCATACAATTAAAGGGACCCCTGATGCCCAGGTTCAAAATACACTATGCGATCGCAGACGAGTAATGCGATCGCATAAAAGAGGGGAACAGACCTATGCGATCGCGGACAGGACAATGCGATCGCATAAAAGAAAATTGTGGACTTCACACCTGACTCTATGAGATCGCAGGGGACCTATGCGATCGCATATAGTAAATGTCTGCAATAGTTATGTCAACAATTCAGCTGTGTTCTTCAACTCAAAATGGTCTGTTTCACCCCCGGAAACACCCCTGAGGCCCTCCGAGACCTCAACCAAAATCACCAACCTACTCCAAATCACGATACAAACTTTTTCCAATCATAAAAACACATCATTAAATACAAAAATCATCAAATCAAGGCTGATTCAAGCCTAAGTTTAAACCAAAACATCCGAAACCTATATTCCATCAAAACCCCGACCAAACGATGTCTGAATGACCTAAAAATTTGCTGACATATCCAAAATCACCTAACGAAGCTACTAAAACTGTCAAAATTCCATTCTGACTCCCGGTTCAAAATCTCACCTATCAACCGGATTTTCAAAAATTTCAAACTTCATCATTTCAAGCTTAAATGACCTACGGACCTCCAAAATACATTCTGAACATGCTCCCAACCGCGAAATCATCTCACAGAGCTAACAAAACCATCAGATTTCTGTTCCGAGGTCATCTCATCACTATTCCAAATACATGCCATTTTCAACTATTAAGCACTCTTTTAGGGACTAAGTGTCCCAACACACACCAAATTCTAGAACCGAACATCCCGTCAAACCAAAACAACAGAAATGAACTTAGGGAAAGCGATTAATTTTGGACCAAGGCATAAGTTTCAAAAATGACCGGCCGGATCGTTACAGTTCTTTTGTTATAGATCTTATAAGCTTTACTATGTGAAGAATATCCCAAGAATACTCCCTCATCACTTCTTGGATAATACTTACCTAGGGAGTCTTTGCTATTATTGTGCATAAAGCACTTGCATAGAAATGCCCTAAGATGGGATATATTTGGCTTTCTCCCTTTCAGTGACTCATAGGGAATCTTCTTAACAAGAGATCTAGCCATGCAACTATTTAAGATGTAGCATGCAAAAGGTCAGCCAACATAGCATTTTCAAATTCAGTTGCATGATAGACGTAATTGATGCAAATTGATTACCTAGTTGTTTCTGAGTTTTTCTAACAAAAGAAGTAAACATGTCAAATGCTTCATCTTTAGATGTTAAAAATATGTTCATGTAAACCTAGAATAATCATCAACAAGCACCATCACATATCTTTTACCACCTTTACTTAATGTTTTCATTGAACCACAGAGATCCATATGGATAAGTTCCATCGTTCTGGTGGTGCTTACCACTTTATTGCATTTAAAAGAGGATCTTACCTGCTTCCCCCTTGCACAAGCCTCACAAACTTTGTCTTTCTTGAACCTGGTGTTAGGTAGCCCTATCACCAAATTCTTGGAGACTAATTTGTTGAGTTGAATCTGGCTTGCATGTCGAAGTCTCTTATGCCAAAGGAGGGGATCGTTGTCGAACACACATAAGTAAGTGAGTTTATTTTCTAAAAGTGTGGACAAATGTACAACGCATGTATTGGTTACTCTTTTTCCCTGCAAAATAATCTTGTCAATGGTAAGATTAATCATAAAATATTTGGTAGTGGTGAATGCTACCAAGTTACCTTTATCACAGAATTGTGATACACTAAAAAGACTGTACTTTAGGCCATCTATCAAGCAGACATTTTTCAATCGAGTGAGAATCAGTCTTACCTACCTTTCCAACCCCAATGATATCACCTTTCTTCCTATTTATAAAGGAGACATTACCTCATTTGAGGTCCTCAAGTGAAAGGGAATGGTTCTTGCTTCCTGTCATATGCTTTGAGCAGCCACTATCCATGTACCATATTTGACTGCTCCCTTTCACTTGGACCCATAAAAATAAATTAGGGGTTATTCTTAGGAACCCAAACTAGTTTGGGTCCCTTTCTATAGGCAAAAGGGTGAATCAAATTCTTTTTAGCCCATCATGGCAGCCTATTTTTCCCTTGAACAAATTCTTTATTCTTTTTGCAAGCCTTTTCTTTTGCAATACATTCATATTTATAGTGACTAGTTTTACCACAATGTGTGCAAATTTTGTTCTCAGAAAGTGTGAGGTACTTGCTTTTGGGATCCCACTTAGGTGCAGGGATCCCATAGCCAAGTCCTCTCTTAGTGCTACTATGGTATTCATGTGGCCATGAAAGTGCATCGGAGGACCTATTCCATTTGCAGGTTCTATCTAGCTCATGCTTAACCTTTTTTAGATCTTCCTTAAGGACTCTTATCTGCTCATCTCTTTTGTATAACTCATCTTTCATTTGTCCTACATTTTCTTCTAAAGTGAGTTGTGTGTGATCAGATTCCTTTTTACCAGTTCCTAATTTCAATTTTAGATTTTCAAATTTGAGCTCTAGGATTGTGGTGTCAAGTTCATGAACCTGGTTGTTCAACGCAATATTTTTGCTATCACTTTCACTAGACCTAAGTTCCAGGTTTTTGCACTTAGCTTTCAGAATCACACACTCCTTAGAAAAATATTCTTTTTCATTATTTATAACCTCAAATTCATCAATGAATTCTAGAAGTAATTCAGAGAGACTTTTTTTAGACAAAAATTTAATCTTGTCTTTGAGATGAGTTATACTTACCTCAGATTCCTCATCGGATTTCCCAATTGCCATAAGTGCTTTTTTATCTCCATCTTCATCTTCTGAGTTGATCATCTGAGCTTTCACCCCAAGCGGCAACCATAGCCTTTGTTGATCCTTTGTTCTTCTTGTGATGAACCTATTCCTTCTTCTTTTTCCTTCGTTGAGCTCTTTCCTTCTTCCATTCAATTTCCCATTTAGGGCAATTTTTGATGTGGTGATCAATCTTCCCACACTTGTAACACCTCGCATTGGTTTGCTTTTCAAGAACCTTTGGTTTGTTGTAGCCTTCACTTCTTGAAGGACCAGTTTCTCCCATTAGGTACTTCTTAAAATCCTTTGTGATCATGGTCATTTCATCCTAATCAAGATTAGCACCTTTAGTGATTCTGAATGCCATGCTCCTTTCCCTCTTGGGTACATCCATCTTCATGGTTTGCCTTCTATGTTCATAGGCAATGAGATTTCCAATTAGCGCATCCAAATTAAGAGTGGCAACGTTCTTTGATTCTTGAATAGTTGTGATTTTGCTTTCCCAGGAGATTGGAAATACCCTTGTGAAGATTTTCTCAACTTTGTCTTCTTCAAGAATAACCCTTCCAAGAGACTTAAGTTCATTTGTTAGGGTGGTGAACCTTGTATACATCTCTTGGATGGTTTCCCCTTCCTTCATGGTGAAATTCTCATATTGAGAATACAACAATGTTCCTCTGGACCTCTTCACTTGAGGTGTTCCTTCATGAGCCACTTGCAAAGTGTCCCAGATTTCCTTAGTAGTGGTACAGCTTTGAATTCTACTGTACTCATTTGGACCAAGTTCATACACAAGCCATTTCTTGGCCTTTGCATTCTTTTCCCACTTCCTCAAGTCCTCACTAGTACAGTCAGCTCTTGTCTTTGGCACATCCACTCCTTCATCATTCTTTTTTGTATTTGCTAGAGGGCTATCAATGATTATGTCCCAGAGTTCATAGTCTTCTCCTATGATGTGATCTCTCATCGTGTTTTTCCACCAAGAGTAGTAGTGGCCATTAAAAAGTGGAGGCCTGTCAGTAGATTGCCCTCTCCAGTTCCCAGGTGCTGCACTCATGTTGATCTTTTCATAGGGTGTTAGCCTCTTTAAGGATAATCTGCTCTGATACCAATTGATGTTTTATATGTTAATACCACACAAGAGGGGGGGGGTGATTTATGTGGTACCTAATTTTTACTTAAAATGCTTTTGGGAGGACCTGGTTCTTCTAGGTGTACAAATGACTGCTGTTTGCGGAATTAAAAGTACATAAATAAAGAACAAAGAGATTTTTACGTGAAAAACACCTAGCACAAAAGGTGAAAAAACCACAACCTACTACTCAGTAGGATTTTCCCAAACTTTCACTAAAATCACTGAGCCAAAACTGCACTTACAAAACTCTTTGTAAACTTAAGGATTAACTCTAATCCAGTTGTGGCAACCAGCCTCTAACTGCTGCGACAACTTCAAGTTAACTCTAACTTGATTACTTAAATTACCTATTACAATTGCTTCTAGATAAAGCTGAAAGGTACAATGTAAAACACCTACTACAATTGAACTATAAATAAAGAAAGACACAAAAAAACTCTTTATGGAGCTGGTTCTTCAATCTTGTTCATGTTGCTTCAGGTTTGCACACTTGAATCACACATGAATTGCTTGCAAAAAGCCTTACTATTTTGCTCCCAATTCCCATTTTAACTTCTGCATTTTTTGTGAAACATTCATTGTGAGAACATCTTGCAATTTATAGAGTTAGTAGATGAAAAAATTACTAGAGTTCTAATGCAGCTCTACCTTGGTGGAAGAGTTGTAGTTGATTTCAATTTCTAACTCCTTCCCTATCTTGGATAGTGTTCTCTTTGAGTAAGGAGTCCATCTCCTTATCACTTATTCAACCTTTTCGATCAGGATATATTAACTACACCAAGTTAAGCTTATCTCCATCACGTGCAACCCATATGCTCAAATCTTCCCATTTTTGTGCTCTTGAGGAATGGACCATTGGATGGACCTGGTTCATCATGAGTTCCTTTGTCAGTCTTCAAAACTAACCTTTACATGGGCCAACATCTTATCCTTTGAATCTTCAAGAATCCCTAGTCTTAAATGCCTCATTTAGATACGTGATACGTATCTAAATTATTTCTCGTGTCCATTCTGAGTTCTTCTTCTCAATTAAATACTATTTGTTGACCTTTTGACCAATCTGTGTCATGCCACGTCACCTTTAATATAAATTCACTTTTTTCCCAATACAGATAGTCCCCCCACTTCCTATTTATTTATCAATTAAATATTTGGGAAGAGGATTCTCATTAAAAAGGGAATTTTTGTCATAATTAATGTTATGTCAGCGTCCACGCTTCAATTGTCCCTTCCATTTAATGCACCATATACGTGTCACTTCCTCACTAGTTCTGCAGTTTTGCAGCCTTTTCCTTCACTATTCACGAAGTGATGGTTACCTTTATTATAGGTATTTCATCATTATTCTTCTAAGTTATCGATGGTTGAATTTCTAAACTTATTCCTTTGTCTTCTTCTTCACAGACTTCTCACACAAACCTCCTTGTTCTAGTTCATTTTGTATGTAACTCAATTTTTCTATCTTAACCTGCTTACTATGTTGTCTTCAAATCCTAACCCAAAAAGAGTTCCAATACTTGATAGTTTCCCCAATGCTCCTATGAGATATAGAAGAGGCAGAGGAGTTGTCCTTCGTGGCGCAGGGTCGACGCGTGGTGGTACCTGTGGTTCCACAATCCTTTCTTGTTCTGGCATCTCCTCTAGTTGTCCAACAAATCCTCTTCTAAAGGAAAAGAACCTTCTGAACCTCTTCAAGAGCCGACAGTAGAAGAAATCGTACCGTCGGATTTATCTTTTGAGCATGACAAAGAATCCCTTTTTGAGGAAGTGCTTAAATTAGAGAAAGTTGATAAATATCCTTCTTTAATTACTGAACCGCGGATCCCAATCGTTCGAAAAGATTACCATTGGAAAGATAACACCCTCATAGTTATCCTCAACCCTATCTAGAGAATATCCTCTTATAGAGATGGTTTTTCTTGCGTTTCCACTTATCCTTTCACTCTAGGATTTACCCCTGCCATTGACCCAGTTATTCTTGATTTTTTCATTTTTTCAAAATATGTTTGGCTCAAGTTGGCCCCCTTGTATGGAAGGTTGTGGCGTGCTTAAGGTATATGTCGGTCAAAGCAGATGTTGATTTACATTTCCTCATCAGATTCATCTTTACCACCCCAAGCTTTTTCATAATGGCGTTTTTACCTTATCTTCAAGAGGTAAGAGGGTTTTGATAAACCCTGAGGATATTAATGACCATGGTTGGTACACAGGGTTTGTAAGTGTTCCCACAGTTGATTTGGTGGGTGGATCAAACATTCCCTTTCTTGAAAAATGGAACATGGCACGTAAGTATTTCATTTCTTACTGTGTCTATTTTTGCTATTTTGGCTTCCTTTTTTTTTTGAATTCTGTTCTACTTTTTGATTGCAACCATGGGAGATGTGGGACCTGTTCCTGGCTTTCATGTTTGGGTAGGCTTTGATAATAGGTTAATTTGACTATAATTATGCCTTAAATAATCACACTTTGTTCTTGAATTGATATTGTTTATGATGACAAAATGCTTTGATTAGTGTTTATTCTGTGTTATAGGTACACATGAGCCATTGGATGCTAAAGAAGCTATGTTGGAGTCACAAGATAATGAAAAGGCCAAGTGAAGAGTTGAAGTGAAGTTAGCTTGAAAAATTGAAGAAGAAATCCAGATTACTGTTCATCCGCGCTTCACTCGCGGCCGCGGATGAACCGCGGAAAAACAAGCTCGCGAAACTTTTTAAAGAATCAGAGAACTATTCTGTTCGCGGTTCGTCCGAGACCATGGACAAACCACGGAAGGCACCGCAATATTATTCCTAGTTTTGTACAAATTCAGTTTTAAAGCCCTAAACTCTCTATAAAAACCTCTAGTCCGCCCAAAAGAGGCAAGCATTGTATTATTGACTACTTTTGAAAGATTATTAGTAAGAGAGAACTCTCTCAACTTATTCCTTTCTTTTATATCAATTATTCACTTATGAATTCAATTATTATTCTTGTTTCTTTGATCATGAGTAGCTAAATCCTTTTCTATGGTTTTGATGGAACCTATTGGGTGATGAACTTCTCGTTTATGTGATTACAAATTGTTAGCTAGATTTCTATTTGTTCAACTTTGTTCTTGTTGTAGTTAATTGGTAGACGTCCTAATTAGTTGTGCCTATTTAGTGTGCATAACTTGGAAAAGAGTGCATATTTAGGTATATTATTGAACAACACCACACCTAGGTTATTGGTGGAATCTATAACTTTAGGCATAAAGACGGGATTAGGAATAACGAAGTCTTGGGTGCAATCTTAAGTGAACTATTCAAATTAAAGCTAGTTAGGGTAGCTCGGAAGAGTGCACTAGTAAATTATTGTAATTGCTCGGGAGAAGGTTACGGTACAAATAGCGTTCAAGATTGATAGAATATATTGACAATTTGTGTGAGCATAAACAGAAAGGATTCCATCAATAGGGGAAATCAATACCTTAGTCTTTCTCCATATTATTTACCCAATATTAAATTCTTTCTTTTCAGTCTTTTAATTCTTGCAAAGTAGTTGTTCGAAAAACTCAAAAAAAAATATTAAAATTTTGGGAACTTGATTAGGAAGTGTTCTTGGGTTGTGAAAGTTGCAATTGGTAGGTTAATTCTCTGTGGGATCGATTATGGACTTACTAGACCATGTTATATTGACTATGACCATTGCTTGGACGTGAATCAATTTTGGCATCGTTGCCGAGGAATTAAAGGAATTATCAATTGCCATTGACAGATCTTCAAGATTTTTGTGTAGTCAAGTTCTTTCTACACTTTACATTGAATATCTTGACGGTTGTTGATTTGGGTACTCAGGTGCATGGCTAAAAAATCTGCAAGGACTGAAGAACTAATTGAAGGACTCTAAGACCCCGAGCAAACTTTTCGGGTACGTAACAGGGCTATCAAACAAATTCAGCTATCACAACAACCAATCAAACTAGGCTTCGACATGGGTGATGTGAACGACCCAAACCAGCAAGCTGGGTTAAACATGCAAGAGGCGCAGGAAAGTGCACTATATGACTAGGCACAACCCACAGCAGATAATTTGGCAACTGCCATCGTTGTGCCAACGATTCAAGCTAAGTCTTTCCAGATTACTAACAACATGCTACACTTGTTGCAAAACACGGGATTATTCTCTGGGTCTCAGGTTGAAGATCCACAACAGCACCTGAAGAACTTTCTCTCGATATGCAAGACACAGAGGCAACCGAATATGACTCCGGAAGCCATCAGACTATTGCTCTTTCCGTTGTCACTTACAGGGGCTACGCAGGTATGGCTAAACTCACTCCCCATCAACTCTATTGCAACTTAGGATGAGTTGTCAAGCAATTCCACAACAAGTTCAATCCACCTAACAAGACAGCTCAACAAATTGATGATATTGTGAGCTTCAAGCAGAAAGCAATGGAGACATTACATGAAACTTGGGGCAGATTCAAAGGTATGCTTGTTATGTGTCTTCACCATGGGATTCCTGAGCAGATTTTGGGTCAAAGGTTCTACATAGGGCTTTCAGATAGTATGAAGAATATTGTAGATGCTTTAGCAGGTGGGGCTTTTCTGAGAAAGACTTGGAGAGAGGGCTAAAATTTGCTAGATAAAATGGCTCAAAATTCCGGGTGGACGACCAGGAATGCTCCTATCACTCCAGTGGTACACTCCGTACCTCTGAATCCATCCAGCACTATGGAGAAGAACATGGCAACCTTATTGACACAAATGAGCATCCTGACGAAGAAAGTGGAAGAATCTGGGGTCAAGCAGCAGGTTTACATTGTAGATACTACCAATGGTGGTTTATGCACATCTTGCATTAGCCAACCCATAGGTAATCCATGGGCTGCAGACCAGAACATCATTATCAGCATGAAGACATGAATTATGTGGCTAACTATGGAGGGCAGCGACAAGATAACCAGAGTTAGGGTCAGCAGGCTCCACTACAGTACAGGCCTCCTCAACCACAATATAATGCAGCAGGTATGAGGCCACCACACAACATGGCTCCATATCATAGACATCAGAATTTCAGTAATCAGCAGCAGGGATATCATCCACCTCCACCACAGCATGGGGGTAGACATGACGATGGGTTCGCAAGGTTGGAAGCTATGATGCAGCAGGTAACTGGGTCAAATTCCAAAACCAATGAGAGGATAGATGCACATGATGCATCTATCAAGAATATTGTAGTACAGGTGGGCCAGATTGCTATGTCTCTTAAGAATCGTCCTTAAGGGACATTGCCTGCAAATACACAAACAAACCAAAAAGATCAAGTCCTAAAGTAGCTGATGGCAGTGACTCTGAGAAGTGGTAGAGATCTTAATGCTGAGCAGGAAGGAGAGAGAAGCAACACACAAGCTGAGACACTCACTCCAATGCCCATTGAACTGGATGAGTCCACCGGGTTGACAGAAGTTACAGTCCAGCAAGTTGCTGAAAATAAAGATGTACAGTAGGGAACAGAGAAAGTAGCTGAACAAGTAAAGCAACAGGTTGAGGAGAAAGTGATAGAAAAAGAAAAGTCCCAAGTCATTGTGAAGAAGAGTCCTCCACCACCATTCCCCCAAAGGTTGGCCAATTACCAGAAATAAGAGCAATACAAAAAGTTCTTTGATATGCTCAAGCAAATCCAGGTAAACATACCTTTAATTGAAGCTTTGAAAGAAATGCGTGGGTATGCTAAGACTATGAAAGATTTGATGTCGCGGAAATTTGATTTCCAAGACTTGGCCACCGTGACTCTTACTCAGACTTGTAGTGCAGTGGTCTCTAGACCCATTGCTGAGATGCTATCTGATCCACGTAGCTTCACCATTCCATGCACTATAGGAAATTATGCCTTTGCAAAGGCATTGTGTGATTTGAGGGTGAGCATTAATCTCATGCCCTTGGTGATTTATAAGAGGCTAGGCATTGGGAGAGCCAGGCCTACCTCCATGTTATTACAGCTTGTTGACAGGACGGTTAAGCATCCATTTGGTATATTAGGATGATGTGCTTAGCCAGGTGGGGAAGTTCGTGTTTCCCGCCGATTTTGCGATTCTTGACTGCAAGGTGGATAAGGAAATTCCTATAATCTTAGGAAGACCATTCCTAGCCATCGGGAGAGCTTTGATTGATTGTGAGACTTGGGAACTCAAGATGAGTTTGAATGATGAGGAGATCATATTCAATGTGCAAAAATCTATGAGGCGCCCTAGTGAGTTCGCGAATTGCTCTCTTATTTATGAGGTTGATGTGATAGTGGAGATAGACGATGCAGAGTTGACCATTGAAGATCCACTTCAAGCATGACTAATGACCTTAGAAGAGGTAAATGGAGAAAGTCTAGCAGAATGGGTACTATCTCTGGAAGGCAAGGGGTTTTGGGAGAGAGGGCTTGAATTAGAGCCACTACATTTAGAGAAAAGAGAGACCCCTCCTGCAAACCCATCCATAGAAGAGCCACCAAATCTGGAGCTTAAACCACTACCATCTCATCTCAGGTATGGATTTCTAGTTCCTAACTCCACTTTACCTGTTATTATCTCATCTGCTTTGTTAGGTGCGCAGGCTCAAAAGCTTATACAGGTACTAAAAGAATGCAAGACTGCCATTTGGTGGACCATGGCAGAAATAAAGGGGATCAGCCCCGCATATTGCATGCATAAGATTCTCCAGGAAGAGGGACACAAACATTCCAGGGAACATCAAAGAAGGCTGAACCCAAACATGAAGGAAGTGGTGAAGAAAGAGGTAATCAAGTAGCTAGACGCAGGGGTCATTTTCCCAATCTCTGATAGTAGCTGGGTTAGCCCAGTTCAATGTGTGCCAAAGAAAAGTGGCATGACGGTGGTGAAAAACGAGAATAATGAGTTGATCTCAACTAGAACCATCACCGGGTGGAGAATATGCATGGACTACAGGAAGCTGAATCTAGCCACCCACAAAGACCATTGTCCACTTCCCTTCATTGATCAGATGCTTGATAGGTTGGCAGGGAGGTCACACTTCTGCTTTTTGGATGGATACTCGGGTTACAATCAAATCTCCATAGCCCCTGAGGATTGAGATAAGACCTCCTTCACATGCCCATATGGCATTTTTGCCTTTAGGAGGAGGCCATTCGGACTATGCAATGCACCTGCCACATTCCAAAGGTGCATGATGGCTATTTTCACCGACATGGTGGAAGACATTTTGGAGGTTTTCATGGATGATTTCTCAGTGGTAGGGAATTCATTCGATAAATGCTTTGTCAATCTGACAAGAGTGCTAAAACGGTGCATGGAGACAAACTTACTGCTAAACTGGGACAACTGCCATTTTATGGTACATGAAGGTATAGTATTGGGGAACCGGGTTTCAAGCAAAGGTATTGAGGTACACTGAGCTAAAGTTGATGTCATTTCAAAGTTACCTGCACCAACATCCATCAAGGCCATTAGAAGCTTTCTTGGACATGCCGGTTTTTACCGGAGGTTCATCAAAGACTTCTCCAAAATATCAAACCCTCTCTATAAGTTACTTGAAAAAGAACACCCCTTTGTTTTTTCAGATGAATGCAGGATTGCTTTTGAGGTACTGAAGAAGAGGTTGGTCACAACACCCATCATCATTGCCCTCGACTGGTAGCAACCGTTTGAGCTAATGTGTGATGCAAGTGATTACGCAGTGGGGGCAGTACTTGGCCAAAGGAAAGACAAGCTGATGCATCCAATCTACTATGCTAGTAGGACCTTGAGTGGAGCACAACTAAACTACACAGTGACGGAAAAGAAGATGCTTGCGGTCGTGTTCGCGTTTGACAAATTTCGGTCATATCTCATAGGATCCAAGGTAATTGTATACACTAACCATGTAGCCTTAAGATACTTATTTGATAAAAAGGACTCTAATCCGTGCCTAATTCGTTGGCTGCTACTTCTCCAAGAGATCGACCTTGAAATACTTGATATAAAGGGCACTGAAAATCAAGTCGTTGATCATTTGTCACGACTTGAAGGAGCTGAAATTATCAAAGAGAGTGGGAAAATTCTGGAAACCTCTCCGGACGAGCAGCTGCTCACCACCAGTCTCCTTGAAGCGCCATGGTATGCAGATTATGCAAATTACCTGGCCAGCGGTATTTTTCCTCACGACCTCGCGTCGGTCTAGAGGAAAAGATGTTTTCGTGAAAGCCAGCTTTATTATTGGGATGTACGCTATTTGTTTAGGATATGTCTCGATAACATGATCCGGAGATACGTCCCCGAGATAGAACAATCTTCTGTTTTGCAGGTATGTCACGCTTGAGCATATGGTGGTCACTTTGGAGGAGTGCGAACAGCCACCAAGATACTTGAGGCCGGTTTGTATTGGCCAACGGTGTTTAAAGTTGCGCACTTATGGGTGAAGGGCTGCAACAAATTTCAACGCACCGGGGACATCTCTCGGAATCATGAAATGCCAATGAACCCAATCCAGCAAGTGGAAGTGCTCGACGTCTGGGGAATAGACTTCATGGGGCCCTTTGTCAGCTCATACGGCAATAAGTACATACTTGTTGCGGTAGACTATGTGTCCAAATGGGTGGAAGCTACAGCATTACCCACCAATGATGCTAAGGTGGTGGTGCGATTTATAAAAAAGAACATTTGCAGCCATTTCGGGACTCCGAGGGCTATCATCAGTGATGGGGGCACACGCTATTGCAACCGGGCATTTGAGAAATTGTTGGCCTAATATGATGTGAAACACCAAGTTGCCACTCCGTATCACCCGCAGACCAGCGGGCAAGTTGAGGTCTCAAATAGGAAGATAAAGAGTGTATTAACAAAAATAGTGAACGCCACGAGGACCGACTGTTCCAAGAAGCTAGATGATGCATTATGGACTTATAGGACAGCATTCAAGACACCAATCGGCATGTCACCATACAAATTGGTGTTTGGGAAAGCTTGTCATCTACCTGTGGAACTAGAGCACAAAGCATGGTGGGCACTGAAGCAATTGAATCTCAGCTGGGATGAAGCGGGGAAATCTAGAATCACCGGGTTGCACGAGTTGGAAGAATTCCAGTATCTGGCCTTTGAGAGCACTAGACTGTATAAAGAGCGGATGAAGCGGATTCAAGACCAAAACATCATAGAGCGTAACTTCAAAATCGGGGACAAGGTACTGTTATACAATTCTAGATTACGGTTGTTCCCAGGCAAATTAAAATCAAGGTGGTCAAGCCCTTTTTGAGTAATTGAGGCATTAGATTCGGGCACTGTAGAAATTCAAACCATTAATGGTTCACGCACATTCAAGGTAAATGGACAGCAGTTGAAACTTTATGTTGGCATGGATGACATCGAGGACAAAGTGGAACTACGGTAAGAGGAACCTCAATAGTCTAGCGAGCCTTAAAATGAGCTAAGATGAGTTGTGTCGTGACGTTAAATCAGGCGCTACGTGGGAGGCAACCCACGAACTTGTTGTAAGTATACTCATTATAGTTAGTGTATATAAAAAAAAAA
The DNA here is from genome assembly GCA_032618575.1 of Nicotiana noctiflora. Lineage (NCBI taxonomy): Eukaryota > Viridiplantae > Streptophyta > Magnoliopsida > Solanales > Solanaceae > Nicotiana > Nicotiana noctiflora. The sequence goes on from JASVEL010002262.1 coordinate 142,287, forward strand.
TCTGCCAACGAACAAAAAAAAATTCAGAGAAGGCCTATGTTCGCGGTTCATCCGCGGTCGCGGACGAACCGTGGAAAAAGGCCCTCTCTGAAGTTGACTGTTCGCGTTTTGTCCGCAACCATGAACGAACCGCGAACGACCATGGTTAGTTCCGCGGTCGGCAGAAAACAAAAAAAATTATTTCAATTTCTCCCCCCCCCTTTTATTTCTCATAACCTAGCCGCCACTCTCCCTTCAAAACTCCCTCTCTCTCTCTAAATTTTCTCCTACTTATCTCTACCACCTTTCTTCCATTCTTCTCCCAACAATTCCTCAACTTCAATCTTATTCTTCTCCTACACTCCATAGTAAGTCTTCTCCTTTTGTTCTTCTTTATTTCTTCTTTTATTTCTTTAATTTTTATTATTAGTTTGGTAGATTTAATTAGTTAATTGTAGTTTAACTTGTAAAATATGTATTATATATTGCTAGTATTAGTAGAATCCATATAAATTACTTGGTTTATGTAGTAGAATATTATATGATTTCTTGGAACCTTGTTGGTATTGATGGGATTATGGTAGAGATTGTGTTGTTGGGTCTCCAATTTAGTTAATAATGTTAATTTTGTTGTTTTGGAGACCCAATGTGTTGGTTAATATAATTGACGTGTGGTTGGCCAAGGTGGGCATTTGTTGTTGTAGTATTTGGTTATTGAACTTTTAGGGGAGATATTGCCCAACTAGTGAGTTGTTTGTTGTTGTATATGATTGGAGATGGTTTAGGTTTAATTGGGTCATGTTAGATTGCCAAAATAAATAAGTGTGGGGTGCTTGAGGTGAATTGGTGAAATTGTTAGATGAGTGGTTAAGTATTGGAGTTATGGGATGATAGCACTATAGCGACGATTGTGGTAATCCACGGATGGTGAAGTCTGAGTAGCCAACCGATGTTCAAACATTATGCAAATTTTTGGTTGTTCTCTTTTGTGCAGGATCATGGACCCTAAAAGATCAAGGCAGAGTGCTAGCTCGTCTAGGTGACCAACATATGACGAGTCGAGGTTCGCCGACGAGGAGGCGGAAGCTGACTTCCATGCCAAGGCGACTAAGGCCTGGCTCCAGGAAGTGTAAATTGATAGCTTAGCCCTTCGGTCTGAAAAGCCCGAGATATATGATGAACTTCGCCGCCACGAAATAGAGTTCCTATTTGACACACTGGCACTCGTGAACAAGATGCTGGTTAGGGAGTTTTATGCCAATGCTCCCTACTGGATGGCTAGGAGTGTATTCGTCCGAGGTAAGTACGTGTACGCCCATGAACATGCTATTAGGCAGGCTCTTAGACGTCCAAATCATACTAGTGACGTGGACTACTACCACGATAGGCCTGGTGTCACCTGGGACATGTTAATTGAGGCCTTATGTGTTGATGGCATCCCTATTTGGATAAGAAACAAAACACTCCACTCTAACTGTTTAACACACACTGCTAAATGCTGGTTTTCAATCATATGTAACCGGCTATTGCCCTCCAGCAACACCACTGACGTAAACTTTAATAGGGCACTTCTAACATGGTGTTTTATCACACAGCGGGACGTGGACATCGCCCGCTTGATTAGTGACGAGATGGTTATGAGGGGATCCCTCAAAGCCAAGGTTTTTATTACCCATCTCTCGTCACTACTTTGTGTCTCAGCCATCAGACTTCGGTCCTTGTCATGGATGGTGATCTCCCACCAAAAGCTCCATTCAGAGCTTCTTAAATTGGCGTGGGCCGAGACAATGACCCAATTGACTTGGATGCTGAGGTTGACCCTGTGCCGGTTGCCCGGGCCAGGCATGCCACTGACTCAGCCAGACCTTCTTGGCACGCTCACCGTGGAGCGAGTATGTCTAGGTCAGAATCTACCAGACCTATGATTAGGTCTATGGAGGAGGAGGTTGCAGACTTACGCACCTTCATAGATGGCCTACACACGCACTTAGACGCGATGTCACAGAGGCAAGCTCGGTCGGAAAACAGCTTTATGGCATGGTTCCGAGCACTTGGTCGAGCATGTCACGTCCACCCCTCCACCGTCTCTGACTTCGAGTGAGTCACAGCTAAGTTATCTCGCCCCTCTTGAGCTATATATTTATTATTATGTCATGAGGACATGACATGATTTTAAGTATGGGGTGGGTAACTTATCTTGTATATGTTGTACAAAGTAGTTGTAGTTGTAAATAATAATAGCTGGCTTGGCCCGATGATGGACACTTAGCGACGGGTTTCTTAAGGGTCTATGTCGGAATAAAAACACAAAAAAAATCAAAAATTTGAAAAAATCCAAAAACATTAATAGAGGGCTCTTCCTGATGACGAACTATTTGGACAAATACTCTTGAGGGAAGTAGTCCACGTAGGAATTTTTTTCTTTCTTTTATTTTCTTTTTCTAGGTACTCTATCACCTCCCCCTTGGTTTTTCTTTTGACCACGGTTCTTTTCCAAGGTTTTTATTGAACCGGGTTAGGTAGATTTTTCTTTTTTAGGATTAGAGGGCAAAGGGTAACATGTAACCCCAAGTATGCACATTAGCAAAACTAAAATGAACCTGAGAATGTATTATCTAAGCTTGACTGTAGATTCTAAATATGCCTTAAATTGCATGATACATCTTGCTTGAACATTGATAGGACTTTGTAGATAAGCCGGACTCTAAATGAGTTGCATGCTATGTGTGTGTGAGATTCTACTTACATTAGATGTTTTACATGATACCTAGAACTTGCCCTGTGTGTTTACAAAGTGGAATAGAAGTTGTTTGGTTGTAGAGAGGATAGAGGCATTTCTTTTGTGTAACCCCATAAATTAATAGACATGAATTCACCCATACATAATACCTCAGTTAACCCTTTTGAGCTTAAAGCTTATTCTTTGATAACCTTTGAATGTTCATGAAAAATTGAAATCTTACATTGTTCTACTTTACCTCCTAGAAGCACTTGTGTTGTAATGAATATGCAAAAGTCTAAGTGTGTGGTGAAGGGAAATTGAAAAAGGGGAAATCAAGAATGAATGGTAGAAAATAGTGAACTGGCCAAAATAATGTAAATGCGTTGCAAAGCAATGAAAAAAAAAATTTGAGAAAAAAAAATTTGAGAAACAAAAAAAAGCTATATCAATGTATATATGAAAATTAGAAAGGTCAGTTACACCAACAAAAGAAAAGTGGGGATGAAAAGTAAATAAAGGTGAAGGAATGTTTAGGGAAGACATAAGGAAGAAAACGAAAAGGGAAGTTTTGGAAAAGAGAACAAAAGTGCTTCGGGAAGCTCAATAGCTAATAACAATTATTAAGTCAACAATAGAAAACAGAGTATAATGGAAACAGTTAATACCAAACAAGGAGTAGCAAATAGTTGTACGACATCACCCTTCGTGCTTTTACTCTCATCCTCACCAAATAAGAAAATAAAAGTGCACGGCATCACCCTTCGTGCTTTTACTCTCATCCTCACACCCATGGCACAGCATGATGCTTCGTGCATGGTTCGATAACAAGGTACGGCATGATCCTTCGTGCATAATCTATAACAAGGCACGACATTAACCTTCGTGCATAATGAATAATAATGCATGGCATTAACCTTCGTGCAATAACAGTAAAATAAGGCATCGCATCACCCTTCGTGCATTATCACTCTTCCTCACCAAATAACAATCACAGTTAAGGGCAGAGAATGAAAACAATAATCATGAACCATCCCGGCAAGGAACACAACAATTATCACAACAAGGTCCCGGCAAGGGAAAACAATAACTCTCTTTACAATAAACCTCGGCAAGGGAAAATAGTATACAATTCCACAACCCGGCAAGGGTTCAACAATTCATCTTTAAAACATTTCACAATAAGTATCAACAATGACTCATGGTCATGCTAGACGCCAGTGTATGGATGCTCGTCACCATAGCCCATACACTGCACTCGATCACATAGCACATAGCACAAAATCCTATTCACTCAAGCTAGGATAGAACAAACACTTACCTCTAGACTTGAAGTCAAAAATTATCCTTTAACTATAGCTTTACCCCTAAATTCCGCTTTTAACTTGCTCTAATCTAATCACAATTAATTCCATTACATTAATAAATACTATATAACATAGTTTGAATGCTTAAAATGGTTTTCTCAAAGTTTACCCCAAAATTTCCCAAAACGCTCCTGGCCCCACGTGGTCGGAACTCGGGGTTCGGACCAAAATCTGGTTACCCATTCCCTCACGAGTTCTAATATGTGATTTGTTTCAAAATTGGACCTCAATTCGAGGTCCAATTCCCCAATTCATGAAAACCCTATGTTCTACCCAAAATAAGAATTTCTACCATGAAAATCTTTGATTTCTATTGAAAAGCATGTTTAATGTTCTTAGGAATTGAAAGAATTAAGTAAAAAGTGACTTACAAGTGCTTTGGAGTGAATTTGCTCTTGAGGGTTCGTGTGTGGTGTGTTGGGTTTCGAAAGAATGAAGAAAAGAGCCTGAAAATTCATTTAAGTATAAAATTGCATAGCTACGGATATCGCAATTGCGAACATTTGTTCGCAATTACGAACACCACAGGTTTTGGGTCTGAGGCTCTCGCAATTGCAAGAAAGAGTTCGCATTTGCGAACTGGGCTGGGACACTAGGGGCTTCGCATTTGCGACAATACGTTCACATTTGCGAACCCAGGCGGATTACTGAGGCTCTCGCAATTTTGTTCGCATTTGCGAACCAAGGATACCTGAACATTCATCGCAATTGCGATCAAGACTTCGCATTTGCGAACACAGCCTTGGTCTGCCCCCTTCGCAATTGCGACACTTTCTTCGCATTTGCGAAGACACTAGCTAGGTGAAAAACCAGCTGTGTTAATTTTTAGAATTTGCTCCAACGGCCTATCAAATATTTACCCAAGCCCCCTGGGCTCCAAACCAAACATGTACACAACATCAAAAACATGTTACAAACTTGCTCGTGTGATCACATCGCCAATATAACATCGTTTTCATCAAACCAAATCTCAAGATCATGATTATCATTATTTTAGTTTCAAAACTTTCAAATTTGGAACTCAAGGTTCAAAACACATCAAACAACATCCAAATGTCACCAAACTTTGCATAAAGCACATATATAAAATTTAAGATTTGTACCAGGCGTCGGAAACAAAATACGAGCCCGATACCAAGGTCATTTAATTCATTTTCCTTTAATAATTCTAGCAAAAATAATTTAACATAAAAATCCATAACTTAGGCTCTAGGCCTCAGAATTCGACTCCGGACGCATGTCCGAGTCCCATATTTTCCTACGGACCTTATGGGACCGTCCGATCTCGGGTCCAGGACCGTTTACCAAAAATGTTGACCGAAGTCAACTATATCAATATTAATATCATTTTTCTTCAAATTTCTCATAGAATTCACATGTTCTATCACAAAATCTTTCCGGCTAAATGCCCGGATCAAGCACGTAAATCGAGGCAACGTAGAATGAGGTTTTTAAGGCCTCGAAAGTGCGGAACAAGTGAGGAAAACATGTGATAACCCTTTGGGTCGTCACATCCTCCACCTCTAAAACAACTGTTCGTCCTCGAACGGACAAGAGAAGGAAGTACCTGAGTCGGGGAACAAATGTGGGTAACAGCTCCGCATATCAGACTCGGACTCCCAGGTCGATGCCTTAGGAGGCTGACCACTCAACTGAACACGCACAGAACGATAACTCTTCGATCTCAACTGTCGAACCTGCTGGTCTAGGATGGCCACTGGCTCCTCCTCACAGGATAAATCATTGTCCTATTGGACAGTACTGAAGTCTAACACATGTGTGGGATTGCCATGGTATCTCCGAAGCATAGATACATGGAAAACTGGATGCACAGCTGACAAGCTAGGTGGCAAAGCTAGTCTGTAAGCCACCCCTCCCACTGGGTCCAGAATCTCAAATGGACCAATATACCGAGGGCTGAGTTTCCCTTCTTCCCGAACCTCATCACGCCCTTCATAGGCGACACCCGGAGCAATACCCGCTCACCAACCATGAAATCTACATCTCAAACCTTACGATCCGCATAAGTCTTCTGTCTGGACTGAGCTTAACGCATTCTCTCCTGGATAGTCTTGACCTTATCTAAGGCCTCCTGAACTAAGTCTGTACCCAACAACCGAGCCTCTCCCGGCTTAAACCATCCGACTGGAGACCGATATTGCCTACCATATAACGCCTCATACGGGGCCATCTGGATGCTAGACTAGTGGATGTTGTTGCAGGCGAACTCCGCTAATGGCAGAAACTGGTCCCACGAGCCTCCAAAATCAATGACACAAGCTCGGTGCATGTCCTCTAGAATCTGAATAGTCCTCTCGGACTGGCCGTCTGTCTGAGGATGAAAAGTTGTACTCAACTAAACCTGGGTGCCTAACTCATGCTGGACAGCTCTTCAGAAACGTGAGGTAAACTGCGTACCCCGATCTGAGATAATAGTTACCGGCACCCCATGAAGACGAACAATCTCCCTGATGTAAATCTTTGCTAACCTCTCCGATGAGTAGGAGACAGATACTGGAATGAAGTGTGTTGACTTGGTCAGCCTATCAACAATGACCCAAATAGCATCAAATTTCCTCCGAGTCATGGGAAGTCCAGTAATGAAGTCCATAGTGATCCGTTCCCATTTCCAGTCGGGAATTTCGATTTTCTAGAACACACCACCATGCCTCTGGTGCTAATATTTCACCTGCTGACAATTTAGACACCGAGCGACATACGCAACGATATCTTTCTTCATCCTGCACCACCAATAGTGCTGCCGTAAATCCTGATACATCTTCACGGCGCCCGAGTGAATAGAATATCGCGAACTGTGGGCCTCCGCTAAGATCAACTCTCAAATCCCCTCAACATTGGGCACACAAACTCGACCCTGCAATCTCAATATTTCGTCATCAGCTAGAGTTACCTTCGTGGAACCTCCCCGTTGTACAGTATCTCTCAAGTCACGCAAATGAGGATCATCAAATTGCCTCTCACGGATCCGCTCTAATAGAGATGAGCGAGCGACCGTGCAGGCTAAAACCTTCTACGCTCAGAAATGTCTAGTCTCACGAACTGGTTGGCTAAGGCCTGGACATCTAGAGAAAATGGTCTCTGATTGACCGGAATATATGCAAGACTACCCATGCTGGTATACTTTCTACTCAATGCATCGGCCACCACATTGGCCGTACCTGGGTGATATAGGATAGTAACATCATAGTCCTTCAGCAACTCTAACCATCTCCACTGTCGTAAATTCAACTCCTTTTGCTTGAACAAGTACTGAAGGCTTTTGTGATCAGTGTACACCTCACATGTCACACCATATAGATAATGCCTCCAGATCTTTAAGGCATGAACCAATACTGCCAACTCAAGATCATGAACTGGATAATTCTTCTCATGTATTTTCAACTGTCTTAAAGCATAAGCAATGACCTTACCATCCTGCATCAACACCGCTCCAAGCCCTGTAAGGGATGCGTCATAGTAAACTGTGTAAGGCCCTACACCTGTAGGTAGTATCAGCACTGGTGTTGTAGCCAAGGTTGTCTTGAGCTTCGGAAAGCTCGCCTCACACTCATCTGACCACAGGAACTGGGCACCCTTCTGGGTCAACCTAGTTATCGGGGCTGCAATAGAAGAAAACCCCTCTACAAAACGACGGTAGTAACCTGCTAACCCCAAGAAACTCCGGATCTCAGTCACTGAAGCTGGTCGAGGCCAATTCTGGACTGCCTCAATATTCTTTGGGTCTACCTGAATACCTTCCACTGATACAATGTGACCTAGAAATGCCACCAAACTAAACCAGAACTCACATTTCAAAAATTTGGCATATCGCTGATTATCCTTCAGAGTCTGAAGAACCGCTCTAAGGTGCTGCTCATGCTCCTCCTGGCTGCGGGAGTATACCAGGGTGTCATCTATAAAGACTATCACGAACAGATCTAAGTAAGGCCTGAATACCCGATTCATCAACTTCATGAATGCTGCTGGGGCATTGGTCAACCCGAAGGACATGACCAAGAATTCATAATGCCCGTATCTTGTGCGAAATGAAGTCTTAGGAATGTCAGCCACCCTAATCTTCAGCTGATAGTAGCCTGGCCTCAAGTCTATTTTTGAGAACACCCTCGCTCCCTTGAGCTGGTCAAACAAATCATCAATCCTCGGCAGTGGATACTTGTTCTTTATCGTCACCTTATTTAATTGTTGATAATCAATACACATCCGCATCGAGCCATCTTTCTTCTTCACAGATAACATAGGTGCTCTCCAGAGGGAAACACTAGGCCTGATAAAGCCCTTTTCTAGAAGGTCTTGCAACTGATCTTTTAACTTCTTTAACTCCGGCGGGGCCATACGATAGGGTGGAATAGAGATGGGCTAGGTGCCCGATGCCAGATCAATACAGAAATCAATATCCCTATCGGGTAGCATGCACGGCAGGTATGAAGGGAAAACCTCGGGAAACTCCCGTACAATAGGAACTGAATCGATAGAAGGAACATCTGCGCTGGAGTAACGAACATAAGCCAAATAATCTAGACACCCTTCCCGACCATGCATCGAGCCTTAACATAGGAAATAACAGTGCGAACAGAGTGGCTAGAGGTACCTTTCCACTCTAGTCAGGGTGATTCTGGCAAGACCAAGGTCACGGTCTTGGCATGTCAATCTAAGATAGCATGGTATGGGAACAACCAGACCTTCCCCAATATGACATCAAAATCCACCATGTTTAAAAGCAATAGGTCAACACGGGTCTCAAGACCCCCAAAAATAACTATGCACAAACGATGCACCCGGTCGACTACAATGGAGTCACCCACTGGTATAGACACATAAACTGTACAATCTAGATCATAGCTAGGCACGGCCAGATACGGTGCAAAGTAGGAAGACACATATGAATATGTAGACCCAGGGTAAAATAATACTGAAGCACCTCTGTCACAAACAAGAATGGTACTTGTAATCACGACATCTGATGCCTCTGCCTCTAGCCTGGTTGGTAAAGCATAAAATCGGGGATTAGCACCTCCTCTCTGAGCTACATCTCTGGGACGATCATCCACTGGCTGACCTCTACCTCTACGGTCTCGACCTCCACCTTTACGATCTCTACCCCCGCCTATGGCTGGCTGGGCAGGCTGAGGGTCAGCTGGGGCCTGAATCATGGGATGAAGGCCCCGCTGTTGAGTGTTGCCCGTCGCTCGATGGAAAAATCTGACATGATGACCTAGGTCACCACAACTGTAGCAACATTTAGGCTGATGGGGCTGTTGGCCTTGACGACCTAAATGGCCCCCACAAACACTCTAAAGAGGCTGCGCACTAATGGGAGGCTAATCTGAATACTGCTCACGAAACCCACGATCACCTGGTCTACCCTATGAAGCCTGAGGGGCGGAATGAAAAGGTCTGGAAGACTGGCCCCTATCAAAAGATTCCCTGCCTCCAAAAGAAGATCCACTAAATCTGCCGGAATGACGAGGCCTCTTGTCTGTAGGATAACCACCTCCCCGAGCAAGAGCCATCTCAACTCTACGAGCTGCATTAGCTGCCTCCTGAAAAGATATATCACTCCCCAATCTCATAGCCATCTGAAGTTTAATTGGCTGATTAAGACCATCTATAAACCTGTGGACCCTCTCCCGCTCTGTGGGGAGTATCACCACTGCATGACATGCCAGGTCGACAAACCTCGTCTCATACTGAGTGACAGTCATAGTACCCTACTGGAGGTACTCAAACTGCCTCTGAAGTGCATCCTGCTGAGTAACAGGGAGAAACTTCTCCAGAAATAACTCTGCAAATTGATCCCATGATAAAGCCGGGGACCCTGCTGGTCGAGTCAAACAATATTCTCTACACCAAGTCTTGGCGGATCCTGAAAGCCTGAATGTACAGAAGTCAATTCCATTGGACTCCACTATCCCCATAGTCCTGAGAATCTCATGGCAACTGAATAAGAAATCCCAAGGATCCTCTGATGTGGCACCGCTGAAGGTAGTGGTATACAGGTTAGAGAACCGATCAAGTCTCCATAAAGAATCAGAAGTCATGGCCGCTCCATCTCCGGCCTGAGCTGTGGTACCTGACTGAGTGGCCATAGCTAGCTGAACCACTGGTGCCTGAGGCTAGGGATCTACTGGCTCCGGAGTGTGAGAAACAGGAGTCTGGGCCCCTCCCCAAGCCTGAGAAACGGCTGGCGCAGTTGGTAATAAGCCTTCTCTGGCAACGTTGTCCATGAAACCCGCTATCCTGACCACAGCCTCCCGAAGATCCGGGGTAAATAAAGTCTCTCCTGGAACCTAAGCTGGGTCCACTGGAGCTGCTGGGACTGGAACCTCCTCGCCAATCTCAATATGAGGCTCCACCTCTAGAATAGCTGTCGGGGGCTGAGCTCTGCTCTTACCACGGCCTACGATACGGCCTCCGCCCCTACCTCTCACAGGAGCTGCCTGGGGCTCAGGCTACTGATCAGTGGACGAAGAAGCGCGTGTCCTCAGCATCTGCGAAAGGACAGAGTAGAAATTCAATGAGTATTTGAGGAACAAATCGCACGACAAGAAGGAACAAATGAGAGACTCTTTCCTAACTCAGTAGACTCTAGAGGACAAGTACAAACGTCTGCGTACCTTCTTGTAAAACTCTACTAAGCTTGTTCGTGAGTGGTAAGACCTATGTAACCTAGAGCTCTGATACCAACTTGTCAAGATTCACGACCCGAATTTTCCACCAACATTGGGATCGTGATGGCACCTACTCGTGGTAGCTAGGCAAGCACTACATTCAACATTGTCATGTTCTCATTAACATTTGACACACATTTTTATCGATAAGAGCAATAACATTAATTTTAAAAAAGTGCAGAAGACTTCCAAAATAGAAATAAGTAATACCAAGGTAAAACACTACTGAAATCCTCTACCCAAGATGTGTAGTCATCAACTCACGAACTACTACTTAATACTAGACATAATGGTCTGAAGGAAAATAACATAAATCTGTTTGTGTCGGAACAATGAGACCACAGCCAATAATATAAATAAGTGGAAGAGACGTCGGGCCTGCGAACGCCTGCAAGCTACCTTAGTCTCGGAATGCTCAACTCCCACACAAAGACTTTACTGCTGCTGTTCCTGATCAAAACCTTGACCTGTGCAAAAATGCACAGAAGTGCAGTATCAGCACAATCCGACCCCATGTGCTGGTAAGTGCCTAGCCTATCCCGACGAAGTAGTGACAAGCCTAGGACCAGACACTCACGTAAACCTGTGCAGTTCTATATACATATGTACACCACAAGATAACAAAAGATATCAAGTAAACAAATCCAACAAGAAATATCTTAAGGGGGAAGCTCAACAGTTAACAACAATTATTAAGTCAGCAATGGAAAACAGAGTATAATGGAAACAGTTAATACCAAACAAGAAGTAGCAAATAGTTGCACGGCATCACCCTTCGTACTTTTACTCTCATCCTCCCCAAATAAGCAAATAAAAGTGCACGGCATCATCCTTCGTGCTTTTACTCTCATCCTCACACCCATGGCACGACATGATCCTTCGTGCATGGTTCAATAACAAAGCACGGCATTACCCTTCGTGCATAATCAATCACAAGGCACGGAATGATCCTTCGTGCATAATCAACAACAAGGCACGACATTAACCTTTGTGCATAATCAATAATAAGGCACAGCATTAACCTTCATGCAATAATAGTAAAACAAAACACGGCATCACCCTTCGTGCATTATCACCCTTCCTCACCCAAATAACAATCACAGTTAAGGGTAGAGAATAAAAACAATAATAATGAACCGTCTCGGCAAGGGACACAACACTCATCACAACAAGGTCCCGGCAAGGGTTCAACAATTCATCTTTAAAACATTTCACAATAAGTATCAACAACGACTTACGGTCATGCTAGACGCCAGTGTATCGATGCTCGTCACCACAGCCCATACACCGCACTCGATCACATAGCACATAATCCTATTCCCTCAAGCTAGGATAGAACAAACACTTACCTCTAGCCTTGAAGTTCAAATTATCCTTCAACTATAGCTTTACCCCGAATTTCCGCTTTCAACTTGCTCGAATCTAATCACAATTGATTCCATTACATTAATAAATACTATACAACTTAGTTTGAATGCTTAAAAATGGTTTTCTAAAAGTTTACCCCAAAATTTCCCAAAATGCCCCTGGCCCCACGTGGTCGGAACTCGGGGTTCGGACCAAAATCCGATTACCCATTCCCTCACGAGTTCAAATATATGATTTGTTTCAAAATCAGACCTCAATTCGAGGTCAAATTCCCCAATACATGAAAACCCTATGTTCTACCCAAAACAAGAATTTCTACCATGAAAATCTTTGATTTCTATTGAAAAACATGTTTAATGTTGTTAGGAATTGAAAGAATTAAGTAAAAAGTGACTTACAAGTGCTTTGGAATGAATTTGATCTCGAGGGTTCGTGTGTGGTGTGTTGGGTTTTGAAAGAATGAACAAAAGAGCTTGAAAATTCGTTTAAGTATAAAATTACACAGCTGCGGATATCGCAATTGCGAACACTACAGGTTTTGTGTCTGAGGCTTCACAATTGCGAGAAAGAGTTCGCATTTGCGAACTGGGCTGGGACACTGGGGGCTTCGTATTTGCGATAATATGTTCGCATTTGCAAACCCAGGCGGATTACTGAGGCTCTCGCAATTGCGAGGTTTTGTTCGCATTTGCGAACCAAGGATTCCTGGACATTCATCGCAATTGCGATCAAGGCTTCACATTTGCGAACACAGCCTTGGTCTGCCCCCTTCGCAATTGCGACACTTTCTTCGCATTTGCGAAGACACCAGCTAGGTGAAAAACCAGCTGTGTTAATTTTCAGAATTTGCTCCTACGACCTATCAAATCTTTACCCGAGCCCCCCAGTCTCCAAACCAAACATGTACACAACATAAAAAAACATATTACAAACTTGCTCGTGCGATCACATTGCCAATATAACATCATTTTCATCAAATCAAGCAACAAGTTCATGATTATCATTATTTTAGTTTCAAAACTTTCAAATTTGGAACTCAAGGTTCAAAACACATCAAACGACATCCAAATATCACCAAACTTTGCATAAAGAACATATATAATATTTAAAACTTGTACCGGGCCTCGGAAACAAAATACAAGCCCGGTACGAAGGTCATTTAATTCATTTTCCTTTAATAATTCCAGCAAAATCAATTTAACAGAAAAATCCATTACTTAGGCTCTAGGACTCAGAATTCAACTCTGGACACATGTCCGAGTCCCATATTTTTCTACGGACCTTTCGGGACCGTCCGATCTCGGTTCCGGGTTCGTTTACCAAAAATGTTGACCGAAGTCAACTATATCAATATTAATATCATTTTTCTTCAATTTTCTCATAGAATTCACATGTTCTATCTCAAAATCTTTTCGGCTACATGACCGGATCATGCATGTAAATCGAGGCAACATAGAATGAGTTTTTCAATGCCTCAAAAGTACGGAACAAGTGAGGAAAATAGTTGATGACCCTTTGGGTCGTCACAGCGCGACAATTTTATTCCTAGTTTTGTACAAATTCAGTTTTTAAGCCCTAAACCCTCTATAAAAACCTCTAGTCCACCCAAAAGAGGCAAGTATTGTATTTTTGACTACTTTTGCAAGATTATTAGTAAGAGAGAACTCTCTCAACTTATTCATTTCTTTTATATCAATTATTTATTTATGAATTCAATTATTATTCTTGTTTCTTTGATCATGAGTAGCTGAATCCTTTTCTAAGGTTTCGATGGAACCTATTGGGTGACGAACTTCTCGTTTATGTGATTACAAATTGTTAGCTAGATTTCTATTTGTTCAACTTCATTCTTGTTGTAGTTAATTGGTAGACGTCCCAATTAGCTGTGCCTATTTAGTGTGCATAACTTGGAAAAGAGTGCATATTTAGGTATATTGTTGAAAAACACCACACCTAGGTTATTGGTGGACTCTATAACTTTAGGCGTAAAGCCGGGATTAGGAATAACGAAGTCTTGGGTGCAATCTTAAGTGAACTATTCAAATTAAATCTAGCTAGGGTAGCTTGGGAGAGTGCACTAGTAAATTATTATAATTGCTCGGGAGACGGTTACGGTACAAATAGCGTCCATGGTTGATAGAATATATTGACAATTTGTATGAGCATAAACAGAAGGGATTCCATCAATAGGGAAAATCAATACCGTAGTCTTTCTCCATATTATTTACCCAATATTCAGTTCTTTCTTTTCAGTCTTTTAATTCTTGCAAAGTAGTTGTTCGAAAAACTCACAAAAATATATTAAAAATTTGGGAACTTGATTCGGAAGTGTTCTTGGGTTGAGAAAATTTCAATTGGTAGGTGAATTCTCTGTGGGATCGATTCTGGACTTATTAGACCAGGTTATATTGACTAAAACCGTTGCTTGGACGTGAATCAGGCTCCATCTTGAAGGCCGTGCCTATGGAGGCACGAACATGGAAGTCAACTTCCAACAAACATGGTTGGAGAGTTAAAACTCAAGGTATGCATTTATTATTACTTTTACGTATGTTAAACTTTTTTCCTCCCCCAATCAATTTTATATCCTTTTTATTGTCAGGATTTGCAAATTGAGGGATGTCAGTTGAAGTAGCTATCGTCCTTAGAGATTCTTCCAGTACTCCCTTAGCTATTGAGAGGACACATGACATACTAGCAAAGAGGAAAACAGTATAAGAAGATTCTGATGATGATGAAGATGAAGATACCTCTTTGACAGCTCGTCCTAGGACTAGGAGGCGTATGGTAGTTTCTGAGGATGAAACTAAAGTTTCTCCTGCTCGTACCTCTGAGCCCGTTACTATTATATCTAATGAAGAAACCGCTCCAAGGGACATTCTTGAATCCACTCAACGCCTCTTCATTGAAGGTTTTGAGGGTGGTGAATTTGGCCCGGTTTTGGATGAAATACCTCTTTCATCTTCTGTTTCTGTACCTTCTATTTCTCCCACTATTTCAAGTGTTGCACTTGCTACTTCATCCGTTCCTATTTATTTAACAATTTCTGCCCCCGTACATATTCCAATCTTTTCAAATTCTGTTATTTTCACATATTCTACCATCCCTCCTTCAATAGTTCCCCCTTCTTCTGTTAGTCATGTAGAAGAAGGTTCCAGCAACAGGAACATGGCTATGAGGAGCGTGACACTTGAGGTTCCCGCTAATAGCAGTCTTTTGAGGAAGTCAGGTGGAGCAAACGTTTGGCTTGAACCCTTAATTAGGGAAGTAGAGAAAAGAAAATGGACAGTCATAGTTGTTTGACTTTAATAAACGATATAGTTCATTGTACTTTGAAGGTATTTTCTTTTCCCATTTTTTAGAAAAACATTATCCCTTTAATTCTCACTTATATATACCGTTTTTGCAGGCTACTCTAATCGGCATGGAACTCATGGGAAGTGTTTCCCTTTTAGACAAGAAGGCTCATGAAGCTGACCGAGCTGTTCTTGAGGCCGAGAAGAAGGCTAAGGAAGCTGATCTTAAAGCAACCAATTGGCAAGAGCAATTAAAAAATGCTCAGAAAAAGATAAAGGATTTGCAAGAGAGCAATCGCAATTTGGAGCAACAGAAAATAGTTCTAACTTTTGAATTAGATGGAGTCAAGGTCTCTTTTAGCAAGGTGGAGAAGGAAAGAGAGCGCCATGACTGTTCATTTTCCGAACAATTATCAAAGTCAAGTGAGGAGATTAGAGAACTTAAAGTTTTGTTGAGTAAGAAAGAAGAATGCGCAGGAGAGCTGGTACAAAACTTATCTCAAGCTCAAGATGATTTACAAGCTTCCTCTGATAAGTCCCGTACCTTAAACAGTTCTCGTGCCCCTCTTGAAACTACCCTTAATGCCACTTTAAATGAAAACCAAACATTGAAAAATTATATTACCTCGTGGCAAAGGGATTATGCACTTCTTGAGGAGAGCTTTGATTCAAAGGTGAGCTGGGCTTTCTTAAACTCCCGCCGTGATGCTTTAATGGAGGCTAGTCAAGAGAACATTGATTTACAATCAGAATTGGCCAAAGTCTTAAAGACTATTGAAATGATTCAACAACCACTTGACTTTTCTTCTCCAATAGATGATACTCGCGTGGCTGACGAACCTTCCAATGAAAGAGCTGCTTCTACTGAAGTTCAGAATATTGCAATTCCGGCCCCTGAGGATGTAACTTTAACAAATCAGCCTGCAGAAGTTGAAGCTCCCGCGGCTCTAGCTTCTCTTAATGATCCTAACATTCCAACTATTGCTATGACCTTAGAAGTTGAATATGTGCCTGCGATTGCTTCTGACAATGAAGTTAATATTGCAACTTCATGGAATCCAACCCCATCAGTAACAAGTTGATAACATTAGTTTTTCCCTTGAATTTTAAGGGATTTTATGGGTTAATTCCCCAGTTACTTTAGTGGGGCATTTGTAAAGACTTTTTGTATGACTGAATCTTTTTAAGTTAAGAAGTTTTATAAGTACTTCTCTAAGTTTTATTCTTGCCTATCTTCTTATTTAGGACTTATAGAATAATTTAGCATTTTTACTTTTTGAAAATACTTTATGATTCTTCTCACGGAATATCAACATGAGGTTTATAAAAGAGGGCCCTTTTTATATATCGACACTTAATGAAAAAGACATCTCAACTTTATAACGGTGTTATAATACGTTGAAAGAAATAGGAAACACATGTTTTTGTACAAAACAATTTTGACAATTTTTTATTCATGAACTTGAACAAGCTTTTGAGTGTTACATGCATTATGGTACGTCTATAACTTCCCCACAACTCTTTTTCTTGTAACATATTTCTTTATATGATATGAAATAAATAGACAAGGTTATTCTTTGTAACCCGTTTTAGCACATAATCGTAACCCTATCGTTACATGTTTAGAAGGGTTTTTGAAAAGTGACTTTGTTTACAATATTATAATGTATGTTTTATGTTGAGCGCTGAAGACTTCACAACTTCTTCTAAGCACTTATCTTTTTATAACAGAACCTTGATCAATTTATTCTTGGTACTCGTGTCTGAATATTGAGTAACTTTTTTGCTCGATACTCGTATATGTTTTCCCGCACGAGCTCATGCATAGTATATGGCCCCAAGTGTTTTGAACTCTGAAGAATGAAGCCTCGAGCACTTGTTCACATCTCTTTAATTGGTCCTTTTCTTGGAACATAAAAATATACGGGACTCGGAGGTACGATTATTGATAAAGACTGCCTAAATCGTGTGTATTTCTATCAAATTAATATAACCCCGGGCATGGAATTTAAGGATATTCCATTTTGTTGTGTAGGTTGTGACGACCCGGCCTGTCGTCACGAGAATTACCACCCTATTATGTTGTAATTTCATGTTTTATGCTTTTATATCAGTGTTAGAGTCTATCGGGTGAGTTAGGAGTGAATTGGATTGAAAATGAGGCATATAGCCTTTTTGAAGGAAACTTGAATAAGGAAAGTCAACCTAGAGTTGACTATTTAGTTAGAGGACTCGGAATCAAATTTTGATGATTCGGTTAGTTCCAGGAGGGGATTTGTGACTTAGGGGAGCGATCGGAATTGAATTTGGAGGCCCGGTGTAGAAATAGGCTTGAATTGGCTAAGGTTGAATTTTGGCGAAATCCAAACGGTAGGTGAGATTTTGATCCGGGGTCGGAATGGAATTCCGACAGTTGCAGTAGCTCCGTTAGGTGATTTTGGATGTGGCTGCAAAATTTTAGGTCATTCGGACGTCGTTTGGTCGGACTTTTGATGGAATGTGTAATTCGGAAGTTTTGAAGAAACTTAGGCTTGAATCCGTTTGTAATTGGTGATTTTGATGTTTAGGATGGTGTTTTTATGCTCGGTATAAGTTCGTATTGTGTTTTGGGGTATGTTGGTGGTTTTTGTTGGGGTCCCGGGGGCCTCGGGGTGAATCCGGACCATCATCCGGCATTTGGAAGTAAGGAATAGTCTGTTGTAAATTGCAGATCACTGGGCACCAGTTAAACCTTCGCGTTCGCGAGGGCTAGGCACGCGTTCGCGTGGGCTAAGGGAAAATGTTCATCGCGTTCGCGTTGCTGGGGGACGCAATTATGTATGAGGAAGGTTGTGAGTGTCGCGTTCGCGTGGAATGAGGCCGCGATCGCGAAGAAAAGGAATTGGCGAACCTACGCGTTCGCGTGAGAGACTACGCGTTCGCGTAGAGGAAAAGTCCGGAGGATGGGAAGTTGACCTTCGCGGACGCGTGACTTCACGTCGTGTTCGCGATGAAGAAGAGGATTAAGGCATCGTGTTCGCGTGAGAGGCGTCGCGAACGCGATGAAGAAATTAGGCTAGCAGTGAAGTTAAAACCAGAACATAACCAGTCGCGGGTTTCATACCCCAAACCTCCATTTTTGTGTTCCAAGAGAAGGTATTGACGAGAGATTGCTGGGAAATCATCGGGGTTTTGTCGGAGGTAAGTTTTGTGGCTTAATTACATCATTTTATCATGAAATCCTTGGTTAATTCCCTGTAAATGGAATATTAAAGGGGGGTTTGAGCCCTAGGCCTAAATTGAAGAAAAACACTGATTTGAGTGGGCAAATGGAGTCCGATTTTGGTAAATTTTATATGCCTAGACTTGTATCGAGATGAGGATTCCGAATATGTGTCTTTTGTAATTTTTCGACAAGCGTACCGAAAGTCGGTTTTGGCAACTTTGCCATTTTTGGTGTAAATCGAGTTGTATTGATTGGGTGTCATCCCATTGGCCTAATTTGTTGTATTTCTGCTGTATTTGATCAGATTCTACACGTGCAGAGCTTGATTCTCGTGGCAAGGGCATTGCGGAGTAGTCGTCGCATTGTATTGAGGTGAGTAATAGATGTGGGTGATGACCAGCGGGTTCGAAACCCCGGTATACCACTTTGTGACGCTGTATATAGCGTCGAGACACGTACTCTCATGTGAGTGCGGGGTCGATTGTGATTGGGGACTATGGCTTAGTCCGACTTGTTGGCATTGTGTTATGACATTGGCTATTCTTGAGCTGTCGAACCTCCTTCTCGGATGGTTTTATACTATATATTGTGATATTGGCCACTCTTGAGCCGAGGAACCCCCTTCTTGGGCGGTTGAGTATACTTGTGGGCCGTGAGCCGGTTATTGGATCCCGCGAGGATCGTTATCATTGTCTTATCATATTGACATGTTAGTTACTACCAGTCCGTAGCTATTTCTGTTATCATGCTATTTCTAATCTCTGGAACTTGATATTACTGTTTTCCAACTGAAAATGATAAAAAGGTTTTCAAAACTACTTTCGAGCCTGCGAGGCCGTATTTGCATATTAGCTGACTGGTAGTGGATCGGGCTACACGCCGCAGCGGTATATATGTTGGATCGGATTGCACGCCACAGTAATATTGTGCTTGGGCTGTAGGAGCCCCTCCGGAGTCTGAACCCCCACAGTAAGCACGGGTTGGATCGGGCTACACGCCATAGCGGTCATGTCATGCATTGCATTGCATTTAGCTACATCTGCTAGCTGTTATGCTGTTTTGCTGGTACTTGTTGGTACATGTACAGTTGATATCGATTCTGTGACATGGTAATTGATTACAGCTTTACATAGTGATTTATTGCGGATTTCTTATCTGCGCTGTCTTACCCCTGTTTATTACCACTAAGTCTAGAAGTACTCATTTTACTCCATGCACCTTGTGTGCAGATCCAGGTACCTCTCAGCAGTGATCCAGTAGTTGTGTGAGGCAACATTTGTAGGATATTCGAGGTAGTTGCAGAGTCCGCAGGACCCAATATTTCCTTCTTACTGTCTTTTGATTCTGTATTGATGTTTCTTTTCGTACTTGGTATTTTGTAAACCATTATACACTTATGTTCAGTAGAGGCTCATGACTCTTGACCCTGCGGTCTATGGGAGTTGGTATATTTCGGGACTTGGTTCCCCGTTTTCGATATATTTATCACTATTGTTTCGTATTTTGATATGCTTAAATGGGATAAAGCGAGCTTCTAGCTTCGTTGATGTTATTGATTGGTCAGGCTGGCCTGGCAATGTGTTGGGCGCCATCACGACCGGATTTGGGGTCGTGACAAGTTGGTATCAGAGCCTAGGTTTACTAGGCCTCAAGTGTCTTGAACCGGTTAGTAGAGTCTTGTGGATCGGTACGGGGACGCCTGTACTTGTCATCGGGAGGCTGCGAACCTTTAGGAAACACTTCACTATTCTTGAACTCTATCGTGCGATCATGTTGTTCTGAGAACTGAACTTCTATATTCTATTCTCTCGCAGATGGCGAGAACGCGAGCATCAGGACGAGGTGGACAACCTCCATTGTCACCTGTTAGAGGTCGTGGGCGCGGTCGTGCTAGAGGTAGAGGTAGGGCAGCTGAGGCAGTGCCAGCTGACCCGCCCGTTGTACTAGTTCAGGAGCAGCCCCCAGTGGTTGATGCTCCAGCAGCCCCAGTTCAGGGCCAGACTGTATCTATTGCTATTCCTGGTCTTCAGGAGACTCTTGCTCAGATATTATCGGTGTGTTCCGATTTGGCTAAGGTAGTTTCAGCTACCGCCACTGCAGCGACATCTCAGACAGGGGGTGGTCAGCAGACCCCTGCAGCTCGCACACCTGAGCAGGTTGTTCAGGGACTTCAGACGCCAGAGGCGGTCCCCGCTCAGGTGGTTGCACCGGTTATTCCTCCAGCTGCACCAGCTCCAGTTCCAGAGCATATGGTTCAGGTTATGCCCGACAACGAGCAGCGTCGTCTTGAGAGGTTTGGTAGACTTCAGCCACCCCATTTCAGTGGCGTTGAGGGCGAGGATGCCCAAGGTTTCTTGGACAAGTGTCAGAGGATGTTGCGGACAGCTGGTATTCTTGAGTCCGACGGAGTTTCATTTACTACCTTTTAGTTCACTGGTCCCGCATTTGATTGGTGGGAAGAGTTTGAGAGGCGTAGGCCTGCAGGAGCAGCACCTCTCACATGGCAGCAGTTCTCTACTCTCTTTCTAGAGAAATATGTACCTCAGTCTCGTCGCGAGGAGCTACGTTGCCAGTTCGAGTGGTTGGTTCGGGGCGACATGTCTGTGACTCAGTATGAGCTTAGATTCACACAGTTGGCTAGGCATGCCACATGGATGATCCCTACTGATAGGGAGAGGATCAGGAGGTTCATTGATGGCCTCAACTATTCTATCCGCATTCTTATGACCGGAGAGCGAGTTCTGTCATCATCTTTTGAGCAGGTTGTTGATATGGCACGCTCCATTGAGGAGTATCGTCGCTGAGAGAGGGAGGAGCGGGAGGCCAAGAGGCCTCGTGGTTATGGCAGTTTCAGTGGTGCTCCATCTAGAGGGCATTCCCAGCAGAGCAGAGGTCGCTCATCTAGACCTTCTCATTCAGGCCGCCCAGAGCAGAGCGGAGGTTCGTATGGCCGTGGTCGATAGGGGTTTCAGCAGGGTTAGTTGTAACGACCCAACCGGTCATTTTAGAAAATTACGCCCCAATCCCCAATTTAATTGTTCCCCTAAGTTCATTTCTGCTATTGTGGTTTGCCGGGAGAGTCGGTTCTGAAATTGGGAGCATTTTGGGACACTTAGTCCCTAAATGAGAGCTTTAAAGCTAGAAAATGGTCCGTAGGCGGAACAGTGTTAAGACGATCTCGGAACGAAAATCCGATGGTCCCATTAGCTCCGTTGGGTGATTTCGAGGTTGGGAGCGCGTTCAGAATGTATTTTGGAGGTCCGTAGCTCAATTAGGCTTAAATGCCGAAGGTTGAAATTTTGGCGAATCCGAACGATAGGTGAGATTTTGATCCGGGGGTCGGAATGGAATTCTGACATTTTCTGTAGCTTCGTTATGTGATTTTGGAAATGTCCGCAAATTTTCAGGTCATTGGGACGTCGTTTGGTCGGGTTTTCGATCGAATGTGCAATTCGGAAAGTTTTAAGAAATTTAGGCTTGAATTCGATGTGAATTATGGGTTTTGATGTTGTTAGACGTGTTTTTATGATTTGAACAAGTTCGTATCGTGTTTTGGTGTATGTTGGTGGTTTTTGTTGGGGTCCCGGGAGCCTCGGGATGAATTCGGGGATCCAAACGGACCAATTTGTGCCAAAAGGCACTGTTGTTTCTGCTGCAATTATTGCAGAACATTTTTGCTCTCCACGATCGCGGCGATGGCCACGCGATCGCGTAAGGAGTGGTGGTGATGTATCGCGATCGCGATGTATGGGATGCGATCGCGTAAGGGAAAAGCCCGGAGCTCTGCGATCGCAAGGTGGGGTGTGCGATCGCGTAAGTCTGGAGGTTGAAGCATTGCGATCACGTGAGGTTTTATGCGATCGCGTAGGGTATTTGGTCGGAGGCAGTGCGATCGCGGGAGGTAGTAGTAGGGTAGTTTGGGGAGCCGACGAGTTTGCTCTCCGCGATCGCAGAGATGACCATGCGATCGCGTAGGGTCGCTGAGTTGTTCACTGCGATCGCGTCCAGGATCACGCTATCGTGTAGAGGAAAATTAGGCCGCCCATATTTTGTGCATCGCGATCGCAAGCCCAGTGCTGCGATCACGTAGAGTAAAATGGCCTGGTAGAGACTTTAAGTCCAGAACATTTCAGCCGCGGCCTAACACACCAAAACCGCCATTGTTGAGCTCCAAGAGAGGATTTTGAAGGAGAAACGCTGGGATATCATCGGGAAATCATCGGGGGTAAGTTTTTTGACCTTAATTCATTGGTTTATCATGAAATCCGTGATTATTTCACTGAAATTGGAAGATTAAAGGTGGGTTTGAGCCCTAGGCCTAAATGTTAGAAAATCTCCGATTTGAGTGGGCAAATGGAGTCCGATTTTGGTAAATTTTATATGCCTAGACTCGTATTGAGATAAGGAACCCGAATATATAATTTTCGTGATTTTTCGATAAGCGTACCGAAAGTCGAGTTTTGGCAACTTGTGGGTTTTGGTGTATTTTGAGTTATTTTGATTGGGTAATGCCCAATTGGCCTATTTTGATGTGATTCTATTGATTTTTATCAGATTCTACACTTGTGAAGGCTGACATTCACGGCAAGAGAGTTGTTTCATAGCGGTTTTGTACCGGAGTCGAGGTAAGTGGCTTGTCTAACCTCGTGTGGGGGACTTTCACCCCTAGGATATTATTGTGATATTTTAAATGCCTTGTACGCGAGGTGACGGGCGTGTACATGCGCTGGTTGTTGAGCACATACTTTACTCAAAATATTCAATGAGCGGTATTCCTGTTTTTAGCTGTTAAATTCGATATTCCTACCCGGTAGTAGTTAGAAAAGCATGATTTGATAGCATTTAACTGTCTAGTTGCCTAATTGTTTTACTTGAGTTTTCTTGGTAATCGCTGGCGCTGTTTATCGGCGAAGTTATCGTTAAGCATATTATACCTCATCTTTGTGTATTCCTTTTTACTTGTATTGTTATGGACTACGGGTTCGATTCCCGAGATCCTGAGATTATTGAAATGAGGACTGCGGGTTCAATTCTCGAGATCCTGAGATTATTGAAATGTGGACTACGGGTTCGATTCCCGAGATCCCGAGATTATTGAAATGTGGACTACGGGTTCGATTCCCGAGATCCCGAGATTATTGAAATGTGGACTACGGGTTCGATTCCCGAGATCCCGAGATTATTGAAATGTGGACTACGGGTTCGATTCCCGAGATACTGAGATTATTGAAATGTGGACTACGGGTTCGATTCCCGAGATCCTGAATTATTGGTAAGGATTGCGGGTTCGATTCCCGGAGATCCTTAGTTATTGAGATATTATTGAGACATGGGCTGCGGGTTCGATTCCCGGAGACCCAGAGGTACTGAGAATGGGACTGTGGGTTCAATTCCCACGGGTCCTGGATTTGTTTTATTGAGTTGGTTATTTGTTGTTAGCATAATTGTAGATAGTTGCAGTAATCATCTTATTGTTGTTATTTCGGAAATTATTATCATTTAAACTGTTTATTTTTGTTATCATCATTATATTATTGTTTCTCGGTAGGGCCCTGACCTTCCTCGTCACTACTCCATCGAGGTTAGGCTTGGCACTTACCGAGTACCGCCGTGGTGTACTCATGCTACTCTTCTGCACACTTTTGTTGTGCAGATCCAGGTACATCAGAGCAGGCTCGTGCTAGGTGATTCCGCAGCTTTCGGGAGACTTCGAGGTATGATCTGCTACGTCCGCGGATCTGGAGGCTTCCCTTATATTCTAGTAGTACTAGTTGACATTTTTCTTCATTTCGTTGTTAGATACTCTTTACACGTAGAGCCACAGTTGTATTTCTCTTTTAGTCTGTGTTACCGTGGGGTTCCGGATCTTGGTAGTGTTTTATTCATTGTGTGATGGATGTATGTGCCAAGCGGCACGGATTACATATCTTTTATGCTATTTTTCCGTTGTTTCTTATTTAAGTGTTTATAACTTGTATATTCCGCAACGTGTTAGGCTTACCTAGTCGTGGGGATTGGGTGCCATCACGACATGTTCACAATTGGTGAACTAGGGTCGTGACAAGTTGGTATCAGAGCTCTAGGTTCATAGGAGTCACGGGACACAGACCGGTTACTTAGAGTCTCGCTGATCGATATGGAGACGTCTGTATTTATCTACGGGGGGCTATGTAACTGTTTAGGAAACTCTTCATTTCTTTTGGATTCCTTGTTGTGCGACTTTTTTGACATCAAAAATCTAAACTACTGCTTTCTATTCTCTCACAGATGGTGAGGACACGATCTACTCGCGATGATCAGGTACCCGCGCCCCCTGTTGCCGCCGTCGGAGGCCGGGGCCGAGGTAGAGGACGAGGACGCGCCTGAGGTGCAGCCACAGCACCCGCGCGTGCTGCTGCTGAGGTGCCACAGGTAGACCAGGTTGGAGCAGGCTACTACTCCAGCACTACAAGAGACCCTAGCCCAGTTCATGAGTATGTATACCACTCTAGCTCAGGCAAGACTGCTTCCTCTCGCTGCAGCTACATCCCAGGCCGGGGGAGGGACTCAGACTCCAGCAGCCGTTACACCTGAGCAGCGTGTGCCAGTGGGACAGGTTCCAGAGATTATGGTTATGCCTCATG
Organism: Nicotiana noctiflora; assembly: GCA_032618575.1. NCBI lineage: Eukaryota > Viridiplantae > Streptophyta > Magnoliopsida > Solanales > Solanaceae > Nicotiana > Nicotiana noctiflora. The sequence continues at coordinate 167,533 of JASVEL010002262.1, forward strand.
CCGCTCCAGCACAGCCCGGAGGTGAGCCAGCTGCCTTTGAGGACGAGCGGCGTAGATTGGAGAGGTTCAAGAAATATGACCCTCCAGTGTTCAGTGGGTTGGCTTCAGATGATGCATTGGGTTTTCTGGAGGAGTGTCATCGTATTCTCCGTACTATAGGGATTGTGGAGACCAGCGGGGTTTCCTTTACGGCTTTTTAGTTTCGTGGGGCCGCTTATGATTGGTGGCGCACGTATGAGTTGGATAGTTCGGAGGAGTCTGCTTTATTAACCTGGACGCAGTTTTCAGATCTGTTTTTGAGGGAGTTTGTTCCCCAGAGCCTTAGGGATTCTTGGCGCTCGGAGTTTGAGCGGTTGCGACAGGGCTCCATGTCAGTATCGGAGTATGCTATCAGTTTCACCCGCCTAGCCAGGCATGCACCGGCTTTGGTAGCCACGGTTCGGGAGAGAGTGCGGAGATTTATTGAGGGCCTTGTTCTGCCTATCCGATCCAGCATGGCCAGAGAGCTTGAGACAGATATATCTTATCAGCAGGCAATTAGCATTGCCAAGAGGATCGAGAGTATGCTCCCTAGAGAGCGGAGAGAGAGAGAGGCCAAGAGGTCTCGTGAGTCGGGCCATTTCTCTGGTGCCCGCACTTCATCAGCCGGTCGTTTTGGCAGGGGTTATTCCGGCCGACCGGTTCATTCAGCATTGCCCGCAGCCGGTAGTACTCCACGTCTTCCAGCACCTCAGGAGCCTTATTTTGCTCCCCCAGTTTCCAGTGCACCACCTGCGCGGGGTCCTTCCAGGGGTCAGACTAGTGGGGGTGAGGCCGGTCGTCACAGCCGCCGCGTCCTCCCAGAGCTTGTTTTGAGTGCGGGGATACTCGCCACCTGGTTAGGGAGTGCCCCGGGCGCAGGAGAGGAGCCCCTCATCAGTCATCACAGCATCCGCGTGGTTCTCAGGGCCAGCAGGCTATCATTCCAGCCCCAGCTGCCACTCCACCTGCCCAGCCAGCCAGGGGGGGGTCAGGGTTCCAGAGGCCGCCCTCGAGAGGGGGGACAAGCCAGATTCTATGTTATTCCTGATCGCGCTGCGGCTGTTGCATCTGACTCTATTATCACAGGTATTATTCTGGTTAGTCATAGGGAGGCATCGGTTCTATTCGACCTTGGTTCCACTTTTTCATATGTGTCTTCTTACTTTGCTTCTCACCTGGGTGTGCCTCGGGATTCTTTGAGTGCCCCCATTCATGTTTCCACTCCGGTGGGTGATTCTTTGGCTGTGGACCGCGTATATCGGTCGTGTTTGGTTACCATTTGTGATTTTGAGACCAGAGCGAATCTATTACTGCTCGGGATGGTCGATTTTGATATTATTCCGGGCATGGACTGGTTGTCGCCCCATTATGCTATTCTTGATTGTCACGCCAAGACCTTGACGCTGGCTATGCCAGGCATTCCACATATTGAGTGGAGTGGTACTCTAGATCACACCCCTAGCCGTGTTATTTCTTTTCTCAAAGCTCAGCGTATGGTTGAGAAGGGGTGTGCTGCTTATCTAGCCTATGTGCGGGACGTCGGTATTGACACTCCCTCTATTGATTCTATTCATATGGTACGTGAGTTTGCTGATGTATTTCCAGCTGATCTTCCGGGCATGCCGCCCGACAGAGATATTGACTTTGCTATTGACTTGTTGCCGGGCACTCGGCCCATTTCTATTCCACCGTACCGTATGGCTCCTCCTGAGTTGAAGGAGTTGAAGGATCAGTTACAGGAGTTATTGGGCAAGGGTTTTATTCGACCCAGTGTGTCGCCTTGGGGTGCTCCTGTATTGTTTGTGAAGAAAAAGGATGGTTCTATGCGTATGTGTATTGACTATCGTCAGCTGAACAAGGTTACAGTGAATAATCGGTATTCTTTGCCCCGTATTGATGATTTATTTGACCAGCTACAGGGCGCACAGGTGTTTTCTATGATTGATTTGCGCTCTGGATATCACCAGCTGAAGATTCGGGAGCCAGATATCCCAAAGACCGCCTTCAGGACCCGGTATGGTCACTATGAGTTCCTCGTGATGTCTTTTGGGCTGACTAATGCCCCAGCAGCCTTTATGCATTTGATGCATAGTGTGTTCAGGCCTTATCTGGACTCGTTCGTGATTGTTTTCATTGATGATATTCTAGTATATTCCGGAGCCGGGAAGAGCACGAGCAACATTTGAGGATAGTGCTTCAGATCCTGAGGGAGAAGCAGCTTTATGCCAAGTTCTCTAAATGTGAATTCTGGTTGAGTTCAGTGGCATTTTTGGGCCACGTGGTGTCGAGTGATGGTATTCGAGTAGATCCGAGGAAGGTGGAGGCCATGCAGAGTTGGCCTAGACCCTCCTCCGCTACTGAGATTCGCAGTTTCCTTGGTTTGGCGGGCTATTACCGTCGTTTCGTAGAGGGGTTCTCTTCAATTGCAGCACCTATGACTAGATTGACCCAAAAGGGTGCCCCTTTTCAGTGGACAGACGAGTGTGAGGCGAGCTTTCAGAAGCTCAAGACAGCTTTGACTTCGGCCCCTATATTGATGTTGCCTACAGGTACGGGGTCCTATACCGTATATTGTGATGCCTCACGAGTTGGACTCGGTGCGGTATTGATGCGGGACGGTAGGGTGATTGCCTACGCGTCGAGACAGCTGAAGGTGCATGAGAAGAATTACCCTGTTCATGATTTGGAGCTAGCTGCCATTGTTCACGCCTTGAAAATTTGGCGTCATTATTTATATGGGGTTCCTTGTGAGATCTACACCGATCACCGGAGCTTGCAGCACTTGCTTAAGCAGAAGGACCTGAATATGCGTTAGAGGAGATGGTTGGAGCTACTAAAGGACTATGATATTACTATTCTCTATCATCCGGGCAAGGCTAATGTGGTTGCCGATGCCTTGAGCCGTCGAGCAGAGAGTTTGGGGAGTTTAGCATATCTACCAGTTTCAGAGAGGCCTATGGCGATGGATGTTCAGGCTCTAGCCAGGCAGTTTGTTAGATTGGATCTTTCGGAGCCCAGCCGGGTTCTGGCCTGTGTGGTTTCTCGGTCTTCTCTATTTGATCGCATCAGGGAGCGTCAATTCGACGACCCTCATTTGCTTGTCCTCCGGGATAGAGTTCGGCGTGGTGATTCTCGAGATGTTACCATTGGGGATGATGGAGTTATGAGGATGCAGGGGCGTATTTGTGTGCCCAATGTAGATGATCTTCGAGAGCTGATTCTAGCAGAGGCCCATAGCTCGCGGTATTCCATCCATCCGGGTGCCGCGAAGATGTATCAGGACTTGAGACAGCATTACTGGTGGAGGCGGATGAAGAGGGATATAGTTGATTATGTTTCCAGATGCCTCAACTGCCAGCAGGTGAAGTATGAGCATCAGCGTCCGGGTGGATTGATGCAGCAGATTGAGATTCCCGAGCGGAAATGGGGACGCATTACCATGGACTTTGTATCTGGACTTCCACGGACGGTTAGGAAGTTTGATTCCATTTGGGTCATTATGGATCGGCTGACCAAGTCCGCCTATTTTATACCGGTGAGCACTACATATTCATCGGAGCGACTGGCGGAGATCTATATCAGGGAGGTAGTTCGGCTGCATGGTATTCCGGTTTCCATCATTTCAGATAGAGGCACTCAGTTCACTTTACGGTTCTAGAGAGCCATACAGCAGGAGTTAGGTACTCGGGTGGAGCTGAGCACAGCATTTCACCACCAGACTGATAGGCAGTTCGAGCGCACTATTCGGATTTTAGAGGATATGCTCCGTGCGTGCGTGATTGAGTTTGGAGGTTCATGGGATCACTTCTTTCCACTGGCGGAGTTTGCTTATAACAACAGCTACCAGTCTAGTATTCGGATGGCACCGTACGAGGCCCTATATGGTAGGAGGTGCAGGTCTCCCGTGGGTTGGTTTGAGCCGGGCGAGGCCAGGTTACTAGGTACTGATATGGTTCAGGAGGCTATGGACAAGGTCAAGGTGATTCGGGACAGACTTCGTGCAGCCCAGTCTAGACAGAAGAGTTATGCGGACAAGAAGGTTTGCGATGTGGCTTTTATGGTTGGTGAGCGGGTTCTACTGCGAGTCTCGGCCATGAAGGGCGTTATAAGGTTTGGGAAGAAGGGAAGCTGAGTCCCAGATTTATTAGCCCTTTTGAGATTTTGAGGCGTATTGGGGAGGTTGCCTATGAGTTAGCCTTACCTCCTAGTCTAGCCGGAGTTCACCCCGTATTTCATGTCTCCATGCTCCGGAGGTACCATGGTGACCCGTCGCATGTGTTGGATTTCACATCTATTCAACTAGACAAGGATCTGTCCTATGTTGAGGAGCCAGTAGCCATTCTAGACAGGCAGGTCAGAAAGCTAAGGTTAAAGAACATCGCTTCGGTAAAGGTTCAGTGGCGGGGCCAGCCGGTTGAGGAGGCGACTTGGGAGACCGAGCAGGATATGCGCAACCAGTACCCTCATCTTTTCACTACTCCAGGTATGTTTTCTATGCTCGTTCGAGGACGAACGAATCTTTAAATGTGGGAAGATGTAACGACCCGACCGGTCATTTTAGAAAACTACGCCCCAATCCCCAATTTAACTGTTCCCCTAAGTTCATTTCTGTTATTGTGGTTTGCCGGGAGAGTCAGTTCTGAAATTTGGAGCATTTTGGGACACTTAGTCCCTAAATGAGAGCTTTAAAGCTAGAAAATGGTCCGTAGCCAGAACAGTATTAAGATGATCTCGGAACCGAAATCCGATGGTTCCATTAGCTCCGTTGGGTGATTTCGGGGTTGGGAGCACGTTCGGAATGTATTTTGGAGGTCCGTAGCTCAATTAGGCTTGAAATGCCGAAGGTTGAAATTTTGACGAATCCGAACGATAGGTGAGATTTTGATCCGGGGGTCGGAATGGAATTCTGACATTTTCTGTAGCTTCGATATGTGATTTTGGATATGTCCACAAATTTTCAGGTCATTCGGACGTCGTTTGGTCGGGTTTTAGATCGAATGTGCAATTCGGAAAGTTTTAAGAAATTTAGGCTTGAATTCGATGTGAATTATGGGTTTTGATGTTGTTAGACGTGTTTTTATGATTTGAACAAGTTCGTATCGTGTTTTGGAGTATGTTGGTGGTTTTCGTTGGGGTCCCGAGAGCCTCGGGATGAATTTGGGGGTCCAAACGGACCAATTTGTGCCAAAAGGCACTGCTGTTTCTGCTGCAATTATTGTAGAACATTTTTGCTCTCCGTGATCGCGGCGATGGCCACGCGATCGCGTAAGGAGTGGTGGTGATGTATCGCGATCGCGATGTCTGGGATGCGATCGCGTAAGGGAAAAGCCCGGAGCTCTGCGATCGCAAGGTGGGGTGTGCGATCGCGTAAGTCTGGAGGTTGAAGCATTGCGATCGCGTGAGGTTTTATGCGATCGCGTAGGGTATTTGGTCGGAGGCAGTGCGATCGCGGGATGTAGTACGCGATCGCGTAGGGTAGTTTGGGGAGCCGGACGAGTTTGCTCTCCGCGATCGCGGAGATGACCATGCGATCGCGTAGGGTCGCTGAGTTGTTCACTGCGATCGCGTCCAGGATCACACGATCGCGTAGAGGAAAATTAGGCCGCCCATATTTTGTGCTTGCGATCGCAAGCCCAGTGCTGCGATCGCGTAGAGTAAAATGGCCTGGCAGAGACTTTAAGTCCAGAACATTTCAGTCGCGGCCTAACACACCAAAACCGCCATTGTTGAGCTCCAAGAGAGGATTTTGAAGGGGAAACGCCGGGATATCATCGGGAAATCATCGGGGGTAAGTTTCTTGACCTTAATTCGTTGGTTTATCATGAAATCCGTGATTATTTCACTGAAATTGGAAGATTAAAGGTGGGTTTGAGCCCTAGGCCTAAATGTTAGAAAATCTCCGATTTGAGTGGGCAAATGGAGTCCGATTTTGGTAAATTTTATATGCCTAAACTCGTATTGAGATAAGGAACCCGAATATATAATTTTCGTGATTTTTCGATAAGCGTACCGAAAGTCGGGTTTTGGCAACTTGTGGGTTTTGGTGTATTTTGAGTTATTTTGATTGGGTAATGCCCAATTGGCCTATTTTGATGTGATTCTATTGATTTTTATCGGATTCTACACTTGTGGAGGCCGAAATTCGCGGCAAGAGAGTTGTTTCATAGCGGTTTTGTACCGGAGTCGAGGTAAGTGGCTTGTCTAACCTCGTGTGGGGGACTTTCACCCCTAGGATATTATTGTGATATTTTAAATGCCTTGTACGTGAGGTGACGGGCGTGTACATGCACTGGTTGTTGAGCACATACTTTACTCAAAATATTCAATGAGCGATATTCCTGTTTTTAGCTGTTAAATTCGATATTCCTACCCGGTAGTAGTTAGAAAAGCATGATTTGATAGTATTTAACTGTCTAGTTGCCTAATTGTTTTACTTGAGTTTTCTTGGTAATCGTTGGCGCTGTTTATCGGCGAAGTTATCGTTAAGCATATTATACCTCATCTTTGTGTATTCCTTTTTACTTATATTGTTGTGGACTACGGGTTCGATTCCCGAGATCCTGAGATTATTGAAATGTGGACTGCGGGTTCGATTCCCCAAGATCCTGAGATTATTGAAATGTGGACTACGGGTTCGATTCCCGAGATCCTGAGATTATTGAAATGTGGACTACGGGTTCGATTCCCGAGATCTCCTGAGATTATCGAAATGTGGACTACGGGTTCGATTCCCGAGATCCCGAGATTATTGAAATATGGACTACGGGTTCGATTCCCGAGATCCCGAGATTATTGAAATGTGGACTACGGGTTCGATTCCCGAGATCCTGAATTATTGGTACTGCGGGTTCGATTCCCGGAGATCCTGAGTTATTGAGATATTATTGAGACATAGGTTGCGGGTTCGATTCCCGAAGACCCAGAGGTACTGAGAATGGGACTGTGGGTTTAATTCCCACAGGTCCTGGATTTGTTTTATTGAGTTGGTTATTTGTTGTTAGGTTAATTGTAGATAGTTGCAGTAATCATCTTATTGTTGTTATTTCGGAAATTATTATCATTTAAACTGTTTATTTTTGTTATCATCATTATATTATTGTTTCTCAGTAGGGCCCTGACCTCCCTCGTCACTACTCCATCGAGGTTAGGCTTGGCACTTACTGAGTATCGCCATGGTGTACTCATGCTACTCTTCCGCACACTTTTGTTGTGCGGATCCAGGTACATCAGGACATGCCCATACTAGGTAATTCAGCAGTACATTTGGAGACCTCGAGGTATGATCTGCTACGTACTCGGATCCGGAGGCCCTCCTTCTATTCTAGTAGTACTAGTTGACATTTTTCTTCATTTCGTTGTTAGATACTCTTTACACATAGAGCCACAGTTGTATTTCTCTTTTAGTCTGTGTTGCCGTGGGGTTCCGGATCTTGGTAGTGTTTTATTCATTGTGTGACGGATGTATGTGCCAAGCGGCACGGCTTACATATCTTTTATGCTATTTTTCCGCTGTTTCTTATTTAAGTGTTTATAACTTGTATATTCCGCAACGTGTTAGGCTTACCTAGTCGTGGGGACTGGGTGCCATCACGACATGTTCACAATTGGTGAACTAGGGTCGTGACATTAGTCATCACTTAGTGCCCTTCCAGCCCAGAGTGCAGCACCTACTTCTTCAGCCCAGGGTTCTTCTGCGGCGAGGGGTTCCCTTCAGTCTCCTTCTCCAGCACCAGGTGCATGTTATGAGAATGGCAAGTTTGGCCACATGAGGAGACAATGCCCTCGACTCCGTAGGGACAGGACTCAGCAGAGGGACCAGCCCTCCTCTTCAGCACCATCTCAGTCTAGTAGAGGTGGAGGTCAGTCTTCTCGTGGTCGCCCCAGGGGCGAAGAGAGATCTGGTGGAGGCCAGGCACGATTCTATGCACTTCCTGACAGGCGTGATGCAGTTGCCTCCAAAGCAGTGATTACAGGTATCATTTCTGTCTGTCACAGAGATGCCTCTGTTCTATTTGATCCACGGTCCACATATTCTTACGTGTCCTCTTATTTTGCACATCATTTGGGTGCGACTCGTGGTAGTCTTGATCTACCTGTTCATGTATCCACCCCCGTGGGTGATACGATTGTTGTGGATCACGTCTATAGATCCTGTGTCATATCTATTGGGGGTCTGGAGACCCAGGCAGATTTGTTATTGTTGGGGATGGTGGACTTTAATGTTATATTGGGTATGGACTTGTTTTCTCCGTACCACACTATATTGGACTGTCATGGTAAGACAGTTACATTGGCCATTCCTGGTATTTCTCAGATTGAGTGGCGAGGTTCAACTGATTTCGTCCCTAGCCGTGTCATTTCGTTCTTAAAAGCTCAGAAGATGGTTGAAAAAGGGTGTTTATCATACTTGGCTTTTGTGAGAGATGTGGGTGCTGAGTCTCCTAGCATTGATACTGTACCTGTTGTGAGGGACTTCCCAGATGTATTCCCCTCAGACCTGTCGGGCATGACGCCGGACAGGGATATTGATTTTGGCATTGACTTGGTGCCGGGCACTCAGCCCATATCCATTCCTCCTTATCGGATGGCACCAGCTGAGTTGAAAGAACTGAAAGAGCAGCTTTAAGAGCTTCTGGATAAGGGTTTCATCCGCCCTAGTGTGTCCCCGTGGGGTGCGCCGGTATTATTTGTTAAAAAGAAAGATGGTTCCATGCGGATGTGTATTGATTATAGGCAATTGAACAAAGTGACGGTGAAGAACAAGTACCCTCTACCGCGCATAGATGATTTGTTTGATCAGTTACAGGGTGCGAGGGTGTTTTCTAAGATCGATCTTCGTTCAAGCTATCATCAGCTGAAGGTCAGGGACTCGGATATTATGAAGACTGCATTCAGGACCCGATATGGTCACTATGAGTTTCTTGTGATGTCTTTCGGGCTAACCAACGCCCCAAAAGCATTTATGCATCTGATGAACAGTGTGTTCAGGCCCTATTTGGATTCATTTGTGATTGTGTTCATTGATGACATTCTAGTCTACTCCCGTAGTCAGGAGGAGCATGCTCGGCATTTGAGTATTGTGTTGCAGAGATTGAGGGAGGAGAAGCTATATGCTAAATTCTCCAAGTGCGAGTTTTGGCTCGAGTCCGTAGCATTTCTGGGACATGTGGTGTCTCGTGATGGTATTCAGGTTGATCCTATGTAACCTAGAGCTTTGATACCAACTTGTCACGACCAGGATTTTCCCCCAATATCGGGATCGTGATGGCGCCTACTCGTGGTAGCTAGGCAAGCCACCGTATTCGTACTATCCTGTTTTTAACACAATTTTAATTAAATAAATGCGGAATACTTTATCGAAATGGAAATAATAAATCACACGGTACAAATCATACTGAAATCCTCTACCCAAGACTTGGAGTCACCAACTCACAAACTACTATGGAATACTACATATAAAAGTCTGAAGGAAACATAACATAATTCTGTTCGTCTCGGAACAATGAGACTACAGCTATAAACATAAATAAAGAAAGAGACGCCGGGCCTGCGGACGTCTGCAAGCTACCTCGGTCTCAAATGTGATCAACTCCCATGCAATCTATTTACCGCTGCTGCTGCTCCTGATCGTAACCTGGACCTGTGCAAAAACGCACAGAAGTGTAGCATCAGCACAACCGACCCCATGTGTTGGTAAGTGCCTGGCCTATCCCGGCGAAGTAGTGACAAGCCTAGGACCAGACACTCACATAAACCTGTGCAATTCAATATATATATGTGTACCACAAAATAACAAGAAATAATCAAGTAATAACACAATAAGAAATATCTTAAAGAATTTAACAACTAACCACAGTTAATAATTTCACAAAGAAAACAAAGTATAATGTAAACACGAATAATATCACTTCAAGAAATAGCAAGCAATTGCACGGCATGACCCTTCGTGCTTTTACTCTCATCCTCACCAAATAAACAAATAAAGTACACGGCATCACCCTTCGTGCTTTTACTCTCATCCTCACCAAACAAACAAATAAAGTACACGGCATCACCCTTCGTGCTTTTACTCTCATCCTCACATCCATAGTACGGCATGATCCTTCGTACATGGTTCAATAACAGGGCACGGCATGATCCTTCGTGCATAATCAATAAATAAACATGGCACGGCATTAACCTTCGTGCATAAATAAATAAACATGGCACGGCATCACCCTTCGTGCATTATCACTCTTCCTCACCCAAATAACAATCACAGTTAAGGGCGAGAGAAAGAAACGGCAATTCATAAATCGTCCCATCAAGGGCAATCAATAATTATCTTCACAACAAGTCCCAACAAGGGAGAACAATAACAATTCACCTGTAATATATCTCAAAATATCATTTTCCAACGACTCACGGTCATACTAGACGCCAGTGTATGGATGCTCGTCACCACAGCCCATACACCGCACTCGATCACATAACACATAACACATAATCCTATTCCCTCAAGCTAGGATAGAACAAACACTTACCTCGAATGCTTATGAGCAATTCACTCCGTGGAAATGTCTTTTCTTTCAATTTGGCTCCAATCCAACCGTATCTATACACAATTGATTTAACATCATCAATTTTACTCAACAAACTAATTCTTAAGACCAAATACAACTTTTACAACATTCTGCCCAGAATAGTGAATTTCAACCCCGGGCCCACATGGTCGGAATTCGGGGTTATGACCAAAATCCGGTTACCCATTCCCCCACGAGTTCATATATATGATTTGTTTCAAAATTGGACCTCAATTCGAGGTCCAATTCTCCAATTTATGAAAAACCCTATTTTCTAACAAAAACAAGAATTTTACCACGAAAATCTTTGATTTCTTATGAAAAACATGTTTAATGATGTTAGGAATTGAAAGAATTAAGTAAAAAGTGACTTACAATCGTTTTGATGAAGAAGAAATCCTTGAAGAATCGCAAATGGGTGTTTTGGTTTTGTAAAATGTGAAGAAATGACTGAAATTCGTGTTTTTCAGGTCTCCGTGTTCGCATTTGCGAACATGGGTTCGCAATTGCGAACCCCGACCAATTTCCGGAGTTTGAAAAATAAGCTAAGGGTGGGAAGTTCGCATTTGCGAACTTTTCTTCGCATTTGCGAAGCCAAGGCAAAACTGGGAAGTTCGCATTTGCGAACTATTGTTCGCAATTGCGAACACAGGCTAAATATGGGTAGGTTCTCATTTGCGAACTATTGTTCGCATTTGCGAACCCAGGCAGAATAGTGGCCAGTTCGCATTTGCGAACTATAGCTCGCATTTGCGAACACAGGCACAGTAGGGTCAAGTGCGCATTTGCGAACTATTGTTCGCATTTGCGAACACAAGCACAATAGGGGGAGTTCGCATTTGCGAACTATTGTTCGCATTTGCGAACTCTGCAGAATAGTGGGGAGTTCGCATTTGTGAACTATTGTTCGCATTTGCGAACTCTGCAGACCAGTTGCAGACAGCAACTTCTAACATGAAAAATTGATCTCGTGGCCTATCCAAAGTTCACCCGAGCCCTCGGGGCTCCAAACCAAATATGCACATAACCTCAAAAACACATTATCAACTTGTTCGTGCGATCACATCGCCAATATCACCTCGTTTTCATCAAATCAAGCCTCAAATGCATAATTTTCATACCTTTAGTTTTCAAACTTGGGACTCAAGGTCCAAATCATCTCAAACGACATCCAAATGTCACCAAACTTTACAGAAATCACATATATAATATTTAAGACTTGTACCGGGCGTCGGAACCAAAATACGAGCCCGATACCAAGGTCAATTAATTTATTTCCTTTAATAATTGCATCAAAAACAATTTCACATAAAAATTCATAACTTGGGCTCTAGGCCTCAGAACTCGACTCCGGACGCATGTCCAAGTCCCATATTTTCCTACGGACCTCTCGGGACCATCAAATCTCGGGTCCGGATCCGTTTACCAAAAATGTTGACCGAAGTCAACCATATCAATATTAATATCATTTTTATCCAAATTTCTCATAGAATTCATATTTTCTATCACAAAATCTTTCCGGCTACATGCTCGAATCGTGCACGTAAATCGAGGCAACATAGAATGAGGTTTTCAAGGCCTCCGAAGCTCGAAATGATTAATTAAATAAGTGATGACCCTTTGGGTCGTCACAATCTCCACCTCTAAAACAACCGTTCGTCCTCGAACGGACAAAAGAAAGAAGTACCGTAGTCAGGAAACAAATGTGGGTAGCGGCTCCGCATATCAGACTCGGACTCCCAGGTCGATGCCTCAGGAGGCTGACCTCTCCACTGAACACGCACAGAAGGATAACTCTTCGACCTCAGCTGTCGAACCCGCCGGTCTAGAATAGCCACCGGCTCCTCCTCGTAAGATAGATCATTGTCCAATTGGACAGTACTGAAGTCTAACACATGTGTGGGATCGCCGTGGTATCTCCGAAGCATAGATACGTGAAAAACCTGGATGCACGGCTGATAAGCTAGGCGGCAAAGCTAATCTGTAAGCCACCCCTCCCACTCTGTCTAGAATCTCAAATGGGCCAATATACCTAGGGCCGAGCTTGCCCTTCTTCCCAAACCTCATCACACCCTTCATAGGCGACACTCGGAGCAATACTCGTTCACCAACCATGAAATCTACATCTCGAACCTTACGATCCGCATAAGTCTTTTGCCTAGACTGAGCTGAACGCAATCTCTCCTGAATAGTCTTGACCTTATCCAAGGCCTCCTGAACTAAGTCTGTACCCAACAACCGAGCCTCTCCCGGTTCAAACCATCCGACCGGTGATCGACATCGCCTACCATACAACGCCTCATACGGAGCCATCTGGATGCTAGATTGGTAGCTGTTATTGTAGGCGAACTCTGCTAATGGTAGAAACCGATCCCACGAGCCTCCGAAATCAATGACACATGCTCGAAGCATGTCCTCGAGAATCCGAATAGTCCTCTCGGACCGGCCATCCGTTTGAGGATGAAATGCCGTACTCAACCGAACCCGAGTGCCTAACTCCCGCCGGACCGCTCTCCCGAACCGCGAGGTAAACCGCATTCCCCGATCGGAGATAATAGATATCGGCACTCCATGGAGACGAATAATCTCCCTAATGTAAACCTCCGCTAACCTCTCCGACGAGTAGGAGACGGACACTGGAATAAAGTGTGCTGATTTGGTCGGCCTATCAACAATGACCCAAATAGCATCAAATTTCCTCCGAGTCAAAGGAAGTCCAAGTAACGAAGTCCATAGTGATCCGCTCCCATTTCCACTCGGGAATTTCAATCCTCCGGAATACACCACCAGGTCTCCGGTGCTCATATTTCACCTGCCGACAATTTAGACACCGAGCGACATACGCAACGATATCTTTCTTCATTCCGCGCCACCAATAGTGCTGTCGCAAGTCCCGATACATCTTCGCGGCGCCCGGGTGAATAGAATACCGTGAACTGTGGGCCTCCGCTAAGATCAACCTCTCGAATCCCTTCGACATTGGGCACACAAACTCGACCCCGCAATTTCAATACCCCATCATCATCTAGGTTTACCCTGTGTGGCACCTCCCCGCTGTACCGTATCTCTCAACTCACGTAAATGAGGATCATCAAATTGCCTCTCACGGATACGCTCTAATAAGGAAGAACGAGCGACCGTGCGGGCTAACACTCTGCTAGGCTCAAAAATGTCTAGTCTCACGAACCGGTTGGCTAAGTCCTGGACATCTAAAGCTAATGGTCTCTGATTGACCGGAATATATGCAAGACTACCCATGCTGGCATACTTTCTACTCAATGCATCGGCCACCACATTGGCCTTACCCGGGTGATATAATATAGTAACATCATAGTCTTTTAGCAACTCTAACCATCTCCGCTGTCGTAGATTCAACTCCTTCTGTTTGAACAAGTACTATAGGCTTTTGTGATCAGTGTACACCTCACATGTCACACCATATAGGTAATGCCTCAAGATCTTTAAGGCATGAACCACTGCTGCTAATTCAAGATCATGAACCGGATAATTCTTCTCATGTATCTTTAACTGCCTCGAAGCATAAGCGATAACCTTACCATCCTGCATCAATACCGCTCCAAGCCCTGTACGAGATGCGTCACAATAAACTGTATAAGGCCCTGCACCCGTAGGTAATATCAACACTGGTGCCGTAGTCAAGGCTGTCTTGAGCTTCTGAAAGCTCGCCTCACACTCATCTGACCACTTGAACTGGGCACCCTTCTGGGTCAACCTGGTCATCGGGGCTGCAATAGAAGAGAATCCCTCTACAAATCGACGGTAGTAACCTGCTAACCCCAAGAAACTCCGGATCTCGATCATTGAAGCTGGTCGAGGCCAATTCTGGACTGCCTCAATCTTCTTTGGGTCCACCTGAATACCTTCCACTGATACAATGTGACCCAGAAATGCTACCGAACTCATCCAGAACTCACATTTAGAAAATTTGGCATATAGCTGGTTATCTTTCAGAGTCTGAAGAACCACTCTGAGGTGCTGCTCGTGCTCTTCCTGGCCGCGGGAGTACACCAGGATGTCATCTATGAAGACTATCACGAACAGATCTAAGTAAGGCCTGAATACCCGATTCATCAACTCCATGAATGCTGCTGGGGCATTGGACAACCCGAAGGACATGACCAAGAACTCATAATGCCCATATCTAGAGCGAAAGGTCGTCTTAGGAATGTCAGCCGCCCTGATCTTCAGCTGATGGTAGCCTGACCTCAAGTCTATCTTAGAGAATACCCTCGCTCCCTGGAGCTGGTCAAACAAATCATCAATCCTCGGCAGTGGATATTTATTTTTGATAGTCACCTTGTTTAACCGCCGGTAATCAATACACATCCGCATCGAGCCATCCTTCTTCTTTACAAATAATACAGGTGCTCCCCAGGGGGAAACACTGGGTCTGATAAAACCCTTCTCAAGAAGGTCCTGCAACCGATCTTTCAACTCTTTTAACTCCGGCGGGGCCATACGATAGGGTGGAATAGAGATGGGCTGAGTGCCCGGTGCCAAATCAATACAGAAATCAATATCCCTGTCGGGTGGCATGCCCGGCAGGTCTGAAGGAAAAACCTTAGGAAACTCCCGTGCAATAGGGACCGAATCAATGGAAGGAACCTCTGCGCTGGAATCACGAACATAGGCCAGATAAGCTAGACACCCCTTCTCGACCATGCGTTGAGCCTTCACATAGGAAATGACAGTGCGAACGGAGTGGCTTGAGGTACCTTTCCACTCTAGTCGGGGTGATTCCGGCAAGGCTAAGGTCACCGTCTTAGCATGGCAATCAAGAATAGCATGGTATGGGGACAACCAGTCCATCCCCAATATGACATCAAAATCTACCATATCCAAAAGCAATAGATCAACACGGGTCTCAAGACCCCCAAATATAACTACGCATGAACGATGCACCCGATCGACTACAATGGAGTCGCCCACTGGTGTAGCCAGATAAACTGGAATATCCAGAGCATAGCTGGGCACAGCCAAATACGGTGCGAAGTAGGAAGACACATAGGAATATGTAGATCCAGGGTCAAATAATACTGAAGCACCTCTGCCACACATAAGAATAGTACCTGTAATCACGGCATCTGATGCCTCTGCCTCCGGCCTGGCTGGTAAAGCATAGAATCGGGGATCTGCACCTCCCCTCTGAGCTGCGTCTCTAGGACGACCATCAACTGGCTGACCTCTACCTCTCGCTGGACGGTCTCCACCTCTACGGTCTCGACCTCCACCTCTATAATCTCTACCCCCGCCTCGGGCTGGCTGGGCAGGCCGAGGGTCAGCTGGGGCCCGAATCATAGGACGAGGACCTCGCTCCTGAGAGTTGCCCGCGCTGGAGGGCAATTCCTGATAAAATGACTCGGGTCGCCACAACCGTAGCAACTCTTGGACCGATAGGGCTGCCGGCCCCGACGACCCGAATGGCCTCCACGAACACTCGAAGAGGCCGAGCACTAATAGGAGACCGGTCCGAATAATACCCCCGAGAACCACGATCACCCGATCCACCCCGTGAAGCCTGAAGGGCGGAATGAAAAGGCCTGGAGGACTGGCCTCTATCAAAGGATTCTCTCCTACCAGAGGAAGAACCACCAAACCTACCTGAATGACGAGGCCTCTTATCCGAAGAATAACCGCCTCCCCTAGCAAGAGCCATCTCAACTCTGCATGCTGCATTGGCTGCCTCCTGAAATGATATATCACTCCCCACACCCATAGCCATCTAGAGTCTAATCGGCTGATTAAGCCCATCTATAAATCCTGCGGACCCTCTCCCGCTCAGTGGGAAGTATCACCACTGCATGACGAGCCAAGTCGATAAATCTCGTCTCATACTGTGTAACTGTCATAGTGCCCTGATGGAGGCGCTCAAACTGCCTCCGAAGTACATCCCTCCGAGTAGCAGGGAGAAACTTCTCCATAAATAGTTCCGCAAACTGGTCCCATGATAAAGCTGGGGACCCTGCTGGTCGAGTCAAGCAATAATCTCTCCACCAAGTCTTGGCGGATCCTGCAAGTCTGAAGGTACAGAAGTCAACTCCGTTTGTCTCCACGATCCCCATAGTCTTGAGAATCTCATGGCAACTGAATAAAAAGTCCTGAGGATCCTCTGATGCGGCTCCACTGAATGTAGTGGTAAATAGCTTGGAGAACCGATCAAGCCTCCATAACGAATCAGAAGTCATGGCCGCTCCATCACCGGCATGAGCCGTGGTACCTGACTGAGTGGCCACAGCTGGCTGAATTACTGGTGCCTGAGGCTGAGGAGCTACTGGCTCCGGAGTATGAGCAATAGGAGTCTGGGCCCCTCCTCCAGCCTGAGAAGTAGCTGGGGCAACCGATAATAAACCCGCTCTGGCAATGCTGTCCATAAATCCCGCTATTCTGACCAAAGCATCCCGGAGATCTGGGGTGATTAAAGCCTCTCCTGGGACCTGAGCTGGGCCCACTGGAGCCGCTGGAACCGGAACCTCCTCGTCAATCTCAATATGAGGCTCCACCTCTGGGGTAGCTACCTGGGGCTGAGCTCTACCCCTACCACAGCCTCTGATACGGCCTTGGCCCCTACCCCTCACGGGAGCTGCCTGGGGCTCGGGCTGCTGGTCAGCGGATGAAGAAGCGCGTGTCCTCACCATCTGCGAAAGGACAGAATAGAAATTCAATCGGTATTTGAGGAACAAGTCGCACGACAAGAGAGAACAAATGAGAGACTCTTTCCTAACTCAATAGACTCTGGAGGACAAGTACGGACGTCTCCGTACCTACCTCTCAAACTCTACTAAGCTTGTTCGTGAGTGGTGAGACCTATGTAACCTAGAGCTTTGATACCAACTTGTCACGACCCGGATTTTTCCCCCAATATCGGGATCGTGATGGCGCCTACTCGTGGCAGCTAGGCAAGCCACTGTATTCGTACTATCCTATTTTTAACACAATTTTAATTAAATAAATGCGGAATACTTTATCGAAATGGAAATAATAAATCACACGGTAAAAATCATACTGAAATCCTCTACCCAAGACTTGGAGTCACCAACTCACAAACTACTATGGAATACTACACATAAAAGTCTGAAGGAAATATAACATAATTTTGTTCGTCTCGGAACAATGAGACTACAGCTATAAACATAAATAAAGAAAGAGACGTCGGGCCTGCGGACGTCTGCAAGCTACCTCGGTCTCAAATGTGATCAACTCCCACGCAATCTATTTACTGCTGCTGCTGCTCCCGATCGTAACCTGGACCTGTGCAAAAACGCACAGAAGTGTAGCATCAGCACAACCGACCCCATGTGCTGGTAAGTGCCTGGCCTATCCCGGCGAAGTAGTGACAAGCCTAGGACCAGACACTCACATAAACCTGTGCAATTCAATATATATATGTGTACCACAAAATAACAAGAAATAATCAAGTAATAACACAATAAGAAATATCTTAAAGAATTTAACAACTAACCACAGCTTAATAATTTCACAAAGAAAACAAAGTATAATGTAAACACGAATAATATCACTTCAAGAAATAGCAAGCAATTGCACGGCATGACCCTTCGTGCTTTTACTCTCATCCTCACCAAATAAACAAATAAAGTACACGGCATCACCCTTCGTGCTTTTACTCTCATCCTCACCAAACAAACAAATAAAGTACACGGCATCACCCTTCGTGCTTTTACTCTCATCCTCACATCCATAGTACGGCATGATCCTTCGTACATGGTTCAATAACAGAGCACGGCATGATCCTTCGTGCATAATCAATAAATAAACATGGCACGGCATTAACCTTCGTGCATAAATAAATAAACATGGCACGGCATCACCCTTCGTGCGTTATCACTCTTCCTCACCCAAATAACAATCACAGTTAAGGGCAGAGAAAGAAACAGCAATTCATAAATCGTCCCATCAAGGGCAATCAATAATTATCTTCACAACAAGTCCCAACAAGGGAGAACAATAACAATTCACCTGTAATATATCTCAAAATATCATTTTCCAACGACTCACGGTCATACTAGACGCCAGTGTATGGATGCTCGTCACCACAGAGCCCATACACCGCACTCGATCACATAACACATAACACATAATCCTATTCCCTCAAGCTAGGATAGAACAAACACTTACCTCGAATGCTTACGAGCAATTCACTCCGTGGAAATGTTTTTTCTTTCAATTTGGCTCCAATCCAACCGTATCTATACACAATTGATTTAATATCATCAATTTTACTCAACAAACTAATTCTTAAGACCAAATACAACTTTTACAACATTCTGCCCAGAATAGTGAATTTCAACCCCGGGCCCACATGGTCGGAATTCGGGGTTATGACCAAAATCCGGTTACCCATTCCCCCACGAGTTCATATATATGATTTGTTTCAAAATCGGACCTCAATTCGAGGTCCAATTCTCCAATTTATGAAAAACCCTATTTTCTAACAAAAACAAGAATTTTACCATGAAAATCTTTGATTTCTTATGAAAAACATGTTTAATGATGTTAGGAATTGAAAGAATTAAGTAAAAAGTGACTTACAATCGTTTTGATGAAGAAGAAATCCTTGAAGAATCGCAAATGGGTGTTTTGGTTTTGTAAAATGTGAAGAAATGATTGAAATTCGTGTTTTTCAGGTCTCCGTGTTCGCATTTGCGAACATGGGTTCGCAATTGCGAACCCCGACCAATTTCTGGAGTTTGAAAAATAAGCTAAGGGTGGGAAGTTCGCATTTGCGAACTTTTCTTCGCATTTGCGAAGCCAAGGCAAAATTGGGAAGTTCGCATTTGCGAACTATTGTTCGCAATTGCGAACACAGGCTAAATATGGGTAGGTTCGCATTTGTGAACTATTGTTCGCATTTGCGAACCCAGGCAGAATAGTGGCCAGTTCGCATTTGCGAACTATAGCTCGCATTTGCGAACACAAGCACAGTAGGGTCAAGTTCGCATTTGCGAACTATAGGCACAATAGGGGGGAGTTCGCATTTGCGAACTATTGTTCGCATTTGCGAACTCTGCAGAATAGTGGGGAGTTCGCATTTGCAAACTATTGTTCGCATTTGCGAACTCTGCAGACCAGTTGCAGACAGCAACTTGTAACATGAAAAATTGATCTCGTGGCCTATCCAAAGTTCACCCGAGCCCTCGGGGCTCCAAACCAAATATGCACATAACCTCAAAAACACATTATGAACTTGTTCGTGCGATCACATCGCCAATATCACCTCGTTTTCATCAAATCAAGCCTCAAATGCATGATTTTCATACCTTTAGTTTTCAAACTTGGGACTCAAGGTCCAAATCATCTCAAACGACATCCAAATGTCACCAAACTTTACATAAATCACATATATAATATTTAAGACTTGTACCGGGCGTCGGAACCAAAATACGAGCCCGATACCAAGGTCAATTAATTTATTTCCTTTAATAATTGCATCAAAAACAATTTCACATAAAAATCCATAACTTGGGCTCTAGGCCTCAGAACTCGACTCCGGACGCATGTCCAAGTCCCATATTTTCCTACGGACCTCTCGGGACCATCAAATCTCGGTCCGGATCCGTTTACCAAAAATGTTGACCGAAGTCAACCATATCAATATTAATATCATTTTTATCCAAATTTCTCATAGAATTCATATTTTCTATCACAAAATCTTTCCGGCTACATGCTCGGATCGTGCACGTAAATCGAGGCAACATAGAATGAGGTCTTCAAGGCCTCCGAAGCTCGAAATGATTAATTAAATAAGTGATGACCCTTTGGGTCGTCACAAGAGTTGGCCTAGACTGTCCTCAGCTACAGAGATCAGGAGCTTTCTTGGCTTGGCGGGATATTATCGCCGGTTTGTTCAGGGATTTTCATCCATTACTTCTTCATTGACTAAATTGACTCAGAAGGGTGCACCATTTGTGTGGTCGGATGAGTGCGAGGAGAGCTTTCAGAAGCTCAAGACAGCTTTGACCATAGCTCCAGTGTTAGTATTGCCATCAGCTTCAGGTTCATATACCGTTTATTGTGATGCCTCGAGAGTGGGGATAGGTTGTTTGTTTATGCAGGAAGGTAAGGTGATTGCTTATGCTTCTCGGCAGTTGAATCCACATGAGAAGAACTATCCTGTTCATGATTTGGAGCTAGCCGCCATTGTTCATGCCTTGAAAATTTGGAGGCACTATTTGTACGGCATGTCTTGTGAGGTGTATATCGACCATCGTAGTCTCCAGCACTTGTTCAAACAGAAAGATCTTAATTTGAGACAGCGGAGATGGCTTGAGTTGCTTAAGGATTATGACATCACTATATTATATCACCCGGGGAAGGCCAATGTGGTGGCCGATGCTTTGAGCCGGAAGACGGTCAGTATGGGGAGCTTGGCATATATTCCAGCTGAGGAGAGACCATTTGCTTACGATGTTCAGGTGCTAGCCAATCAGCTAGTGAGGTTAGATATTTCGGAGCCCATCCAGGTATTGGCTTATGTTGTATCTCGGTCATCTCTATATGATCGTATTCGTGAGCGCCAGTATGATGATCCATATTTGGCTGTCCTTAGGGACAGAGTTCAGCATGATGATGCTAGAGATGTCACCATTGATAGTGACGGCGTATTGAGGATGCAGGGCCGGATATGTGTGCCCAATGTTGATGGCCTTCGTGAGGTTATTCTGGATGAGGCCCATAGCTCGCGGTATTCTATCCATTCAGGAGCCGCGAAGATGTATCAAGATTTGAGACAGCACTATTGTTGGAGAAAGATGAAAATGGACATTGTCAGACATGTAGCACGGTGCCTCAACTGTCAGCAGGTTAAGTACGAGCATCAGAGGCCCGGTGGTGTATTTCAACGCATTGATATTCCTGAGTGGAAATGGGAGAGGATCACTATGGACTTTGTTACTGGACTCCCTCGGACAACGAGGAAGTTTGATTCTATTTGGGTAATTATGGATAGGCTGACCAAGTCAGCTCACTTCATTCCAGTTAGTACTACCTACTCATCGGAGCGGTTGGCAGCGATCTTTATTCGGGAGATTGTCCGGTTGTATGGGGTCCCAGTGTCTATCATATCCGATAGGAGTACCCAGTTCACATCTCAGTTTTGGAGAGCATTTCAGCGAGAGATGGGTACGCGGGTTGAGTTGAGCACCGCATTTCACCCCCAGACAGACGGGAAGTCTGAGCGCACTATTCAGATTCCGGAGGATATGTTGCGAGCATGTGTGATTGACTTTGGTGGTTCGTGGGATGAGTTCTTACCACTTGCTGAGTTTGCCTACAACAACAGTTATCAGTCGAGTATTCAGATGGCCCCGTATGAGGCATTGTATGGCAGACGGTGTGGATCCCCCGTGGGATGGTTTGAGCCTGGTGAGGATAGATTGATAGGGACTGAGTTAGTTCAGGATGCTCCGGATAGAGCAAAGTTGATCCAGGAGAGGCTCCGTACAGCACAGTCTCGCCAGAAGAGTTATGCGGAACGTAGAGTTCGAGAGTTGTCTTTCATGGTTGGTGACAGAGTATTGTTGAATGTTTCACCTATGAAGGGTGTCATGAGGTTCGGGAAGAAAGGGAAGTTGAGTCCCAGGTGCATTGGTCCTTTTGAGATACTTAGGAGAGTTGGAGAGGTGGCTTATGAGTTGGCCTTACCGCCCATCTTATCCAGCGTTCATCCAGTATTCCATGTGTCTATGCTCCGGAAGTACATTGGAGATCCGTCTCATGTATTAGACTTCAGTACCATTCAGCTTGATGGTGATTTATCCTATGATATGGAGCCTATTGCTAATTTGGGTCGGCAGGTGAGAAAATTGAGGTCCGAGGAGATTGAATCAGTTAAGGATCAATGGAGAGGTCGACCCGTGGAGGAGGCCACTTGGGAGATCGAGCGGGAGATGCGGAGCAGATATCCTCACTTTTTTGATACTTCAGGTATGTTTCTTGACCCGCTCGAGGACGAGCGTTTGCTTAAGAGGGGAGAATGTGACGACCCGGCCCGTCGTCACGGGAATTACCACCCCGTTATGTTGTAATTTCATGTTTTATGCTTTTATATCAGTGTTAGAGTCTATTGGGTGAGTTAGGAGTGAATTGGATTGAAATGAGGCATATAGCCTTTTTGAAGGAAACTTGAATAAGGAAAGTCAACTCGGAGGTGACTATTTAGCTAGAGGGCTCGGAATCGGATTCTGATGATCGGTTTGTTCCGGGAGGTGATTTGTGACTTAGGGGAGCGATCGGAATTGAATTTAGAGGCCCGGTGTAGAAATAGGCTTGAATTTTCTAAGGTTGAATTTTGGCGAAATCCGAACGGTAGGTGAGATTTTGATCCGAAGGTCGGAATGGAATTCCGACAGTTGCAGTAGCTCCGCTAGGTGATTTTGGATGCGCCTGCAAAATTTCAGGTCATTCGGACGTCGTTTGGTCGGGTTTTTTATGGAATGTGTAATTCGGAAGTTTTGAAGAAACTTAGGCTTGAATCCGTGTGTAATTGGTGATTCTGATGTTTAGGATGGTGTTTTTATGCTCGGTATAAGTTTGTATCGTGTTTTGGGGTATGTGTGTGGTGTTCGTTGGGGTCCCGGGGGCCTCAGGGTAAATCCGGACCATCATCCGGCATTTGGAAGCAAGGAATAGTCTGCTGTAAATTGCAGATCACTGGGCACCAGTTAAACCTTCGCGTTCGCGAGGGCTAGGCACGCGTTCGCGTGGGCTGAGGGAAAATGGTCATTGTGTTCGCGTTGCTGGGGGACGCGATCACGTAAGAGGAAGGTTGTGAGTGTCGCATTCGCGTGGAATGAGGCCGCGATCGCGAAGAAAGAATTGGCGAACCTACGCGTTCGCATGAGGGACTACGCGTTCGAGTAGAGGAAAAGTCCGGAGGCTGGGAAGTTGACCTTCGCGGACGCGTGACTTCACGTCGCATTCGCGTTGAAGAAGAGGAATAAGGCATCGCGTTCGCGTGAGAGGCGTCACGAACACAATGAAGAAATTAGGCTGGCAGTGAAGTTAAAACCAAAACATAACCAGTCGCGGGTTTCATACCCCCAAACCTCTATTTTTTAGTTCCAAGAGAAGGTATTGACGGGAGATTGCTGGGAAATCATCGGGGTTTCGTCGGAGGTAAGTTTTGTGGCTTAATTACATCATTTTATCATGAAATCCTTGGTTAATTCCCTGTAAATGGAAGATTAAAGGGGGGTTTGAGCCCTAGGCCTAAATTGAAGAAAAACACTGATTTGATTAGGCAAATGGAGTCCAATTTTGGTAAATTTTATATGTCTAGACTCGTATCGAGATGAGGATTCTGAATATGTGACTTTTGTAATTTTTCGACAAGTGTACCGAAAGTCGGGTTTTGGCAACTTTGCCATTTTTGGTGTAAATCGAGTTGTATTGATTGGGTATCATCCCATTGGCCTAATTTGTTGTATATCTGTTGTATTTGATCAGATTCTACGGGTGCGGAGCTTGATTCTCGTGGCAAGGGCATTGCGGAGTAGTCGCCGCGCTGTATTAAGGTGAGTAATAGATGTGGGTGATGACCAGCGGGTTCGAAACCCCGGTATACCACTTTGTGACGTTGTATAGCGGCGAGACACGTACTCTCATGTGAGTGCGGGGTCGATTGTGATTGGGGACTATGGCTTAGTCCGACTTGTTGGCACTGTGTTATGATATTGGCTATTCTTGAGTCGTCGAACCTCCTTCTCGGATGGTTACATACTATATATTGTGATATTGGCCACTCTTGAGCCGAGGAACCCCCTTCTTGGGCGGTTGAGTATACTTGTGGGCCGTGAGCCAGTTATTGGATCCCGCGAGGATCGTTATCATTGTCTTATCATATTGACATGTTAGTTACTACCAGTCCGTAGCTATTTCTGTTATCATGCTATTTCCAATCTCCGGAACTTGATATTACTGTTTTCCAACTGAAAAATGATAAAAAGGTTTTCAAAACTACTTTTGAGCCTGCGAGGCTGTATTTGCATATTAGCTGACTGGTAGTGGATCAGGGCTGCACGTCGCAGCGGTATATATGTTGGATCGGACTGCACGCCGCAGTAATATTGTGCTTGGGCTGTAGGAGCCCCTCCGGAGTCTGAACCCCCACAGTGAGCACGGGTACCAAATTGGATTGGGCTACGCGCCGTAGTGGTCATGTCATGCATTGCATTGCATTTAGCTACATCTGCTAGTTGTTATACTGTTTTGCTGGTACTTGTTGGTACATGTACAGTTGATATCGATTATGTGATAGGGTAATTGATTACAGCTTTACATAGTGATTTATTGCGGATTTCTTATCTGCATTGTCTTACCCCTGTTTATTACCACTAAGTCTGGCAGTACTCATTTTACTCCCTGCGCCTTGTGTGCAGATCCAGGTACCTCTCAGCAGTGATCCAGTAGCTGTGCGAGGCAACATCTGTAGGATATTCGAGGTAGCTGCAGAGTCCGCAAGACCCGATATTTCCTTCTTACTGTCTTTTGATTCTGTATTGATGTTTCTTTCCGTACTTGGTATTTTGTAAACCGTTATACACTTATGTTCAGTAGAGGCTCATGACTCTTGACCCTGCGGTCTATGGGAGTTGGTATATTTCGGGACTTGGTTCCCCGTTTTCGATATATGTATCACTGTTGTTTCGTATTTTGATATGCTTAAATGGGATAAAGTGAGCTTCTAGCTTCATTGATGTTATTGATTGGTCAGACTGGCCTGGCAATGTACTGGGCGCCATTACGACCGGATTTGGGATCGTGACATAGGTTGTGACTCATCATTTGGTACGAGTTAGGGCTTTTACCTAGCATATAAAATCGTTATAAAGTTTTAACAATTTGAAAAGAAATAATGTAATCATGAAAATACCATCCATTGTTTCTAACTTGTAGGTTGTCTTCCGTGCAATGTTACTAGACTTAGCTTTCCAGAGTCAGCACCCTTTGTGGATTGGAACACCATTTGAACACAAAGTCCCCTGTTTTGAAGAACCTGGGATAAGCTCTGCTATTGCAGTATGGTTTAATTTCTTGCTTTCAAGTTTTCTTGGCTATTATAGTCCCCAGTATTTGATTAAAGACAAGTTGAGAGCCACTCTTGGTCACAATCTGGTTTATGCCAAGTTCCCGTACCAATTTTTAAACCTGCAATTATAGCCTCATACTCTACTTCATTGTTAGTCATAAAATGACATTTTATGATGCGTCTAATAGTTCTAAAAGAGTTACATGAAACATCTCTAGGCCCGTGCCTTTTATATTAGCAAATGAGATTCATGTTTATGGGTTTGGACCATTTATGACTTTCTGACCCTTCTTCTAAATGTGTTCTTTGACTGAAACCAGCTCTGGAACTAGTTTACTCTTGAGATTTTATGATAACTTTAGGTTGATAATGAGTTTCATATTTGCTTAATTATATAACCCATTTTTGATAACTCATGTTTATGCAAAATGCTTCGTAGTGAGAAAACAGTAATCACAACAAGGGAATGAGATTGGAAATAAAGTCTCAATTTCCTAGATGCCATGACTAAAACTAAAGCGAATTTTTCTAGTTGCGGGTATTATGTCCCAGCATTTAACAAAATATTTACTTATGTAATAGACAATAGATTGTTTACCTTAATCTTTCCAAATTTAGACAGCGACTACCACAACTTCTGATAACAATAAACGGACAGCTTTTCACCCACCTTTGGCCATTCTAGGTTTACCCAAATTTGAATAGCTTTTGGGATTTCTTCTTGCTTTACATAGTTTTTGAAAGCTTTTTGCTTTCCTTTCTTTTTATGATCGTGCAAGATGGATCTTTATTTGTGAATTACCACATCCGATGGTATCCATGTTACATCAACATGGGGCCAAGCGAAACAATCCACGTTAGTTTTTAAGAAGTCAATTAACTTACCTCTCGTATCTGAGCTTAAGCCGACTCCCATGCAAATTCTTTATTCAGTCCATTGTCCAAACAATATCACAAGCTTGAACTCCTCAGTTGATGTTTTGATGCTTTCATCTTCTTCAGGTTTTTGGATTATCAGATTTAGAGTTCAAACCTGGCTTTCCTTGATTATTTGGGTGTTGGCCTGAGTTTGCTTTGATGTTATATACATCACTTGTACGTGTTACAACATTAATACTCCTAGGTGTATGTTGTTCCCCATGAATTTGACAGATTCCCCATGGTGACTGAAGTTTCATGGCTTGATGAAGGAGTGACGGGACATCGTCCATATCATGAGCCCACGGTCTCCCCATGATTATATTATATGCCATTTCCATATCTACTACTTGAAATTTGGCATCTTTCATAACACTCTCTACAAAAGTTGTTAGATTTACCTCTCCTTTAGTGACTACACTGGAATTATCGAATCCTGATAAAGTATGCGCCTTTGGAATCATCTTTATCCTCCATTTGCATTTCTCGCAACACCCTTAATAGGATGATATTTGCTGAACTTCCTGGATCAATCAAAAAACTTTTTATTTTAATATCATGTATCTATAAAGATATTGCCAGTGCATCGTTATGGAGGGTGATCACTCCTTCCATGTCCACGTCATCATAAGCGATAACTTCATCCTCTAATGTTTGGTGCACATGTTTCCCATCCATGATTGTAAGTTTGGAAACTTTGTTTGAAGTTGGATATGTCACCTCATAAATACCTTCTCCCCCCTTATAACATTCACGGCCCTCTTGGGTGACGGGGGTTTTGGTGGCTCTTGTCTATTTTTCATGCAAGCTTGCTTTCCTTTCTCACTAAATACCTCAGTGAGATAACCTTGTTTCAATAAATAGTCCAGTTCACTCTGTAAGAATCTGCATTCTGAAGTCTTATGCCCGTGATCATTATGAAATTCACATCAATGATCTGGATTGCACTTGTTTAGATTTGATTGCATCTGCTTCAGCCATCGTACCTTATTCCCATGCTTCGCAAAACAGCTACGAGCTTGGAGGTAGTAACATTGAAATTATACCCACTGAATTTTGCCTTCAAACTACCATCATTATCATGTGGCTCTTGTCTGTTTCTATCATTCCTAGACCATGAAGAAGAGCCATATTTCATGTTTCTTGTTTTTTGATCATATTGTTGATTTTCCTGTTTCATTTTTGAATCTCTTCATGTAGGACCCAAATATGGATCGTATCTATTTTTACCTGATCTTTTTTTTCAATTTCAGACCTTCTGGATATGCTCCTTTCATCATGGGAGTGTTGGGGTATGGTATCCTCTTCAATTGTGAGTTTTGTGCTATACTGTGACGACCCAAAGGGTCATCACTTATTTTATTAATAATTTCGAGCTTCGGAGGCCTTGAAAACCTCATTCTATGTTGCCTCGATTTACGTGCACGATCCGAGCATGTAGCCGGAAAGATTTTGTGATAGAAAATATGAATTCTATGAGAAATTTGGATAAAAATGATATTAATATTGATATGGTTGACTTCGGTCAACATTTTTGGTAAACGGATCCGGACCCAAGATTTGATGGTCCCGAGAGGTCCGTAGGAAAATATGGGACTTGGACATGCGTCCGGAGTCGAATTCCGAGGCCTAGAGCCCAAGTTATGAATTTTTATGTGAAATTGTTTTTGATGCAATTATTAAAGGAAATAAATTAATTGACCTTGGTATCGGGCTCGTATTTTGGTTCCGACGCCCGGTACAAGTCTTAAATATTATATATGTGATTTCCGTAATGTTTGGTGACATTTGGATGTCGTTTGAGATGATTTGGACCTTGAGTCCCAAGTTTGAAAACTAAAGGTATGAAAATCATGCATTTGAGGCTTGATTTGATGAAAACGAGGTGATATTGGCGATGTGATCGCACGAACAAGTTCATAATGTGTTTTTGAGGTTATGTGCATATTTGGTTTGGAGCCCCGGGGGCTCGGGTGAACTTTGGATAGGCCACGAGATCAATTTTTCATGTTAGAAGTTGCTGTCTGCAACTGGTCCGCAGAGTTCGCAAATGCGAACAATAGTTCGCAAATGCGAACTCCCCACTATTCTGCAGAGTTCGCAAATGCGAACAATAGTTCGCAAATGCGAACTCCCCCCTATTGTGCTTGTGTTCGCAAATGCGAACAATAGTTCGCAAATGCGAACTTGACCCTACTGTGCTTGTGTTCGCAAATGCGAGCTATAGTTCGCAAATGCGAACTGGCCACTATTCTGCCTGGGTTCGCAAATGCGAACAATAGTCCGCAAATGCGAACCTACCCATATTTAGCCTGTGTTCGCAATTGCGAACAATAGTTCGCAAATGCGAACTTCCCAATTTTGCCTTGGCTTCGCAAATGCGAAGAAAAGTTCGCAAATGCGAACTTCCCACCCTTAGCTTATTTTTCAAACTCCGGAAATTGGTCGGGGTTCGCAATTGCGAACCCATGTTCGCAAATGCGAACACAGAGACCTGAAAAACACGAATTTCAGTCATTTCTTCACATTTTACAAAACCAAAACACCCATTTGCGATTCTTCAAGGATTTCTTCTTCATCAAAACGATTGTAAGTAACTTTTTACTTAATTCTTTCAATTCCTAACATCATTAAACATGTTTTTCATAAGAAATCAAAGATTTTCATGGTAAAATTCTTGTTTTTGTTAGAAAATAGGGTTTTTCATAAATTGGGGAATTGGACCTCGAATCGAGGTCCGATTTTGAAACAAATTATATATATGAACTCGTGGGGGAATGGGTAACCGGATTTTGGCTCTAACCCCGAATTCCGACCATGTGGGCCCGGGGTTGAAATTCACTATTCATGGCAGAATGTTGTAAAAGTTGTATTTGGTATTAAGAATTAGTTTGTGGAGTAGAATTGATGATATTAAATCAATTGTGTATAGATACGGTTGGATTGGAGCCAAATTGAAAGAAAAAGACATTTCCACGGATTGGATTGTTCATAAGCATTCGAGGTAAGTGTTTGTTCTATCCTAGCTTGAGGGAATAGGATTATGTGTTATGTGTTATGTGATCGAGTGCGGTGTATGGGCTGTGGTGACGAGCATCCATACACTGGCGTCTAGTATGACCGTGAGTCGTTGGAAAATGATATTTTGAGATATATTACAGGTGAATTGTTATTGTTCTCCCTTGTTGGGACTTGTTGTGAAGATAATTGTTGATTGCCCTTGATGGGACGATTTATGAATTGTTGTTTCTTTCTCTGCCCTTAACTGTGATTGTTATTTGGGTGAGGAAGAGTGATAATGCACGAAGGGTGATGCCGTGCCATGTCTATTTATTTATGCACGAAGGTTAATGCCGTGCCATGTTTATTTATTGATTATGCACGAAGGATCATGCCGTGCCCTGTTATTGAACCATGTACGAAGGATCATGCCGTACTATGGATGTGAGGATGAGAGTAAAAGCACGAAGGGTGATGCCGTGCAATTGCTTGTTATTCCTTGACTTGATATTACTTGTTTTTCCATTATATTTTATTTGGGTGATGTCGTGCAACTATTTGCCATTCCTTGACTTGATATTACTTGTGTTTTCTATTATACCTTGTTTTCTTTGTGAACATATTTGATTGTTCTTTGGGTGAGGAAGAGTGATAATGCACGAAGGGTGATGCCGTGCCATGTTTATTTATTGATTATGCACGAAGGATCATGCCGTGCCCTGTTATTGAACCATGTACGAAGGATCATGCCGTACTATGGATGTGAGGATGAGAGTAAAAGCACGAAGGGTGATGCCATGCAACTGTTTGCTATTTCTTCAATTGATATTACTTGTGTTTCCATTATACTTTGTTTTTCCTTGTGAAATTATTAACTGTGGTTAATTGTTGAATTCTTTAAGATATTCCTTATTGTGTTAATACTTGATTATTTCTTGTTATTTTGTGGTACACATATATATATATTGAATTGCACAGGTTATGTGGGTGTCTGGTCCTAGGCTTGTCACTACTTCGCCGGGATAGGCCAGGCACTTACCAGCACATGGGGTCGGTTGTGCTGATGCTACACTTCTGTGCGTTTTTGCACAGGTCCAGGTTACGATCAGGAGCAGCAGGAGCAGTAAATAGATTGCGTGGGAGTTGATCACATTTGAGACCGAGGTAGCTTGCAGACGTCCGCAGGCCCGGCGTCTCTTTCTTTATTTATGTTATTAGCTGGAGTCTCTTTGTTCCGAGACAAACAGAATTATGTTATATTTCTTTCGGACTTTTATGTGTAGTATTCCATAGTAGTTTGTGAGTTGGTGACTCCACGTCTTGGGTAGAGGATTTCAGTATGATTTTCACCGTGTGATTTGTTATTCCGCATTTATTTAATTAAAATTTTGTTAAAAACAGGATAGTATGAATACAGTGGCTTGCCTAGCTACCACGAGTAGGCGCCATCACGATCCCGATGTTGGGGAAAAATCCGGGTCGTGACAAGTTGGTATCAAAGCTCTAGGTTACATAGGTCTCACCACTCACGAACAAGCTTAGTAGAGTTTGAGAGGTAGGTACGGAGACGTCCGTACTTGTCCTCCAGAGTCTATTGAGTTAGGAAAAAGTCTCTCATTTGTTCTTTCTTGTCGTGCGACTTGTTCCTCAATTACTGATTGAATTTCTATTCTGTCCTTTCGCAGATGGTAAGGACACACACTTCTTCGTCCGCTGACCAGCAGCCTGAGCCCTAGACAGCTCCCGTGAGGGGCAGGGGCCAAGGTAGTATTAGAGGCCGTGGTAGGGGTAGAGCTCAGCCTCAGGCAGCTACCCCAGAGGTGGAGCCTCATATTGAGATTGAAGAGGAGGTTCCGGTTCCAGCAGCTCCAGTGGGCCCAGCTCAGGTCCCCAGGAGAGGCTTTGATTACCCCGGATCTCCGGGATGCTTTGGTCAGAATAGCGGGATTTATGGATAGCATTGCCAGAGCGGGTTTATTATCAGTTGCCCCAGCCACTTCTCAGGCTGGAGGAGGGGCCCAGACTCCTATTGCTCGTACTCCGGAGCCAGTAGCTCCTCGGCCTCAGGCACCAGTAATTCAGCCAGCTGTGGCCACTCAGTCAGGTACCACAGCTCATGCCGGCGATGGAGCGGCCATGACTTCCGATTCGTTATGGAGGCTTGATCGGTTCTCCAAGCTATTTACCACTACATTCGGTGGAGCCGCATCAGAGGATCCTCAGGACTTTTTATTCGGTTGTCATGAGATTCTCAAGACTATGGGGATCGTGGAGACAAACGGAGTTGATTTCGGTACTTTCATACTTGCAGGATCCGCCAAGACTTGGTGGAGAGATTATTGCTCGACTCGACCGACGAGGTCCCCGACTTTATCACGGGACCGGCTTGCGGAACTATTTATGGAGAAGTTTCTCACTTGCTACTCGGAGGGATGTACTTCGGAGGCGTTTGAGCGCCTCCATCGAGGCACTATGACGGGGCACACAGTATGAGACGAGATTTATCGACTTGGCTCGTCATGCAGTGGTCATACTTCCCACCGAGCGGGAGAGGGTCCGCGATTTATAGATGGGCTCAATCGGCCGATTAGACTCCGGATGGCTACGGGTGTGGGAAGTGACATATCATTTCGGGAGGC
The DNA here is from genome assembly GCA_032618575.1 of Nicotiana noctiflora. Classification (NCBI taxonomy): domain Eukaryota; kingdom Viridiplantae; phylum Streptophyta; class Magnoliopsida; order Solanales; family Solanaceae; genus Nicotiana; species Nicotiana noctiflora. Next base: position 199,737 of record JASVEL010002262.1, read on the forward strand.
GGCCAATGCAAGCACGCAGAGTTGAGACGGCTCTTGCTAGGGGAGGCGGTTATTCTTCGGACAAGAGGCCTCGTCATTCGAGCGAGTTTGGTGGTTCTTCCTCCGGTAGCGAGAGAATCCTTTGATAGAGGCCGGTCTTCCGAGCCTTTTCATTCCGCCCTTCGAGCTTCACAGGGTGGATCGGTGATCGTGGTTCTCGGGGTATTATTCAGACCGATCTCCTATTAATGCTCAGCCTCTTCGCAGTATTCGTGGAGGCCATTCGAGTCGTCAGGGCCAGCAGCCCCATCAGCCCAAGAGTTGCTACGGTTGTGGTGACCCAGGGCATTTTGTCAGGTTCTACCCTCGAGAGCAGCGGGCAACTCTCAGCAGCGGGGTCCTCGTCCTATGATTCGAGGCCCCAGCTGACCCTCAGCCTGCCCAGCCAGCCAGAGGCGGGGGTAGAGATTTTAGAGGTGGAGGTCGAGACCGTAGAGGTAGAGACCGTCCAGCCAGAGGTAGAGGTCAGCCAGTTGACGGTCGTCCTAGAGACGCAGCTTCAGAGGGGAGGTGCAGATCCCCGATTCTATGCTTTACCAGCCAGGCCGGAGGCAGAGGCATCAGATGCCGTGATTACATGTACTATTCTTGTGTGTGGCAGAGGTGCTTCAGTATTATTTGACCCTGGATCTACATATTCCTATGTGTCTTCCTACTTCGCACCGTATTTGGTTGTGCCCAGCTATGCTCTGGATATTCCAGTTTATGTGGCTACACCAGTGGGTGACTCCATTGTAGTCGAACGGGTGCATCGTTCGTGCGTAGTTATATTTGGGGGTCTTGAGACCCGTGTGGATCTGTTGCTTTTGGATATGGTAGATTTTGATGTCATATTGGGGATGGACTGGTTGTCCCCATACCATGCTATTCTTGATTGTCATGCTAAGATTGTCACCTTAGCCTTGCCAGAATCACCCCGATTAGAGTGGAAGGGTACCTCAAGCCACTCCGTTCGCACCTGTTATTTCTTATGTTAAGGCTCGACGTATGGTCGAGAAGGGGTGTCTAGCTTATTTGGCTTATGTTCGTGATTCCAGTGCAGAAGTTCCTTCCATTGATTCAGTCCCTATTGCACGGGAGTTTCCTGAGGTTTTTCCTTCAGACCTGCCGGGCATGCCACCCGACAGGGATATTGATTTCTGTATTGATCTGGCACCGGGCACTCAGCCCATCTCTATTCCACTCTATCGTATGGCCCCGCCGGAACTAAAAGAATTGAAAGATCAGTTGCAGGACCTTCTTGAGAAGGGCTTTATCAGGCCCAGTGTTTCCCCCTGGGGAGCACCTGTGTTATTTATAAAGAAGAAGGATGGCTCGATGCGGATGTGTATTGATTACCGGCAGTTAAACAAGGTGACTATCAAAAATAAATATCCACTGCCGAGGATTGATGATTTGTTTGACCAGCTCCAGGGAGCGAGGGTATTCTCTAAGATAGACTTGAGATCGGGCTACCATCAGCTGAAGATCAGGGCGGCTGACATTCCTAAGACAGCCTTTCGCTCTAGATATGGGCATTATGAGTTCTTGGTCATGTCCTTCGGGTTGACCAATGCCCCAGCAGCATTCATGGAGTTGATGAATCGGGTATTCAGGCCTTACTTAGATCTGTTCGTGATAGTCTTCATAGATGACATCCCGGTGTACTCCCGCAGCCAGGAAGAGCACGAGCAGCACCTCAGAGTGGTTCTTCAGACTCTGAAAGATAACCATCTATATGCCAAATTTTCTAAATGTGAGTTCGGCTGAGTTCGGTAGCATTTCTGGGTCACATTGTATCAGTGGAAGGTATTCAGGTAGACCCAAAGAAGATTGAGGCAGTCCAGAATTGGCCTCGACCAGCATCAGCCACCATGATCCGGAGTTTCTTGGGGTTAGCAGGTTACTACCATCGATTTGTAGAGGGGTTTTCTTCTATTGCGGCCTCGATGACCAGGTTGACCAAGAAGGTGCCTTGTTCTAGTGGTCAGATGAGTGTGAGGTGAGCTTTCAGAAGCTCAAGACAGCCTTAACCACCGCACCAGTGTTGATACTACCTACAGGTACAGGGCCTTATACAGTTTATTGTGACGCATCTCGTACAGGGCTTGGAGCGGTATTGATGTAGGATGGTAAGGTTATCGCTTATGCTTCGAGGCAGTTAAAGATACATGAGAAGAATTATCCAGTTCATGATCTTGAGTTAGCAGCAGTGGTTCATGCCTTAAAGATCTGGAGGCATTATCTATATGGTGTGACATGTGAGGTGTACACTGATCACAAAAGCCTACAATACTTGTTCAAGCAAAAGGAGTTGAATCTACGACAGCGGAGATGGTTAGAGTTGCTAAAAGACTATGATGTTACTATATTATATCACCCAGGTAAGGCCAATGTGGTGGCTGATGCATTGAGTAGAAAGTATGCCAGCATGGGTAGTCTTGCATATATTCCGGTCAATCGGAGACCATTAGCTTTAGATGTCCAGGCCTTAGCCAACCGGTTCGTGAGATTAGACATTTCTGAGCCTAGCAGAGCGTTAGCCTGCACGGTCGCTCGTTCTTCCTTATTAGAGCGTATCCGTGAGAGGCAATTTGATGATCCTCATTTACGTGAGTTGAGAGATACAATACAGCGGGGAGGTGCCACACAGGTAAACCTAGATGATGATGGGGTATTGAAATTGCAGGGTCGAGTTTGTGTGCCCAATGTCGAAGGGATTCGAGAGTTGATCTTAGCAGAGGCCCACAGTTCACGGTATTCTATTCACCCAGGCGCCGCGAAGATGTACCGGGACTTACGGCAACACTATTGGTGGCGCAGAATGAAGAAAGATATCGTTGCGTATGTCGCTCGGTGTCTAAATTGTCAGCAGGTGAAATATGAGCACCAGAGACCTGGTGGTGTATTCCAGAGGATTGAAATTCCCGAGTGGAAATGGGAGCGGATCACTATGGACTTCGTTATTGGACTTCCTTTGACTCGGAGGAAATTTGATGCTATTTGGGTCATTATTGATAGGCTGACCAAATCAGCACACTTTATTCCAGTATCTGTCTCCTACTCGTCGGAGAGGTTAGCGGAGGTTTACATTAGGGAGATTGTTCGTCTCCATGGGGTGCCAGTATCTATTATCTCTGATCGGGGTACGCAGTTTACCTCGCGGTTCTGGAGAGCGGTCCAGCGGGAGTTAGGCACTCAGGTTCAGTTGAGTACAACATTTCATCCTCAGACGGATGGCCAGTCCGAGAGGACTATTCAGATTCTTGAGGACATGCTTCGAGCATGTGTCATTGATTTCGGAGGCTCGTGGGATCGGTTTCTACCATTAGCAGAGTTCGCCTACAATAACAGCTACCAATCTAGCATCCAGATGGCTCCGTATGAGGCGTTGTATGGTAGGCGATGTCGATCACCAGTTGGATGGTTTGAACCGGGAGAGGCTCGGTTGTTGGGTACAGACTTAGTTCGGGAGGCCTTAGATAAGGTCAAGACTATTCAGGAGAGATTGCGTTCAGCTCAGTCTAGGCAAAAGACTTATGCGGATCGTAAGGTTCGAGATGTAGATTTCATGGTTGGTGAACGAGTATTGCTCCGGGTGTCGCCTATGAAGGGCGTGATGAGGTTTGGGAAGAAGGGCAAGCTCAGCCCTAGGTATATTGGCCCATTTGAGATTCTAGACAGAGTGGGAGGGGTGGCTTACGGATTAGCTTTGCCGCCTAGCTTATCAGTCGTGCATCCAGTTTTTCACGTATCTATGCTTCGGAGATACCACGGCGATCCCACACATGTGTTAGACTTCAGTATTGTCCAATTGGACAATGATCTATCCTACGAGGAGGAGCCGGTGGCTATTCTAGACCGGCAGGTTCGACAGCTGAGGTCGAAGAGTTTTCCTTCAGTGCATGTTCAGTAGAAATTTCAGCCTCCCGAGGCATCGACCTGGGAGTCCGAGTATGATATTCGGACCCGTTACCCTCATCTATTTCCTGACTCAGGTACTTCTTTATTTTTTCCGTTCGAGGACGAACGGTTGTTTTGGAGGTGGAGGATATTTGACGACCCAAAGGGTCATCACTTATTTTATTAATAATTTCGAGCTTCTGAGGCCTTGAAAACCTCATTCTATGTTGCCTCGATTTACGTGCACGATCCGAGCATGTAGTCGGAAAGATTTTGTGATAGAAAATATGAATTCTATGAGAAATTTGGATAAAAATGATATTAATATTGATATGGTTGACTTCGGTCAACATTTTTGGTAAACGGATCCGGACGCAAGATTTGATGGTCCCGAGAGGTCCGTAGGAAAATATGGGACTTGGACATGCGTCCGGAGTCGAATTCTGAGGCCTAGAGCCCAAGTTATGAATTTTTATGTGAAATTGTTTTTGATGCAATTATTAAAGGAAATAAATTAATTGACCTTGGTATCGGGCTCGTATTTTGGTTCCGACGCCCGTTACAAGTCTTAAATATTATATATGTGATTTCTGTAAAGTTTGGTGACATTTGGATGTCGTTTGAGATGATTTGGACCTTGAGTCCCAAGTTTGAAAACTAAAGGTATGAAAATCATGCATTTGAGGCTTGATGATGAAAACGAGGTGATATTGGCGATGTGATCGCACGAACAAGTTCATAATGTGTTTTTGAGGTTATGTGCATATTTGGTTTGGAGCCCCGAGGGCTCGGGTGAACTTTGGATAGGCCACGAGATCAATTTTTCATGTTAGAAGTTCCTGTCTGCAACTGGTCTGCAGAGTTCGCAAATGCGAACAATAGTTCGCAAATGCGAACTCCCCACTATTCTGCAGAGTTCGCAAATGCGAACAATAGTTCGCAAATGCGAACTCCCCCCTATTGTGCCTGAGTTCGCAAATGCGAACAATAGTTCGCAAATGCGAACTTGACCCTACTGTGCTTGTGTTCGCAAATGCGAGCTATAGTTCGCAAATGCGAACTGGCCACTATTCTGCCTGGGTTCGCAAATGCGAACAATAGTCCGCAAATGCGAACCTACCCATATTTAGCCTGTGTTCGCAATTGCGAACAATAGTTCGCAAATGCGAACTTCCCAGTTTTGCCTTGGCTTCGCAAATGCGAAGAAAAGTTCGCAAATGCGAACTTCCCACCCTTAGCTTATTTTCCAAACTCCAGAAATTGGTCGGGGTTCGCAATTGCGAACCCATGTTCGCAAATGCGAACACAGAGACCCGAAAAACACGAATTTCAGTCATTTCTTCACATTTTACAAAACCAAAACACCCATTTGCGATTCTTCAAGGATTTCTTCTTCATCAAAACGATTGTAAGTCACTTTTTACTTAATTCTTTCAATTCCTAACATCATTAAACATGTTTTTCATAAGAAATCAAAGATTTTCATGGTAAAATTCTTGTTTTTGTTAGAAAATAGGGTTTTTCATAAATTGGGGAATTGGACCTCGAATTGAGGTCCGATTTTGAAAAAAATTATATATATGAACTCGTGGGGGAATGGGTAACCGGATTTTGGTCCTAACCCCGAATTCCGACCATGTGGGCCCGGGTTGAAATTCACTATTCATGGCAGAATGTTGTAAAAGTGGTATTTGGTATTAAGAATTAGTTTGTGGAGTAGAATTGATGATATTAAATCAATTGTGTATAGATACGGTTGGATTGGAGCCAAATTAAAAGAAAAAGACATTTCCACGGATTGGATTGTTCATAAGCATTCGAGGTAAGTGTTTGTTCTATCCTAGCTTGAGGGAATAGGATTATGTGTTATGTGTTATGTGATCGAGTGCGGTGTATGGGCTGTGGTGACGAGCATACATACACTGACGTCTAGTATGACCGTGAGTCATTGGAAAATGATATTTTGAGATATATTACAGGTGAATTGTTATTGTTCTCCCTTGTTGGGACTTCTTGTGAAGATAATTGTTGATTGCCCTTGATGGGACGATTTATGAATTGCTGTTTCTTTCTCTGCCCTTAACTGTGATTGTTATTTGGGTGAGGAAGAGTGATAATGCACGAAGGGTGATGCCGTGCCATGTCTATTTATTTATGCACGAAGGTTAATGCCGTGCCATGTTTATTTATTGATTATGCACGAAGGATCATGCCGTGCCCTCTGTTATTGAACCATGTACGAAGGATCATGCCGTACTATGGATGTGAGGATGAGAGTAAAAGCACGAAGGGTGATGCCGTGCAATTGCTTGTTATTCCTTGACTTGATATTACTTGTTTTTCCATTATATTTTATTTGGGTGATGCCGTGCAACTATTTGCCATTCCTTGACTTGATATTACTTGTGTTTTCTATTATACCTTGTTTTCTTTGTGAACTTATTAAATTGTTCTTTGGGTGAGGAAGAGTGATAATGCACGAAGGGTGATGCCGTGCCATGTTTATTTATTGATTATGCACGAAGGATCATGCCGTGCCCTGTTATTGAACCATGTACGAAGGATCATGCCGTACTATGGATGTGAGGATGAGAGTAAAAGCACGAAGGGTGATGCCGTGCAACTGTTTGCTATTTCTTCAATTGATATTACTTGTGTTTACATTACACTTTGTTTTTCCTTGTGAAATTATTAACTGTGGTTAATTGTTGAATTCTTTAAGATATTCCTTATTGTGTTAATACTTGATTATTTCTTGTTATTTTGTGGTACACATATATATATATATATTGAATTGCACATGTTATGTGGGTGCCTGGTCCTAGGCTTGTCACTACTTCGCCGGGATAGGCCAGGCACTTACCAGCACATGGGGTCGGTTGTGCTGATGCTACACTTCGGTGCGTTTTTGCACAGGTCCAGGTTACGATCAGGAGCAGCAGCAGCAGTAAATAGATTGCGTGGGAGTTGATCACATTTGAGACCGAGGTAGCTTGCGGACGTCCGCAGGCCCGGCGTCTCTTTCTCTATTTATGTTAATAGCTGTAGTCTCGTTGTTCCGAGACAAACAGTATTATGTTATATTTCCTTCAGACTTTTATGTGTAGTATTCCATAGTAGTTTGTGAGTTGGTGACTCCACGTCTTGGGTAGAGGATTTCAGTATGATTTTCACCGTGTGATTTGTTATTCCGCATTTATTTAATTAAAATTTTATTAAAAACAGGATAGTATGAATACAGTGGCTTGCCTAGCTACCACGAGTAGGCGCCATCACGATCCCGATGTTGGGGAAAAATCCGGGTCGTGACATATACCTGTTATAAACATCATTCCACGTGGTTGCAGGAAATTCACGAAGGCTTTCTTTAAGATTTCTCGTGGCTTCCGAACTTCTATCGTTCAAATTGCTTGTAAAAGCTATTGCATACCAATTATCTGGTACACGGGGCAGAGTCATTTGTTCTCGTTGAAACCTATCAACAAAATCTCTGAGTAACTCCATGTCTGATTGTTTAATTTTGAAAACATCCTCCATTCTCTTTTCAACCTTTTGCGCTCCCGAGTGTGCATTTATAAAAGAATCTGCAAGCTCAGCAAAAGAGTTTATAGAATTTTTGGGCAAAAGAGAATACCAGGTTAGTGCACTCTTGGTGAGTGTTTCTCCAAAATTTTTGATCAATACAGACTCAATCTCCTGTTTAGTCAGATCATTTCCTTTGACTCTAGTAGTAAAAACTGTCACGTGATCTCGTGGGTCGGTCATTCCATCATATTTTGAAATGTCAGGCATTTTAAACTTATTAGCAATGGGAAGAGGAGCAACACTTGGTTTCCATGGTTGTTGTGAATACTTATCCGCGTCTATTCCTTTGATTATTGGGGGAACGCCTGGTATTTGTTCGATCCACTCGCTTTGTTCATTGTGCTGTGCCTACAAAGTTAGTACCAAATTTTGTAAACAAGAATTATTTGTATTACCTGGATCCATCTCTCGTGGTTCAATGGGGGTCCCTTCGTTTGTGTTATCAAGGCCATAACGAGGAGAATGAGTAGGTGGAGCGACAGGTAACCGGTTAACTAACGCTTGAAGAGCTTGGCTAACCCGTGCATCAATTACTCTTTGTAGAGCTTCCTCTGGTCCCTCGAAACGTTCTGACTGCTCTTGTTCGTCAGCATGTGATACAGGTACAGGAGTACCCTCACAAGACTGGCATGGAGAGGCTTGAGTGCAAGTAACTATGTTAACATTGTGCAAGTCACCTTGAGCATGAAGGATCTGGTTTTCAACAGCATTGTTGTTGTTGTTTTTGTTGTTAATGGTGTTTGACATGATGTTAATAATAAGTAAGGTGTGCAAGCTTGGAAAGAATAGATTATTAGATTCGCGGTAACGGAACAAATTTGTTTAACCAAAATATGAAATTTTGATAAAACTAGAAAATAAGAGAAAAAATTGGGTTAATGATAATCAAGAGACCGAAAAATATAATAAGCTTTCTCTGAATAAGAATAAGCAATACAGAAATTTGTATTCCAATATGATATCAATAATTTTTCGTATCCTGCAAATGATAAGACTTTTTTCTTTTATAGTTGGTCCTAGGTAGAAGTATAAAACCTTAGTTTTAATTATACAATTATGAGTAAAAAAAATGATATTGAATAAGCCGTTACACAATCATTCCTATTAAATACTAATTCTTCAATGTATCAGATATTTTATATTGAATTTAGACTCCTTTTTGTCTTCAAATCCATATGTTTAACGTCTTTTGTTCTGTTGGATTTAAATGTATTGAATTGATACGGGACTCGTGTCTAAATCCGCTTTTTGTGCCTGTTTACTTCCCTTTTTCCGTATCTTTTATCATTAACTTCTTATGTTTTGAATCTTCAAGAATCCTCAGTCTTAAATGCCTCATTTAGATACGTGATACGTATCTAAATTACTCCTCGTGTCCATTCTGAGTTCTTTTTCTCAATTAAATATTATTTATTGACCTTTTGACCAATCTACGTATTATGCCAAGTCACCTTTAATATAAATTCAGCTTTTTTCCAATACATTGGTGAAGTAAGAAAACGTTCCTTAGCAAGTCTACGTGGAAAGGAATATCATCTTTGTCCAAAACTTAAAGTGAAAATATATATGCCTTATTAATGCATGTGAATGAGAAAAGATAATTACTTCTTGCACCAGAAATTTACACCAAAATTTTGCATTACAAAGAAAGACATGTAAATTATGGTATGACGTACTACTTCCAAAATAATAGCAAATAAAGCTGTTGCCCTGTTTCTTAGTTTGACAACGAGTCATTTTAAGCTACAAGTTGAAAGGGATATACATGACGCAAATTTATTGTGTACAGATATGAATGAAAAATTTAAATTGTAAAAGGCGATTTGTTTTTCTTGTTACAATTTTTAAAGAAAAGGAGAGAATTTTTAGTAACAAAATTTGGGGGTGCGGACGAGGGGGTTGGACGCGAGTGGAGATTGGGGTCGTTAAATACAGGTGTAAATCCTATACAGGATGGGTAGATAAATACGGGTGAAGAGTGGGGCGGAAAAATGCAAGTATAAATTTTAGCGAGGCAGAGTAGAGAGGTTGAATTTGTGTGGGTTAAAAAAAATCCGCCCCACACTCTTACAGCCTACCATTCCTAATTTCTACGCACAACCATATATTATGAATTGTGGTTATATCTTGTTTCAATGATAGAAGTTTAGGAAGATTGGTTCCCAAGATTTGGGAACATAATTCCAATTCTAAGACAAGAACTAGAACACAAAAATAAAAATTATTGGCTTATCAAATTATTATCTATTGAGCTGTGAAAACGATACAACTAAAGAAAGAAACAAATTTAATATTCGTTTTATATCATGTAATGCATGACTTACTCTTACTATAATATTGAATGCATAATCTATAGGTTCGACTCATCAAGTTTGAATTAGCAAGCCATCTTTTAATTTGCAGATAAATAGACATAAAAATATAAATAAATCACACGAACACAAACAATCAAATATTGAGTTTAAACAGTTGAGAACATATATATTTCAAATTCCATGAGCCTGAAAAGAAGCAAATCGACTAAAACTCGGGAAAACATAACTAACGCATTAAATTATCTATTGAATTGTGAAAAGGATCAACTAAAGACAGAAACAAATCCATTATTTATTTTACGTAAAATAATACGCAATTAAAACAAGACATGTAGCTGGATGGAGTCATCAAAATTAAGGCATCCCAGGCATACCGCCACTTGGCATCATCCTAACATTAGGCATTCCTCCTTTGCCATTAGCATTAGCAGGTGAATTAGCAAAATGCTTAGCAATCTCAGGATTTTCTTCCATAATTTTCTTGACCATATCTTGATTTTGAATCTCATCACTAGTTGGTTTACCCAATGTCTTTTGTTTCTGATCAAACATCATTTTTTCCACTGCTGATCTTGTCTCCAAATCCAATTCTGATAACCTACTTGGCTCAGGCTCTGCTTTTTGGGTGTCAATTTCAGGGCTACCTTTGAATAAACTCTTCCACCAATCAGATTGATTTCTTTTAGTCATAAGAATTGTCACTTGTTTTTTATCTTCTAAACTCCAAAAACATTCATCAGCTTTCACAGGCTCCAAAAGCTCCCCTTAGTTAGGAAAATAGAATTATAAAAAGTAAGAAAAAATGAAATCTTTATAATATCAAAATACAATAACCATCACTATAAAAGTAAGTTTCTTTTTGAAACTAATTTTCAGGTTATGTTATAATATATGTTCTTTATAGCAGTACTTTATTATAACAATAAAAAAATCTGGAATAAACAAGGCTCTTATAGATATGTTTGACTGTATTTATATATTCAAAAATCACCAAAAATATAGATAGAAGAATTTTAACTCAAAATTTCAAAAGTAGAATAATTTTAGTGGCAAAAAGTTAAATGTTGAACTAATCAAAATTTAAATCCTCGATCGGTATTTACTGATCCGCTTTTCAAATAGATATGTCCATTTAAATTTAAATTTAAAATTTATATTTAAAATGAAATTCATTGTATTTGAATGCATGGAGTCGTCAAACTCCATTTTACCTTTTGAAGTGGGACAATCATATTCCATGTAAATTCAGCGGCAGATCTAGTTAAAAAGCTATGATTTCAGTTGAATTCGATATTTTTGAAACATAAATTAGATGTATATAAAAAATTAATACAATCATGGATCCGCTTTTGTATATATTACAAACTACTACTACAATTACCTTCAACAATTGGTGGTTGATTCTTGAGACCAACTTTAATGAAATTGTTCTTGATATCCACAGCTAAGAATCTTGATTCAGTACCAGGTGGTACAAAAACATTGATAGTAACATCTTGAAGAGTTTGTCCCCATGTATAATTATCCATATCAAGTCCATTAAATTTATTTGGCTTTAGTTTCTTGTTTTCTTCTTCTTTTGAAGCTAAAGAAGAAGAAGTGTCTGATTCTTTGTGGGGTTGTTCTTGATTTTCATCTTCTTTATTATCTTGTGTATTTTCGACAGGCTTTAGTTGTTGTGCTTGATTATCTCCTTCTGTGTAATCTGAAAGAATTGCCATTATTTTTGGTGTTGAAATGAATGACTAAAAAAGAGGAGAATTAGAGAAAGAAATGTGAATTGGTGTGAGAATTTGGTAATTAAGAGTGAATTATATAGCTAATTATCAGAGAAAGAAAAGGAAAACTTGGTCTTAATAACAACATGCCGTGAGATTCGTAGCAGATTGAATTAGCCCCTAAACATCAAATTGAAAAGTCTAGAAAATACCTTATAATTAGTTCTATATTCATTTTATGAATTTAAGTTTTGCACACTTAATACCAATTATTATATTATCATCTATCAATATCACATTAGACTTGCAATAAATAATTACCCGTTGTCAGTTATTCTTATTTTAATATGATAGTACAAAAGTCCACACTCTAATTTTATAAACAAAGAAAACGAAAAAGGAAAATACAAATAAATAAATAAATATGTCACGAATTAGTGTGATAGAATCTGAACTAGAGATCAAAAAGGAATTGAGAAGGGCCCCTTAGTTAATTATAATTTTTTATCACTCGTTATGTTATAGTCCCCTAGTTTAGGAATATTACAATTTAGTCTATAGTACACAGTCTAATGAATCTAGAACACCTGTCCATTAGGTACCAATAGCCAGTACAGCTGCGTCTGAATCATCTTTATATTCTCTTCCTATGCATTGTAATCGGCACATAGATTTTATGAATCCAAATTACTATTTTTCTTAGTTTTTTTTTATTCTTTCCTTCTCTAGGTTCACGAGCTCCCTTCAATCCGACTGTTGTAGCTCTACACGCTACAATATTGGTACCAGAGCCTCTATGTTGGGCAACCATGGTGGATAAGACCCGACACTCCGACGATGGGAGTGGTACTTCCAACCTCGAAACACAGATCCAAGCTTTTATAGCAACATCTAGCAAGAGGATTAAGGACTTGGAAGAGTTGCAGAAGAAACGAGAAATTGCAGACCAACGTTTGGAATCGTTGGTGGTGGATATTCATTGGAGGGAAGATTTCCGGCAGGATGTACAGTGTAACATGGCGCTAGCTTAGCAAGGTACGTATTTGGAGTCAGGACAATCATCTGTTCATGCAGCTCCTCGAGCTACGTCGGCACAGGTAATCCCATCGTCAGCAATCGGGGTTAATCATCCTCTTTCAGCCTCAATCATACCGGCCTACACTGGTGTCACCCAGTGGGTTATGGTGGACGCCGGCCCCGACAACCCCCATTTATTCCGGTGCAAATAGCGGCTTACCTCTTCTTATGTCTATCCCTCTACCCAGATTAACGTATACAACACCATCTAGTGACCCATTAACTTTTGCCCCTATGAGCCCTTATTTTTCACAAAACCAGCCAAATCTTCAACCTTCAATACCCGATCTACCTCGTACTACTTCTGATTTCCGGTTTCATGCCTAGTCTAATTTCCCCTTCCAGCTCAAACTCGGTGATGCCCTTAATATTTGGAATTTTCAACTCCACAACTTAATCTTCCTAATTGTCATCCTACCCATCCTCAGCCCCTTTCTCCTCGTATACACCAATAATGACCACAACCCAAATTCTGACACAGGCCCAGATGGGAATTTCAACCCAAATGCCTACATACCCATACACTACTTTCATATCCCATCCTTATCACACACCAGCCCATTTTCCTACCCCACATGAAGCCCAACATCAACAGTTGAGCATGCTAAAAGGGATATTGCCTTTCCCGGAATTTGATGATATATCCTAGAGCTTGGATTTGGCGTTGTGATCATTATTTCAACCTGTACCGTTTCCTGAGGTCGAAAAAATGACATATGTTGCCATCTATACCAGGGAGGCCATTGAGAACTGGTATGATTCTTATATGATAGACCATGGAAGTTATGTTACTTTGCCCTAATTTTGTGAGGATATTTGTAAATGTTATGGTCAATCCAAGGCCATTAATAAAATCACAAAGTTCAACCGATTGTAACAATGGGCTGATGTGGACAGCTTTCAAAAGAAGTTTGAGGAACTACGTTGCCATGTCTTACAATCTAGGACCCATTTAGATGAGTCCTATATCATTGAATGCTTTGTAGAGTCTTATTGGTGAAAACCCTAACGGGCACCATAAGGCGAATGTGAGGTAAAAGAAAAATAAATGAGAGAGTCTTATCAGTGAAAACCCTCATGGGCACCATAAGGCGAATGTGAGTTGAGAGATAAATAAATGAGAGTCTTACTAGTGAAAACCCTCACGAGCACCATAACGCGAATGTGAGGTGAAAGAAAATAAAAAATGAGAGAGTTATTGGTGAAAACCCTCATGGTCATCATAAGGCGAAAGTGAGGAATGACCTGATGAGAAGAAGATGTCAAAATAAGAACGGATTGGGTTAATTGAAAAGAGAAATTAAGTCAGCAACGATTTGATTGGACAGACTGGGTTGGATATTCAAATACATGGCATGGTCAAAGGAATCAGCCTTCCTACCAAGATAAGTTCTATCTTTTTCATTTCTATCCTAAATTCAGGGTCATTGCATTCCATTTACTTGTTCAAAACCAGTTGCCAGTTGAAAGTTAATTACCAGCTTCTCATGTCGGACGGCACAATAATATTGGGTCCTTCAAAGGATAGGAGAAAGTAAAATAACACATGGCGATCAAATAGCCAAAAGGAAATAAGAGTTTAGAAACAAAAAGAGAAAAACAAAAGAGGATCACAAAGAAGAATTGGGAAGACGATCAGGAATAAACTGCCAAAAAGTACAAAACAAAATGAGGCAGACGGTGGAAGCAACGCCAGCAAGAATGCTAGTTGCTAAACATCATTTTATAACTAATAAATTGTTCACTTATTAAGAAGGGACAAAAGATTCAAATTCTTACTAATCACTTTAAAGTGAATGTGACAAATGTGGGATAAAAACAATCAAAAAGAAGCAGTAATAAAGGAGAGAATCCACGATGGAGAACTCAATAATCAGGAACCGACCCGAACAACGAGGGAGGTATCATCTTTATTTTTCAAAAATTACACCCAGTTATCAAACTGAGAGAATATTTTCAGCATTTTTAATTTATGTTCAGGTGCCCACCTGTATAACAAGGGAATATTTTTCTACATTTTCATTTCTGCATCAGGCGCCCACCTGAATAACAAGGGAATATTTTCAGCATGTTTAATTTCTGCATCAGGCACCCACCTGGATTACAAGGGAATATTTTTGTGCATTTTTATTTCCGCATCAGGCACCCACCTCGATAACAAGGGAATATTTTTAGCATTTTTAATTTCTGTTCAGACACCCACCTGTATAACAACGGTATACTTTTCTGCATTTTTATTTCTGCATCAGGCGCCCACCTGGATAACAAGGGAATAATTTGTATATTTTTTGTATAGTGACAGTCTATTGTATATAAATTATACACTGACAATTTGTTTTATATATTTTTGTATAGTGACAAATAACAATAAGGATATATTACTTTGAAGATGACCAATGCTTTGATTTAGCCAGTTAAGAATCAACAATAACAAAAATTATTTTGTTATTTTGAAATTTGTATAGAAAAATCAAAATTATGTTTATATCATGCTGCTCTTAATAACAAAAAAGATTGTAATATTATTACTAGCAATCCCAGAAAAAACAAAAATAAAAATAAAATTTTCTGGTGGAGGACCTATTGCAGCTATTAGCTGATAATGTAAAGCTGATCGGAGGTGCAAATGGAGAGTTAGAGAATCTGCCGAAAGAAGTTCAACACCTAAAAGGATTCTTAGACGATGCTGCAAAGTTACCAAGCGACAACGAACAGTGGAAAGTATTGGTGGAGGAGATTAATTACAAGGGCTATGGAGTTAAAAATGTTTGAAATTTGAAGGGAAAGAGTAGCAGTGATTTTGGGCTAGCTTTTGTAATTAATTTTGGGCTATTAATTGTAGGGTTTATTTTGTGGCTACCGGTTGTCTTTAGTTTTATCCTAAGGGCTACAAATGAAGTTTACTCTAACTTTGGAAAAACTACCCTCTATAGCCACTCAAAATTTTAATAGCCCAAGTTTTGTCCTACTTACAAAAGATGGCCCTTCGGCCGAAAAGTATTTCACATAGTAGCCGAAAGGAAAGAGTCATATAAGTTCCTGTAGCTTAGTGGATAGAGCGCTTATCTTCTATGCTGAAGGTCGCAGGTTCGACCCTTACTTGACGAGATAAGAAAACTATTTTTTTTTGCAATGTATAAATATTGTATCCTAAGTTCGACAGTGTATCATTGATGTATATTGAGCCTATCTCGAGTGTGCTTGTGTATCTAAAGTGTATATATTTGTGTACCCTAAATATATTTTGTATAGTTACATCTATTTTGTATATTTTTTTTATAATGACAGTATATTTTGTTTAATTTTTGTATAGTGACAATCTATTTTGTATATTTTAGTATATATTTTGTATAATGACAGTTTATTTTGTATATATTTTGTATAGTTACAGTCTATTGTATATAAATTTATAGTGACATTCTATTTAGTATATACTTTGCATAATGAAATTCTATTTAGTTTATTTATTGTATAATGACAATTTATTTTTGTATATGTTTGTATAGTGACCCTATCTCTTTTTTCAAACACGAGAAATTTCTTTTTACACATGAGAGATTTATTTTTTACATGTAAAAGATCTAAAAAGGATATTTTCTTAATTTCAATATTATATAAAGCGCCTAAACTCCTCCAAAAAACTAGTCAAGTCACATTATTATATAGTACTACGATTAAAGTATAGAGGTGCGCATAATATTATCCTTTAGGTGGGGTACCTCTTCTATGTTTTTATTTTTAATTTTAAAAAGAAAAGATTTTGATATATATTTTGTATAGCGACAGTCTAATTTGTATATTTTTTGTATAGTGACAGTCTATTGTATATAAATTATACACTGACAATTTGTTTTATATATTTTTGTATAGTGACAAATAACAATAAGGATATATTACTTTGAAGATGACCAATGCTTTGATTTAGCCAGTTAAGAATCAACAATAACAAAAATTATTTTGTTATTTTGAAATTTGTATGGAAAAATCAAAATTATGTTTATATCATACTGCTCTTAATAACAAAAAAGATTGTAATATTATTACTAGCAATCCCAGAAAAAACAAAAATAAAAATAAAATTTTCTGGTGGAGAACCTATTGCAGCTATTAGCTGATAATGTAAAGCTGATCGGAGGTGCAAAGGGAGAGTTAGAGAATCTGCTGAAAGAAGTTCAACACCTAAAAGGATTCTTAGACGATGCTGCAAAGTTACCAAGCGACAGCGAATGGTGGAAAGTATTGGTGGAGGAGATTAATTACAAGGGCTATGGAGTTAAAAATGTTTGAAATTTGAAGGGAAAGAGTAGCAGTGATTTTGGGCTAGCTTTTGTAATTAATTTTGGGCTATTAATTGTAGGGTTTATTTTGTGGCTACCGGTTGTCTTTAGTTTTATCCTAGGAATTTTTATAAGTGTATACCATATATCATACCTTATTATCAACCATGTTTAAGGTTTGTGTTTATTACATTTAAGCATTCCAAGTTTCAATTTATGTACCATAATTCAAATTAAGGGTTTAATTAAGTTATCATTAAATGTAGGAGTGTATTTAGGGATAAAATCTCTCAATTTATTTTGTTACCCGCTTCTCTCTCTTCTAATTTTTAAATTTTTCGTTCCTCACCCTCCACCCCACGATTTTTCCCAGTTCTTTTCTCCCTCACGGTTTTTCTTTTGTTCAGTTCTTTTCCTCTTTTGTTCAGTTTTTTTCCTATTTTTTCGAGGATTCGCCCAAGATTCAATCTGGAAAAAAATTGAAGTTATCTCCAGCTTCTTCAAAAAAATCAAAAAAGAAACATTCAAACAAAGCTAAAAAATTCAGCCCTCATAATATTTCCGAAAAGGTATTTTTATTTAATTTTTCCGCGTAGTTTCTGGAAACCTTTTAATTTGTCTCAATTTTGAGGTTTAATTGTCGTTATTTTATATTTTTATATGAATCGTTAATATATTTGTAGTTAAATTGTAGTTATATTGTGGTAGATTTGTAGTTGTTTTTAGTGGTTTGTAGTTAAATGTATTTTACTTGTAGTTAAATGTAGTTTATTGTACTGATGATATCTTAATCTAAGAAAAGAAGATTTTATAAGAAAATCCAATTTCCTTTTTCGGGTAAAGGTTTAATTAGGAATTCCAGGTGGTCCAATCCATTATATAGTAATTACCCGCCTTGTAGTTTAATGTAGTATAAATGTAGAAATTTTGTAGATACCCTTAAAAACAATACAACTTTATACAATATTAAAACTGATTTGTAGTTTATTTGTAGTTTGTTTGTAGGAATTTTATAAAAAGAAATAGAAAATTTTGTAGTCTACATTTTTTTTCAACATAGATCGTAGTTTAATTGTAGTATAAATGTAGTAATTTTTTAGATACCCGTAAAAATAATACTGCTTTATACATACTTAAATTAATTAATAGTTTATTTGTAGATAAATGTAGGAATTTTGCATAGTAATAGAACCTTATAAAAAAAATGATGTGGAATCTCGTACAAAGAACTATGCAAAGTAATAAGACTTGTATTTGGAATTATGGATGTTAAATATACTAGGATGAGAATATTTAAAAATAAGTTCTTCGGCATTACCAATATTAATATTTGTAGTATCAAATTTTTGACGCATGCATCGGCAAAACCGTTTCTGGATTATTATAGGGTTTCTCCCATATTATATAATTAAATAAGGATTTGTGTTTAAATTTGAATTTAAGGTCACTAAATCAATTAGGATATTCTTTTCCTGATTTTTAGCGCGCCATATTAGGAAGATTTAGCTACTATTAATTACTAATTAATGAATGGTATAAAAATTGTAGAAAAATAGTGCACAAGGCGGGTAATTTACCAATTATGCATATTTTTTGTAATAAGGTTTCATATATGGTATAGATAGGAAAAAATCCCTTTATCCTAAGGGCTACAAATGAAGTTTATTCAATAACTTTTCTAAGCCAAGCCTTCTGCCCAAAACATTTAGGCTTGTCCACGTACGTGAAAGAGTTGTTGGCCTTATTGATGGCAGTAGACAAATGGATGCATTACCTTCAGCCCAACCATTTTATTATCCGGACAAACCACTTCAGCCTCAAATTCTTAAAGGATCAAAGGGTGACTACGACTTTACAACATAAAGGTGTCTCCAAACTTATGGGCCTCAGTTATGAAAGATAATTTCGTAAAGGGGTTGATAATATTGTGGCAGACGCTTTAACAAGAAAATATAAATCTAATAGCGAAGACATTAGGCCATCAAAATGCTATGGACTATCAATTGTACAACCCAAATGGGTTCACGAGCTAGTTAACAACTATTACGGGTATCGAGAAGCCCAAAAGTTGATGGCACAATCAACTCTGGACTCCAGCAAAGGGTGGGTAATTATCAAGGCAGTTTTGCGAATAAATGGCAAGTTATAGGTGGGTAATAATGGCCAAATCAGAGACGAGATAATTGAGCAAATGCATTGCACCCTATGGGGATGTCATTCTGGAATCTTGGGTACTCAGCAAAGGGTGAAAACTAACTTCTTTTGGCTGAGTAAGTTGAAGGATATCAAGGAAAAAATCAAAGCTTGTGATACTTTACAAAGAAACATAGCATGAACATTTACCATACCCAGGCCTTTTGCAACCTTTGCTAGTACCATCTAAAACATGGGAACATATGACTATGAACTTTATTGAAGGCCTGCCTAACTCATTTGGAAAGAATATAATTCTGGTGGTTATTAAAAGATTCACAAAGTATGCACATCTCTTTAATCTAACTCATCCCTATAATGTTTCACAAGTAGCTCAATTATTCTTGGATAATTTTACAAGCTACATGGGGTCCCAAAATCCATCATTTCTGACAGAGATCCCATATTCACTAGATCTTTTTGAAAGAAAATATTCAAAGGATTAGAGGTAGAGCAATACCTAAGTTTGGCTTATCATCCACAAACCGATGGCCAATCGGAGAGGCTAAACTAATGTGTTGAAACTTACCTACGATACATGACTGGTGACAAGCCCAAGGATTGGAGCAAATGGATTTCTATGGCTGAATATTGGTACAACACAAATTTCTAATCAGTTATTGGCATGACACCCTTCAGGGCCCTCTATGGCTATGACCCCCTCACTTCCCAGTTTCGACCTTGTTCCACAACCAAAGGTGGAATCCGTGGATCAAGTATTAAAAGAGAGGCAGTTACTGGATCAGATATTGAAGGATAATTTGGCCCAAGCTTAGAATCGCACGAAACAATTTGCAGATTTGAAAAGGAGTGAAAGGGAATTCAAGGTGGGATACATGGTCTACCTCAAACTTCAACCTTCAACCTTATCAGCAAATGTATGTGGCTGTTCGGAAGAACCTTAAATTATCAACAAGATTTTTTAGCCCATATTATGTTAGTTAAAAAGTTGGAGTTGTCGCTTATGAGCTCAAGCTGCCAGTGAGTTCGAAAATTCACCGTGTCTTTCAGGTGTCGCAACTAAAAAAGAAGATTGACAATCAAGTGGTGCCTTCCATAGACCCTCCCTACTGCAGCAGTGAAGGACAAATACTAACCGAGCCCATAGCTATTCTAGAATGAAAAATGATCAAGAAAGGGAAAAAATCAACTGTCCAAGTGTTTGTTGTCACGGCCCCAAATCCGGTCGTGATGGCGCCCAGCACATTGCTAAGCCAGCCTGACCAATCAATAACATCGACGGATAGTGATACATATATCGAAAATAGGGAACCAAGTCCCAAAATATACCAACTCCCAAACACCGAAGGGTCAAGAGTCATGAGCCTCTAATGAATATAAGTGTATAATAGTTTACATGATACCAACTACGGAAAGAAACATCAATACAGAGTCAAAAGACAGTAAGAAGGAATATCGGGTCCTGCGGACTCTGCATCTACCTCGTATATCCCACAGATGCCGCCTCGCACAGCTACTGGATCACTGCTGAAAGGTACCTGGATCTGCACACAAGGTGCAGGGAGTAAAATGAGTACTGCCAGACTCAGTGGTAATAAACAGGGGTAAGACAGCGCAGATAAGAAATCCGCGATAAAGCACTATGTAAAGTTGAAATCAATTACCCTGACACAGAATCAATATCAACTGTACATGTACCAACCAGTACTAGTAAAACAGTATAACAGCTAGCAGATGTAGCTAAATGCAATGCAATGCATGATATGACTGCTACGGCGCGTAGCCCGGTCCAATTTGGGTACCCGTGCTCACTGTGGGGGTTCAGACTCTGGAAGGGCTCCTAGAGCCCAAGCACAATATCACTGCGGCGTGCAGTCCGATCCAACATATGTACCGCTGCGACGTGCAGCCCGATCCACTACCAGTCAGCTAATATGCAAATACGGCCTCGCAGGCTCAATAGTAGTTTTGAAAACATCTTTTATCATTTTTCAGTTGAAAACAGTAATATCAAGTTCCTGAGATTGGAAATAGCATGATAACAGAGATAGCTACGAACTGGTAGTAACTAACATGTCAATATGATAAGACAATGATAACGATCCTCGCGGGATCCAATAACTGGCTCACGGCCCACAAGTATACTCAACCACCCAAGAAGGGGGTTCCCCGGCTCAAGAGTGGCCAATATCACAATATATAGTATGCAACCATCCGAGAAGGAGGCTCGACGGCTCAAGAATAGCCCATTTATCATAATACAGTATCAACAAGTCGGACTAAGCCATAGTCCCCAATCACAATCGACCCCGCACTCACGAGAGAGTACGTGTCTCGCCGCTATACAGCATCACAAAGTGGTATACCGGGGTTTCGAACCTGCTGGTCATCACCCACATCTATTACTCACCTCAATACCGCGCGACGACTACTCCGCAATGCCGTTGCCACGAGAATCAAGCTCCGCACGCGTAGAATCTGATCAAATACAGTAGAACACAACAAATTAGGCCAATGGGACGACACCCAATCAATACAACTCAATTTACATCAAAATTCCCAAAGTTGTCAAAACCCGACTTTTGGTACGCTTCTCGAAAAATTACAAAAGTCACATATTCGGAACCCGCATCTCAATACGAGTCTAAGCATATCAATTTTACCAAATTCGGACTCCATTTGCCCATTCAAAACCTTGATTTTCTAAAGTTCAAGCCTAGGGTTAAATCTTCCATGAATCACCCCAAATTCCTCCATTTTCATGATATAATTGCATAATATTATCAATACTAATCATAGTTTAAGTCCATAGTTACCTGATATTTTCCCTTGAGTTTCTCTTCAAAATCGCCCAAATCGCCTCTAAAGCCGAGACCCAAATGTGTGAAATGTTTCGGAAATTTTCTAACTTCTGATACACTTAACTCACTGCGATTTTCGCTTCTGCGATACACGGACCGCTCCTGCGGGTCCGCTTCTGCGGAAAGTCTTCCGCTCCTACGGAATATTCCGCTTTTGCGACCAAGAGTCCGCTCCTGCGGACTCGCCTATGCGATCAATCACCCGCGTCTGCGGACTCCCCATTTCGCCTCTTGATCGCTTCTGCGGTCTACTCTTCGCTCCTGCGACACCACCTTAGCGGACATTTTTCCGCTTCTGCGAAGACAAGTGCTCCTGCGCCCCCTTGTCCGCTTCTGCGGACTCGCTCCTGCGCCCCCATTTCCGCAGGAGCGAAAACAACAGAACTAGAACACTTCCCTGCAATTTTCCATATTTTCTCCCGTTTAGCCATCCGAAAACACCCCGAGGCCCCCGGGACCTCAACCAAACACACCAACACATCCTAATACCTTATTCGAACTTGCTCCAATCCTCAAAACACATCTAACAACATCAAAACCCATAATTCACATCGAATTCAAGCCTAAATTCCTTAAAACATTCCGAATTATACATTCGATCAAAAACCCGATCAAACGACGTCCGAATAGCCTAAAATTTTGCGGACATATCCAAAATCACATAACGAAGCTACAGGAATTATCGGAATGCCATTCCGACCCCCGAATCAAAATTTCACCTGTGAGCACGTGGTTTTTGCACCGGGCAAATAATTCCAAAATTAAAATAAATATGTTTTTGAGTGCAATTACTTGCTTTGTTTGAAATTAGCTATACTTTGTGTGTTTGAATAAATGGAAATTAGAAAAATAAAAAAAAAATTAGCTAGATAATTACTTTGTTTTAATTAGTTAAGTTTTAAGAAGAAAATTACCAAAATAGTTTAGGTAGCTGAAATTAAGGAAAAATAGCAGAAAATTGCCAAAAAATACTAAATAATTGGAGTAAGTAGGAAATTAGGTTTTTATAATTTTTACGTAAAAGAAAAAAAAGTATAAAGGAAAATACATAAAAAATAATTAAAAACGTCAAAAATACAAAAAATACAAGTGGTACAATAAGGTGGGCTGATTTAATTTGAAGTGAGCAGGCCCAGATCTTTGGCCCAAGGAAATCTGGTCCAAGCCTTTAGCGGATTTGATCTCAGCCGTCCATCGTGTTTGATCCAACGGCCCCAATAATTAGTTGGTTTCTTTAATTAATTAAGATGTGACGATTAATCTTGGCCCTCCATTTTATTTAATCCAAGGGTCGAAAGTCTGGGGCTCATAAGCGACGGAACGACGGCGTTTTAGTAACGCCTGTTCCGAGCCATTGATCTCCATCCAACGAACGACCCAGATCTCCTTAGATCGTCCGAGTATAAAGGGCTCTTGTCTGAATGAGATGAGCCACTTCTTCAATATACTAACACTAGCCGCCCTCTCCCTCACTCCTCTTCTTCTTCATCACCTTCATCTCATCGCCGGCCATGGAGGCCACCACCCCCCACGGTGGTCGTCGGCCTTTCTACCCCCTTCTCTCTTCTTTTCCTCCTTCTTTTCTTTCTTCTACAACAAAGCTCCAGAAAAACAGGCCCTTTCTTTTGAAACGCCGGTCACTGGAACTTCGCCGGTGACCACCCAAACAACGAGAACCGCCCCCAAACCAACGCCAATCGCTTCCTCTTCACCTGATTTGTCCAATCGTACCACCCACACCCCTCGAATCAGCCTGAAGCTCTTCGAATATCCAAAAAAGTGTCACCGGAACCCTAACTCCGGCGACCCCCAAACTCAAACCTTTTCAAGATCTATACTTTACCCTCACCCAAACACCCTAGTCCAAACCCAAAACCCAAAAGGCTTCGTCTTTGAGCCTTAAAAGAAAAACCAGAAGAGAAAAACAAAAAAAATGGATTAAAGAAAAAGAAACGAAGAGAAAGTTCTGAAAGCCTGAAAAGAGAGAAGAGTGAGATTAGGAAGCTCAGGGGACAGGCCCTGCGAGCTAAGTACCCCGCCCTTTCTGTTTTCTTTAGCTTGTTAGGATTTGTCTGTGTTTTCTTGCATGTTTTGTTTTGTCTTCTCTGATTTTTTGTTTTCGCATGTTAATTTTAGATTGTTCTTGTTGATTTTCTGTTTCTTTTCTTTTGTTTATCTTCTTTTCGTTTCAATATGCCCTGCATATCCTTGATGTTAACCTGTTTTCTCTTATTTCTTAACTTGTTCTTCTGAGCATGTTAGTACTAGGGTTTTTCAGCTTGTTCATTCTCATGTTTTCTCTTGTTTTGTTGTTTTGATCATGTTCTGTTTTTCTGAGTTAAAAGACCTATTTTGATTCACTTTTTCTCTTCTGTGTACTGTGATTTCTTGATATGACTGCGCTTCTCTTCTGTTTCTTTTCATGATTAGCTTAGTTTTGACCCCCGATTAGTGTCTCTTCTATTAGCTCTCAATATCCTTACTGTTTTAGCTTCTATACATGATTTAGCTTGATTCTAAGGTCATTAGTTCGTTCTCATGTCTGATATAAGTCTGCTTCTCTTTATGTCACTTTCACATGCTAGAGTTGGGTTTCTTCTTCACTGTTTCTCCATATTCATCTTTTCTTCATCTTCTTGTCATTCCTGTTCCTTATCTTCATTTTCACATACATACATCAAGCTAGGTTTAGTGTTTGAAAGTAAATTCTGATTACCATGCTTATGTTATGTGGTTAAAGCCCCTTGTTTTATGTCTAAATGAGCCATGTTGACTGTTTTGTAAGAGTCTATGCTTATATGTGCAACTATGTCATGAACCTTGGTGATTCTAAAGTTTTCAAACTGTCATATGACTTGAACTGGTAATAATTAGGTCTTAATTAACATGAGTTCATACTTTGTCTCATAAAATTGGATAATGTGAGTTAATTAACTAAAATTCAACCATATTAATTGCCTTCTCTGAATTTTGGTTGATTATTACATCTTGTTTGATTTTATGTGTCTTAATATGCAATCCATGTTGAAATTGATTTAGTTTTATTGGTTCTGGTTGAGTTTAAGTGTTTGGTTAACAATAATTGAACACAAGGGGAATTGGTTATAGCTGTTAGAATTAGACTCCTAGAAATGATTAGTTTTTAAGTAGGTTAAAACTGAAAATCACAAAAATAGGCTATTATTTAAATAAGTGGTCAGAGTGGTCAATTTCTGCAATTGACCTACTCTGTTAGGGCCCACACACTAGCCAACACTTAAAGATGGCTAACTGTGTAAGAATGGGCTAAGTCTGCAAAGGCAGACTTGCCCTGGCTCTGTTTCAGCCCTGAACTTTAGGTGGCTAGGTCTGCAAAGACTTTAGCCCATACCTATGTTCAGTAATTGGGCCTCAGCTGCCCAGGCCAAGTCTCAACTTGAGACTGGCCATTAGTTAAATAGTCTGAAGGCTTTAATTAAGCAGGCTAGTCCTGCAATTAGTTTAATTAAGCCTTAAATGAACAAAAATAGGTTATTAAGCAATAATTGGCCTAAGAGTGGTCAACCTTGCAAAAGGTTGACCAACTCTATAAGGCCCTAACACACAGTCCACCTTAAAAGGGGCTGGTTATGCAAAATGGCTAAATCTGCAAATGCAGACTTGCACAGGCTCTCTTTTGAGCCCTAAACATTAAAGTGGCCAAACCTGCAAAGGTTTTGGGCCCAACTGTTCAGCAATTGGGTTTAATTACCCAAGCCAAGTCTCAACTTGAGACTGGCTAGTTTTTAAAGAGTTAATTTCTAATAATAAAGCAAGCTAGTCCTGCAATTAGTTTAAAATTGGTCTCAACTAACTGGAGCTAAGCTGAAATAGGTTAAAATTGAAATAGTTCCTAACAATAGACTTGGCCAGCCCTTAAATACCAATGCAAGGGCTGGCTATTAGTTAAATAAATCCAAAAAAGAGCTGAAACTTGACGTAGGAAGTTGGGTAAATCAGCAGTGCCCTTAGGGGCACAATTGGAACTTGAAATAGTATTTTGGTAAATAATTTAGAACCTAAGAGGGTAAGGGAGTCATTCATACCCCTGATTTCTGCAATTCTGCAGAGATTAAAGGGTATAATGGTCTCCCTAAAATGGGAAATCTGTAAAAATCTTTAACCCTTAGGGCTACATTGGTAAAAACCCCATAAAAGGAATCTTTAGAACCTTCCAGCACATGCTGGAAGGATTTCTGTTAACTGATTTGGGACCTTAGTGTAGATTTTATAAATTTTAGAGGGGGAGAAGTGGGATGGATCCCATACTTTCTCCCCAAGTTTTCAGCCCATTCCCATGCCTATATATACTCCCAAAAAAAGTGTATTAGGGGCTCGCTTTTGAATATAAAGTTTCAGATTAAAATATAGCAAGTGAGCAATAGGATTTTCTGGGATTTTCGAGTTAGAATTAGCTGATTTCTATTGATTTGTGGGGTTATTCTGCTCAAGTTTGGTCTGGGTTTTCTGTTGCTTTGCTGATTCATACTTGCTGTGGCTGTGTTATTTGGCTTATTTCTATCCAATCCTCTACTGTTGCATTGTTGTTGAATCCTTGCTGATTACTTGCTTCGTTTTCCCCTAGAACGTATTGGTTTTCTCTACTTTGGTTCAGGTACACTTCTCTACAAACTAAAGATGTACTGTGATTTGGATGCAATAACATGAAGATTTCAATCTGATTTTTATATTGCCATGTATCAAGTAGTTCAATACTGTTATTAGCTTAGAATTATAGTGTTTATGTAGTGTAGTGCATGACAGAGAAAAACCAAACAAACTATGTAATAGCTTAGTGATAGAGTAGATAGTATAATAGTGGTAGCATAGTAGCAATAGCATATCACTTAGTTTAATTAGGTAAAACTCCTAAAACATAAGTTTTCTTAACAGTTTTCAGACCAATAATTGTTCATTCACAGTAGCTTTTTCATAAATTGCCATCACCAGGATAACGAGTCTGCATCTAAACATTTGACAAGCTTCAGAGTAACTTAGAATGAATCGTCTAGGTAATAATATTGCAATGGGTTAAAATCATAATAAAATCAGTAGTTTAATAATACTTGAGTCGTGAAGCTACTCGAAATTAGATACAGGTCTTTTTAATTTAAAACTGGTCCATAAAGACGTGGCTCGTATAATTGGTTAATTTTGAGGATTTAAGTTCGGATTTAGGTAAGTTAAAAAGGAAGCTGATAAGAGGTATAGCACTATGAACTGGCAACATAATAAATGCCTGTGAATAATCATTTAGCTTCTCTTTCAATACTGTAAGTAATTAGATGATTCACTTTATTTAATCTGATTTCTAGGTAAAAAGGCTGTCTTCCAGAATATCTCATTAGTAAGTGAAATGATCAAGAAAGGGAAAAAATCAACTGTCCAAGTGTTTGTTGTCACGGCCCCAAATCCGGTCGTGATGGCGCCCAGCACATTGCTAAGCCAGCCTGACCAATCAATAACATCGACAGATAGTGATACATATATCGAAAATAGGGAACCAAGTCCCAAAATATACCAACTCCCATACACCGAAGGGTCAAGAGTCATGAGCCTCTAATGAATATAAGTGTATAATAGTTTACATGATACCAACTACGGAAAGAAACATCAATACAGAGTCAAAAGACAGTAAGAAGGAATATCGGGTCCTGCGGACTCTGCATCTACCTCGTATATCCCACAGATGCCGCCTCGCACAGCTACTGGATCACTGCTGAAAGGTACCTGGATCTGCACACAAGGTGCAGGGAGTAAAATTAGTACTGCCAGACTCAGTGGTAATAAACAGGGGTAAGACAACGCAGATAAGAAATCCGCGATAAAGCACTATGTAAAGTTGAAATCAATTACCCTGACACAGAATCAATATCAACTGTACCTGTACCAATAAGTACCAGCAAAACAGTATAACGACTAGCAGATGTAGCTAAATGCAATGCAATGCATGATATGACTGCTACGGCGCGTAGCCCGGTCCAATTTGGGTACCCGTGCTCACTGTGGGGGTTCAGACTCTGGAAGGGCTCCTAGAGCCCAAGCACAATATCACTGCGGCGTGCAGTCCGATCCAACATATGTACCGCTGCGATGTGCAGCCCGATCCACTACCAGTCAGCTAATATGCAAATACGGCCTCGTAGGCTCAATAGTAGTTTTGAAAACATCTTTTATCATTTTTCAGTTGAAAACAGTAATATCAAGTTCCTGAGATTGGAAATAGCATGATAACAGAGATAGCTACGAACTGGTAGTAACTAACATGTCAATATGATAAGACAATGATAACGATCCTCGCGGGATCCAATAACTGGCTCACGGCCCTCAAGTATACTCGATCACCCAAGAAAGGGGTTCCTCGGCTCAAGAGTGGCCAATATCACAATATATAGTATGCAACCATCCGAGAAGGAGGTTCGACGGCTCAAGAATAGCCAATATCATAACACAATGCCAACAAGTCGGACTAAGCCATAGTCCCCAATCACAATCGACCCCGCACTCACATGAGAGTACGTGTCTCGCCGCTATACAGCGTCACAAAGTGGTATACCGGGGTTTCGAACCTGCTGGTCATCACCCACATCTATTACTCACCTCAATACCGCGCGACGACTACTCCGCAATGCCGTTGCCACGAGAATCAAGCTCCGCACGCGTAGAATCTGATCAAATACAGTAGAACACAACAAATTAGGCCAATGGGACGACACCCAATCAATACAACTCAATTTACATCAAAATTCCCAAAGTTGTCAAAACCCGACTTTTGGTACGCTTCTCGAAAAATTACAAAAGTCACATATTCGGAACCCGCATCTCAATACGAGTCTAAGCATATCAATTTTACCAAATTCGGACTCCATTTGCCCATTCAAAACCTTGATTTTCTAAAGTTCAAGCCTAGGGTTAAATCTTCCATGAATCACCCCAAATTCCTCCATTTTCATGATATAATTGCATAATATTATCAATACTAATCATAGTTTAAGTCCATAGTTACCTGATATTTTCCCTTGAGTTTCTCTTCAAAATCGCCCAAATCGCCTCTAAAGCCGAGACCCAAATGTGTGAAATGTTTCGGAAATTTTCTAACTTCTGATACACTTAACTCACTGCGATTTTCGCTTCTGCGATACACGGACCGCTCCTGCGGGTCCGCTTCTGCGGAAAGTCTTCCGCTCCTACGGAATATTCCGCTTTTGCGACCAAGAGTCCGCTCCTGCGGACTCGCCTATGCGATCAATCACCCGCGTCTGCGGACTCCCCATTTCGCCTCTTGATCGCTTCTGCGGTCTACTCTTCGCTCCTGCGACACCACCTTAGCGGACATTTTTCCGCTTCTGCGAAGACAAGTGCTCCTGCGCCCCCTTGTCCGCTTCTGCGGACTCGCTCCTGCGCCCCCATTTCCGCAGGAGCGAAAACAACAGAACCAGAACACTCCCCTGCAATTTTCCACATTTTCTCCCGTTTAGCCATCCGAACACACCCCGAGGCCCCCGGGACCTCAGCCAAACACACCAACACATCCTAATACCTTATTCGAACTTGCTCCAATCCTCAAAACACATCTAACAACATCAAAACCCATAATTCACATCGAATTCAAGCCTAAATTCCTTAAAACATTCCGAATTATACATTCGATCAAAAACCCGATCAAACGACGTCCGAATAGCCTAAAATTTTGCGGACATATCCAAAATCACATAACGAAGCTACAGGAATTATCGGAATGCCATTCCGACCCCCGAATCAAAATCTCACCTGTGAGCACGTGGTTTTTGCACCGGGCAAATAATTCCAAAATTAAAATAAATATGTTTTTGAGTGCAATTACTTGCTTTGTTTGAAATTAGCTATACTTTGTGTGTTTGAATAAATGGAAATTAGAAAAATAAAAAAAAAATTAGCTAGATAATTACTTTGTTTTAATTAGTTAAGTTTTAAGAAGAAAATTACCAAAATAGTTTAGGTAGCTGAAATTAAGGAAAAATAGCAGAAAATTGCCAAAAAATACTAAATAATTGGAGTAAGTAGGAAATTAGGTTTTTATAATTTTTACGTAAAAGAAAAAAAAGTATAAAGGAAAATACATAAAAAATAATTAAAAACGTCAAAAATACAAAAAATACAAGTGGTACAATAAGGTGGGCTGATTTAATTTGAAGTGAGCAGGCCCAGATCTTTGGCCCAAGGAAATCTGGTCCAAGCCTTTAGCGATTTGATCTCAGCCGTCCATCGTGTTTGATCCAACGGCCCCAATAATTAGTTGGTTTCTTTAATTAATTAAGATGTGACGATTAATCTTGGCCCTCCATTTTATTTAATCCAAGGGTCGAAAGTCTGGGGCTCATAAGCGACGGAACGACGGCGTTTTAGTAACGCCTGTTCCGAGCCATTGATCTCCATCCAACGAACGACCCAGATCTCCTTAGATCGTCCGAGTATAAAGGGCTCTTGTCTGAATGAGATGAGCCACTTCTTCAATATACTAACACTAGCCGCCCTCTCCCTCACTCCTCTTCTTCTTCATCACCTTCATCTCATCGCCGGCCATGGAGGCCACCACCCCCCACGGTGGTCGTCGGCCTTTCTACCCCCTTCTCTCTTCTTTTCCTCCTTCTTTTCTTTCTTCTACAACAAAGCTCCAGAAAAATAGGCCCTTTCTTTTGAAACGCCGGTCACTGGAACTTCGCCGGTGACCACCCAAACAACGAGAACCGCCCCCAAACCAACGCCACTCGCTTCCTCTTCACCTGATTTGTCCAATCGTACCACCCACACCCCTCGAATCAGCCTGAAGCTCTTCGAATATCCAAAAAAGTGTCACCGGAACCCTAACTCCGGCGACCCCCAAACTCAAACCTTTTCAAGATCTATACTTTACCCTCACCCAAACACCCTAGTCCAAACCCAAAACCCAAAAGGCTTCGTCTTTGAGCCTTAAAAGAAAAACCAGAAGAGAAAAACAAAAAAAATGGATTAAAGAAAAAGAAACGAAGAGAAAGTTCTGAAAGCCTGAAAAGAGAGAAGAGTGAGATTAGGAAGCTCAGGGGACAGGCCCTGCGAGCTAAGTACCCCGCCCTTTCTGTTTTCTTTAGCTTGTTAGGATTTGTCTGTGTTTTCTTGCATGTTTTGTTTTGTCTTCTCTGATTTTTTGTTTTCGCATGTTAATTTTAGATTGTTCTTGTTGATTTTCTGTTTCTTTTCTTTTGTTTATCTTCTTTTCGTTTCAATATGCCCTGCATATCCTTGATGTTAACCTGTTTTCTCTTATTTCTTAACTT
Source organism: Nicotiana noctiflora (assembly GCA_032618575.1). Taxonomy (NCBI): domain Eukaryota; kingdom Viridiplantae; phylum Streptophyta; class Magnoliopsida; order Solanales; family Solanaceae; genus Nicotiana; species Nicotiana noctiflora. The sequence goes on from JASVEL010002262.1 coordinate 230,956, forward strand.
GTTCTTCTGAGCATGTTAGTACTAGGGTTTTTCAGCTTGTTCATTCTCATGTTTTCTCTTGTTTTGTTGTTTTGATCATGTTCTGTTTTTCTGAGTTAAAAGACCTATTTTGATTCACTTTTTCTCTTCTGTGTACTGTGATTTCTTGATATGACTGCGCTTCTCTTCTGTTTCTTTTCATGATTAGCTTAGTTTTGACCCCCGATTAGTGTCTCTTCTATTAGCTCTCAATATCCTTACTGTTTTAGCTTCTATACATGATTTAGCTTGATTCTAAGGTCATTAGTTCGTTCTCATGTCTGATATAAGTCTGCTTCTCTTTATGTCACTTTCACATGCTAGAGTTGGGTTTCTTCTTCACTGTTTCTCCATATTCATCTTTTCTTCATCTTCTTGTCATTCCTGTTCCTTATCTTCATTTTCACATACATACATCAAGCTAGGTTTAGTGTTTGAAAGTAAATTCTGATTACCATGCTTATGTTATGTGGTTAAAGCCCCTTGTTTTATGTCTAAATGAGCCATGTTGACTGTTTTGTAAGAGTCTATGCTTATATGTGCAACTATGTCATGAACCTTGGTGATTCTAAAGTTTTCAAACTGTCATATGACTTGAACTGGTAATAATTAGGTCTTAATTAACATGAGTTCATACTTTGTCTCATAAAATTGGATAATGTGAGTTAATTAACTAAAATTCAACCATATTAATTGCCTTCTCTGAATTTTGGTTGATTATTACATCTTGTTTGATTTTATGTGTCTTAATATGCAATCCATGTTGAAATTGATTTAGTTTTATTGGTTCTGGTTGAGTTTAAGTGTTTGGTTAACAATAATTGAACACAAGGGGAATTGGTTATAGCTGTTAGAATTAGACTCCTAGAAATGATTAGTTTTTAAGTAGGTTAAAACTGAAAATCACAAAAATAGGCTATTATTTAAATAAGTGGTCAGAGTGGTCAATTTCTGCAATTGACCTACTCTGTTAGGGCCCACACACTAGCCAACACTTAAAGATGGCTAACTGTGTAAGAATGGGCTAAGTCTGCAAAGGCAGACTTGCCCTGGCTCTGTTTCAGCCCTGAACTTTAGGTGGCTAGGTCTCCAAAGACTTTAGCCCATACCTATGTTCAGTAATTGGGCCTCAGCTGCCCAGGCCAAGTCTCAACTTGAGACTGGCCATTAGTTAAATAGTCTGAAGGCTTTAATTAAGCAGGCTAGTCCTGCAATTAGTTTAATTAAGCCTTAAATGAACAAAAATAGGTTATTAAGCAATAATTGGCCTAAGAGTGGTCAACCTTGCAAAAGGTTGACCAACTCTATAAGGCCCTAACACACAGTCCACCTTAAAAGGGGCTGGTTATGCAAAATGGCTAAATCTGCAAATGCAGACTTGCACAGGCTCTCTTTTGAGCCCTAAACATTAAAGTGGCCAAACCTGCAAAGGTTTTGGGCCCAACTGTTCAGCAATTGGGTTTAATTACCCAAGCCAAGTCTCAACTTGAGACTGGCTAGTTTTTAAAGAGTTAATTTCTAATAATAAAGCAAGCTAGTCCTGCAATTAGTTTAAAATTGGTCTCAACTAACTGGAGCTAAGCTGAAATAGGTTAAAATTGAAATAGTTCCTAACAATAGACTTGGCCAGCCCTTAAATACCAATGCAAGGGCTGGCTATTAGTTAAATAAATCCAAAAAAGAGCTGAAACTTGACGTAGGAAGTTGGGTAAATCAGCAGTGCCCTTAGGGGCACAATTGGAACTTGAAATAGTATTTTGGTAAATAATTTAGAACCTAAGAGGGTAAGGGAGTCATTTATACCCCTGATTTCTGCAATTCTGCAGAGATTAAAGGGTATAATGGTCTCCCTAAAATGGGAAATCTGTAAAAATCTTTAACCCTTAGGGCTACATTGGTAAAAACCCCATAAAAGGAATCTTTAGAACCTTCCAGCACATGCTGGAAGGATTTCTGTTAACTGATTTGGGACCTTAGTGTAGATTTTATAAATTTTAGAGGGGGAGAAGTGGGATGGATCCCATACTTTCTCCCCAAGTTTTCAGCCCATTCCCATGCCTATATATACTCCCAAAAAAAGTGTATTAGGGGCTCGCTTTTGAATATAAAGTTTCAGATTAAAATATAGCAAGTGAGCAATAGGATTTTCGAGTTAGAATTAGCTGATTTCTATTGATTTGTGGGGTTATTCTGCTCAAGTTTGGTCTGGGTTTTCTGTTGCTTTGCTGATTCATACTTGCTGTGGCTGTGTTATTTGGCTTATTTCTATCCAATCCTCTACTGTTGCATTGTTGTTGAATCCTTGCTGATTACTTGCTTCGTTTTCCCCTAGAACGTATTGGTTTTCTCTACTTTGGTTCAGGTACACTTCTCTACAAACTAAAGATGTACTGTGATTTGGATGCAATAACATGAAGATTTCAATCTGATTTTTATATTGCCATGTATCAAGTAGTTCAATACTGTTATTAGCTTAGAATTATAGTGTTTATGTAGTGTAGTGCATGACAGAGAAAAACCAAACAAACTATGTAATAGCTTAGTGATAGAGTAGATAGTATAATAGTGGTAGCATAGTAGCAATAGTTAGTTTAATTAGGTAAAACTCCTAAAACATAAGTTTTCTTAACAGTTTTCAAACCAATAATTGTTCATTCACAGTAGTTTTTTCATAAATTGCCATCACCAGGATAACGAGTCTGCATCTAAACATTTGACAAGCTTCAGAGTAACTTAGAATGAATCGTCTAGGTAATAATATTGCAATGGGTTAAAATCATAATAAAATCAGTAGTTTAATAATACTTGAGTCGTGAAGCTACTCGAAATTAGATACAGGTCTTTTTAATTTAAAACTGGTCCATAAAGACGTGGCTCGTATAATTGGTTAATTTTGAGGATTTAAGTTCGGATTTAGGTAAGTTAAAAAGGAAGCTGATAAGAGGTATATCACTATGAACTGGCAACATAATAAATGCCTGTGAATAATCATTTAGCTTCTCTTTCAATACTGTAAGTAATTAGATGATTCACTTTATTTAATCTGATTTCTAGGTAAAAAGGTTGTCTTCCAGAATATCTCATTAGTAAGTGATTAGATTTTAGTATAGATTCTTAGTTACGAGCATATATAGCAATAACAATTGGTTGAGTCCTCATTGATTTAAGACTACCGCTTTTTATGTACTGATTCCCTTATTAATAAATAAAAGTGATTCAATTTCATTCCAATTCTGAGTATTTGTTCCTTTATGAATCATGTGTCATATCTTTTATTATTACAATCTGGTTTGGGCCCTATGTATAACGTGGGCCCGAACTGCCCTACGGAATTGTTTGGTTCGTTGATTGATAGCCAAAAGGCTGCCTGGTCTTTAAGGCCTGGACTGGCCCATTACTGATCTAATTAAGCGAGTGAAGATCTAGGCCCAATAACAACTAATCTGACAGGCCTGGAAATTTAGTATTGCAAGTGATTAAGGAAAAAACATGTATAGAAAATATAGTATATATTAAGTTTGAGCCTTTAAAATTGAATCGGGAAGAGCCTCGCCTGACAATAAGCAAGCGGGGCCCCCGTTTAGTAATAATGTAACAAGTAGACTCGGGAGAGCTAATAGCAAATTCCATAGCTTCTCCCAAAAGATTCAAAAGCCGATACACGTTACTTTAGGGCACGATTTTAATATACCTTCCATTGAATGAGTGTGCACTTGGTGCGACTCAAATCCAAATCTCGGCAAAGCTGAAATACACCGAAAGTCATAGGCGTACTGATTGCGGTATGACTCGAGGCGTGTTTTCGCAATGCCGCAAATTCCATAAAAATAATACCTAATGAAAAGCACTATATGTTGTTAAAATCAGTGATTAAGTCAAACAAGAGCCGAGAACGACAATTGAGCGACCGTGCTAAAACCACGGAACCCGGGAATGCCTAACACCTTCTCCCGGGTTAACGAGTTCCTTATCCGGATCTTTGCTTCGCAGACATTTTTAAGAGTCAAAATTCCTCGGATTCGGGATTAACCGGTGATTTGGGACACCATTATTTTTCCCAAGTGGCGACTCTGATTAATCTCAATAAAATCCCGAACCGATTGTCCTTTAATTGGAAAAACTCCTTCCTCTACGTTATTTTATCCGTTTCGGATATCTGAGCGTCGGGGTATACCCTACGAGCGTATTTATATGCTTGTTCCCAAAGTGGGGTGTAAAAAGGGAGGTGTGACAGCTCTGGCGACTCTGCTGGGGATCCCAACCCCGAACTTCGGTTTCAGGGTTTAAGAACTCGAGCTTTTTAGAATTGCCGTTCGTGATATTGTTTGACTTCATTATATGATTTGAACAACATGCTATGTGCTTTATCGCTTTGATATTATGTGGATTGTATATACAAATTGTGCCGAAAACCTTTCTCTCTTCACCCCCGGGGATGTGCTTACTGGTTGAGACTCCCCTTTCTGTTAAAGTCACCCTAAATTAAGAAAATAGAGGCCGGATAAGTTACAAAGCCGATTGACTCCGCGAGTCACCGGTACGTAGCCCCTCCTCGATTCGAGTTGTCCGCTCGGGTACACGGTCTAGCATCCTATGAAACTGTAAGATTTTGAACATAGGTCCAGGACGATTATTTGCATCATATCTGACTTAGGGGACTCAACACAGGGGTTGGGTCCGTCTAGGACAGGTGACCCGGTATTGGAAAAGACCGAGCATGTTATGTGTTGCACTTTTATTGTCCTTGATCGTTATGCGGACCGGTGGAAATCCCGAGGATAGAAAAATTGTTGAAAAAGAAGAAAAAAGAGAGAGGAAAATAAAAGTTATAGAAAATAGGTATCCGAAATTTTTGAAAATCTGAAAAAAAAAAGGTGGAACAATTTTTGTTGAAATAATTAGTCAAATAATCTGACCGAACTACGCAGGTTTGATTCTCGCCATTAGGTAAGATACCTAGGCAACCCTTAAACGGGTCCAACCACACTTTTAGAAAAAGACCAAAAAGATTTTCCTTTTCAAATAATCGAGGTGATTTCTATTTTTGAAAATGGCCGAATGTTCCGAAAGGACGCCGGAAGGCCGTTTTGGCAAAATAGCCACTTCGAAAACCATATTTCTTTCAAAAAAATGAAAACTTGCATTGAAAAAGATCTTTCTTTTTTCTAAATTAAATCGCCTTAATAAATGTGCAGGACGAGCACAATGATGAATGAACATTTCTCCTTAAATAAAATCCCTTTGGAGCTGAAACTGTGGTGGCAAGACATGGGATCAGATGGTCAGGACTGGGTCAAAGGTTACTTGAAAGATCTTACGGGGTTATTGGACATAATCCCCCGAGGCGACGTGATTAGAGCGTTGGTCACATTTTGGGATCCGACACACAATGTATTGCATTTCCTAGATTTTGAACTCACCCCTACTCTAGAGGAAATTGCTTTCTATATCGGGAAGACTGAGGTTCCGTTAAAAGGAAAATACCCAGTATCTCCAAGGACGGTAACGGTGCATCGTTTTCTGGACTCTTTGAAAATTGCTAGGAATGTTCACAACGATGATCTAGCCAACGGATTTTGCTCCTTAAACTTCATCTATAGTAGGTATGGACACATTGGGGGTTTCAATGACCCCACAAACAAGTTATGCAGCAAGTCCAGCCGAGCAAAATGGAAGGAGCACCGGAGGTTTGCATTCTTAGTGGCATTTCTCGGAATTGTCATATTTCCGAGAAAAGATGGGCATATCAGCATAAAGGTTGCCGGGGTAGCTAGCACATTGATAGTACAAGACAATTGTACTCTATCCCCAATGATTGTAGCTGACATCTACCGTGCTCTGACTGCGTGCAAAGCGGGAGCCAACTTCTTTGAAGGGTGTAATTTAATTTTGCAAATTTGGTTAATTGAACATCTATGCCATCATCCTTCGTTCTCAAGTTATGATTCAGCTAAACGAACATGTTTGGAAGAATTCTGTACGAGAACAAAAGAAGTAAAATTGCCGGAGGGAGTCAAAGATTGGATTTTGCATCTTCGATCATTAACTGATGGCCAGATCGATTGGACATATGATTGGCTACCTCTTGACTAGGTAATATATATGCCGACGGAAGGATCCCCATTTTTGATCATGGGCTTGAAAAGCATCCAACCTTATGCCCCATATAGGGCCCTACGTCAGTTGGGTAGATGTCAAATTATTCCGAGAGACGGGGACCTCAGTTCACAAGCTATAGAAATCGGTCCGGATGGGTAATTCCCGGAAGCAAAGATCCGGCAAATTTGGAATGAGTGCCAAAACCTGAAAATGGATACTTGTGTGCAGAATAGAGCCCGGGAAGAAGTATCGCCAGGATACTCCACATGGTACCGACGGGGTGTTGAGCATGAACGTCTTTCGAAAAGACCTCACCTGCAAGATTTGATAGAGCAATCCAAGGAGAACCAGAACTGGGCGGCCAAAGAAAAAGAATACAAGGCCAAAATCAGCTTGTTGGAAGATAAATTGAGAAATCTCCACTTTGAAAGTGGTTTACAGGCAGCATCTGATGAAGGGGAGAAGAAACAGCTGAAGAAAGAAAACGAAATGTTGAAGGCTTAGATTGCTCAAATGAAAATTGCATCCGAGACCCCGGTTCGCTTAGCTCGGGATGAGAAATTAATTGAGATTCTCCGGCGCAAAGTAAATGACTACGGTTTTGACTTGGACAAAGATAAAAAGGAATTAGTCAGGGCTCGGAAGCAAATAGCCAGAGATGCTGAGGAAAGAGCCAAGTTGGTTCGGCAATTACAAGATAAGCACGAATTTGAGGTAGCTCAGGTTAGAAAGAAAATGATTTCAGCCACAATTAAAAGTAACAAGATTATCAAGGATCTTGAAGAAGAGAGAGAGCATTGTTACACAACTATGGCTAGACTAGAATTAGAGCTGCAGCAAGTATAGAAAGATAACCAACATACCTTAGATGCTCGCACTGAACAAATAAGCCGATTGTTGCAAGAAAAGGGGGTCATTCGAGAGAAGATTGCTCGCATTGCTCAATACATCACCGAAAGAGTCAATTGTGTGAAGATATGTCTCGAGGAACCTTTGTATCGGCGGTGAAGTTCTTCGTGCAACAAGTCATGTCTGACCTAGATAGGCTCCAAAGAGGATTAGCATATAGGCCCGCGGCAAGACCGAACGACGCCTCGCGGGCACTAGGAGCATTAATGTATTCATAGGGCATGCATCATCTTTTTATATTTTCTTTTGCATCAGCATTACAACATCATCTTGTACAATGTTTTGACTTATCAATGAAAATCAAGTGTTGTTGTCAATTCTTTTGCTTTATGTCATTTCTTCTAATTTCGATAGGCAAATAAATAGGAACGTAATTACAAGGAGAGAAAAAAAAAGAGAAAGAAGGAAAATAATTGATTGGTTCAAATGAGAAACGACCGGGATGATGCATGACGACTCGGGGAAAATGTGTTTGTTTTAAAGTCGTTGCATTTTATTTTCTCATGCGCTAACAACTAATGGGTGTTGATGCTTGTGAGTTCAGATTTTATTGGCAACTGGCATTCTGGCTACTCACCCTTACAACACGAGATACAAGAAAATGACGAAAGCTGTGTCCCAAGAAATTGAGGCAACTATCGTGGATCCTGCTCAAGAAGAGGAGATTGTAAACGTAGCAGGGATGAAGGAGGAAATGTACAAATTAAAGCAGCAGATGGCCGAAATGTACCAGGCTTGGTCTAGAGGTCAACCCCTGCCAGCTTACCCTGCCAATCCCACATACATCCCTCCAGCCAACCCCAATCCTGAACCACCTACAATGAATTCATCCTCCACATACCCTGATTACCATCATTATTATGCCTCCACTTCCCAAGTACCACCACCTCCAGCAAAACAAGCACCACCTCATCTACCCCAAGTTGCTCCAGTGTATGTGGCACCTCCGCCCGCTGCCTTGCACAAAGTGAACCGATGTTCCACATACAGGATCCTCATTACTACCCGCCCGAACCAACTTTCCGACAGCACGAGTCTCATACTCCGTTGATAGAGACAAGTGAAAAGAGAATTGCCAAGAATGCAGGGCAAGAAGAGATGGCCAGAAAGGTGAAAAGTATGGAAAATGCCTTTCGCAATATGTAAGGATTGGGAGGGCAAGTGAGTGTGGCATACACAGATTTATGTCTATTCCCTGAAGTGCAAATTCCCGTTGGATTTAAGTTGCCGAAATTCGATATGTATAGCGGACATGGAGATCCGGTGGCCCACCTCAGGGGATACTGTAGCAAAATGAGAGGTGAAGGAGGCAAGGATGAGCTATTGATGGCGTATTTCAGCCAAAGTCTAAGTGGTTCAGCTTTAGAGTGGTATACCCGACAAGATCATACAAGGTGGTTTGTCTGGGATGATCTTGCGCAAGCCTTTGCAAATCACTTTCAATACAATCTAGAAATCATACATGATAGACTATCCCTTACAAAGATGGAGAAAAAGCCAGGGGAAAGCTTCAGGGAGTTCGGTTTCAGATGGAGGGAGCAGGTTGCAAGAGTAGATCCACCGATGAAGGAAGGAGAGATGGTGGATTGTTTCCTACAGGCTTTGGAGCCTACATATTACGGTCATTTAGTGTCAGCAATTGGAAAAAGTTTCAATGAAGTCGTGAATATGGGAAGCTTTGTTGAGGAAGGTTTGAAAACAAACAAAATCATGAGTTTTTCGGCAATTAAGGCCACAAATCAAGCAATACAGACTGGGAATGGAGGAGCAATGGGAAAGAAGAAAAAGGAAGAGGTAGCAACTATAGAAAGCAGGCCATGGAACCGTAACCCGCATCACCACCCACCAAGACCCTACCACCAATACGCATCAAACCCATCAACTCCATATAACCCACCACCACCATCTTACCCACCAACCCCATACAACACACCAACCCCATATAACCCACCTCCACCATCCTACCCACCAACAGTCCCACACTACCACTACCCACAAGCCCAAACCTACTCACCACCACCACCACACGTGTGGAGGGCCCAAGCCCCACACAATGTTTACCATACCCAAAACACATACCCCGCTTCTAAACCCTACAGAAATCCAAACAGACCCAAGCCTGACTCAGAATGTAGAAATAAGGCAAGGAAATCATTCACTCCATTGGGAGAGTCGTATATCAGCCTTTATCACAGATTGAAAGAGTTAAGGATGTTGAGCCCGGTTGCACCTAAACTTCCAAACCCACCTCCGAAAAACATTGATCAATCTGTCCGATGTGAATATTGTTCGGGAACACCAGGCCATGACACTGAAAAGTGTTGGCAACTGAAGAATGCCATCCAGGATCTTATTGATAATCGGAGAATTGAAGTTCAAGCTCCAAGAGCTCCAAACATCACCCAAAACCCACTGCCAACTCACCATGAAACGCACATGATAGAATTGGTGCAGGGTGAGAGCAGTCGGAAGCCGTCTCAGTCTGTTATGATGATAAAGGCAAGTGGCAGAACAGAAAAGGAAGCCGAGAAAGAAAAAGTGATTGTTGAAAAACCAGCAAAAATGCCAGTAGTGCTGGATGGTTTGAAAGTTGTAGTACCAGGAGTGAAGCCGATATTGACTGTGAAAGGCGCGAGTGTGGAACCAGTAATCATAAGACCGATGGTGCAGATGCCGGTAGTGAGCACAAAGACTGTACCTTGGAATTACAACAAGGTAGTAGTGATTTATAAAGGAAAAGAGGTGTCTGGGGAAATTATTGGAACCCACGATCTCACTCGGTCTGGGAGGTGCTTTGCCCCAGAAGAGTTGAGAAGAATGAAAACAGTGAAAGAGAACCAGTTAAAGAAGCCAGTATCAGAAGAAGAGGCGGAGGAATTCCTCAAAAAGATAAAGTCACAGGATTACTCTATAGTTGAGCAGTTGAGGAAGACCCCCACGTAGATCTCTTTGCTATCTTTGTTAATACACTCAGAAGAACACATGAAGGCTCTGATGAAGATACTAAACGAGGCTCATGTTCCAGAAAAGATCTCAGTTTGCCACCTGGAAAAGATTACCAACAAGATTTTCGAGTCTAATAGGATCACATTCTCGGATAAGGAATTGCCTGTTGAGGGAACCGAGCACAATAAGGCGCTGTACCTTACGGTGAAGAGCGAAGAGTCGGTAGTGACCAGAGTGTTGATAGACAACGGATCAAGCGCTAACATTTGCCCGCTGTCGACTTTGGGAAGCTAAACGTCAGTCCGGACAGAATCCGGAAGAACAGTATAAATGTGAGAGGATTTGATGGTGGAGGTAAAAACATATTGGGAGACATTATTCTGGAGGTGACCATTGGTCCTGTGGATTTTACAATGGAATTCCAGGTGCTCGACATTGCTGTGTCATATAATTTGTTGCTAGGCCGACCCTGGATCCACGCGGCCAAGGCAGTACCATCGTCTTTACACCAGATGGTCAAATTCGAGTGGGAGCAACAGGAAATTGTGGTACATGGGGAAGAAAATGCTTGCAATGTGGTGACGCCGTTTGATGATGCTGACGGAGATAGGGGTCCTTGGGTCTATCAAGTGACTGATGCCATAACAGTGAATAGAATTGCTGAAGGAGAAAAGTTGCCGATCCCTATGGTGGCACCAACTGCTGTGATGGTGGCCAAGGAGATGCTTAAAAATGGGTTTGCGCCAGGGAAGGGATTGGGCAAAGCATTGCAGGGAGTTATTCAACCGGTTCAACTTCCAGAAAACAAAGGTACTTTCGGCGTAGGGTTCAAACCCACCTTTGCCGACATCCAGAGAGCCTCCAAAGCCAAAAAGAACTGGACCTTACCTAAGCCTATACCCAAATTATCCGACACCTTCATCAAGCCTGGTACCAAATATTGGACATCTGCTGTGATAAAGTACATCGAGACCCGACCTGATGAAGAAATTCTGAGTTTTGAGAATATATTTGGGGACGTGAATATGGTTGAAGTGGGGGAAGGCAAAAGCAAAATGGATGTGCAGTTTGTGGGACCTGGAATCATGTTGAACAATTGGGAAGCCAGTCCTTTCCCTATCAGGAAGGAGTCCTGGTAGTTAGCTCCGAAATTTCATCATTGCTTTCCCAAAAATAATTGTTACTTTTGTAGTTCTCCCATCCCCCTCATGAAAAGAAAATCAAAATGTATCCCGAACTTTGTTCATTCTTTTTATCAATGAAATGCAGTTTTCCTTTTCTTCACTTTTTGCCTTATTTTTCTTTATTTTTTCTTTTGTACAGTTCTGCATGTGTTGATTCTGATGCCATGTCATGCGTGAAGGATTCTAGACCCAGTTCTGACAGTCACATTACCATACAAGAAATTGAGGAAGATAGTGAGATAGAATGTGAGGATGAGGAAGCCCTGGAGGAAATAAGTAAGGACATGAAACCATATGAGGAAAAATCCAAACTGAATCTGAGTGATACAGAATCTATAAATTTGGGGAGCGAAGACAATGTCCGGGAAACAAAGATTAGTGTTCATTTGGAGGCACCCCTCAGGGATGAATTGATAAGGTTGTTACATGAGTTTAAGGACATTTTTGCCTGGTCATATGATGACATGCCCGGACTTAGCACTGATTTGGTGGTACACAAGTTGCCTATCTATTCTGAATGCCGGCCGGTAAAGCAAAAGTTGCGGAAATTCAAAAGGGATATTAGTGTAAAGATAAAAGAAGAGGTGAATAAGCAGTTTGAGGCAAAGGTCATACGAGTCACCAAATACCCCACCTGGTTGGAAAATGTTGTGCCGGTCCCAAAGAAAGATGGAAAAACCAGAGTGTGTGTGGATTATAGAGACCTCAACAAAGCCAGTTCGAAGGATGACTTCCCATTGCCAAACATTCACATATTGATCGACAATTGCACCACGCATGAAATCGATTCATTTGTGGACTGTTATGCCGGTTATCACCAGATCCTGATGGACGAAGAAGACGCTAAGAAAACTGCCTTCATTACACCATGGGGAACGTATTGTTACAGGGTAATGCCGTTTGGATTGAAAAATGCCGGGGCAACTTATATGAGGGCAATGACCACAATGTTTCACGATATGATGCATCAAGAAATTGAAGTATATGTGGACGATGTCATCATAAAGTCCAAAAAGCAACCTGATCACGTGAGAGATTTGAGAAAGTTTTTCCAAAGACTCCGGAGGTACAATTTAAAGCTCAATCCTGCGAAGTGCGCCTTTGGAGTACCTTCAGTGAAATTACTGGGGTTTATAGTGAGTCGACGAGGTATTGAGCTAGATCCATCAAAGATCAAGGCTATCCAAGGTCTACCTCCGCCGAAGAACAAGAAGGAGGTAATGAGTTTACTAGGAAGGTTGAATTACATTAGTCGATTCATTGCTCAATTGACATCAACGTGTGAGCCGATCTTCAAGTTGTTGAAGAAAGATGCATCAGTGAAATGGACCGACGAGTGTCAGGAAGCCTTTGACAAGATCAAGGAATATTTGGCCAATCCTCCAGTGTTAGTTCCTCCAGAACCAGGGCGACCTCTGATTTTGTATTTGACAGTGCTTGAAAACTCCTTTGGTTGTGTACTGGGTCAGCACGACGAGACGGGCAAGAAAGAACAAGCCATATATTACCTTAGTAAGAAGTTTACATCCTACGAGGTGAAATATACTCAACTTGAAAGAACTTGTTGTGCGTTGATCTGGGTAGCTCAGAAATTGAAGCATTATTTGTCAGCATATACCACATACTTAATATCACGACTGGATCCTCTGAAGTACATATTTCAGAAGCCTATGCATACAGGGAGACTTGCTAAATGGCTGATTCTGCTCACAGAATTTGACATTATCTTTGTGACTCGTACGGCGATGAAGGCACAAGCTATTGCAGACCACTTAGCTGAGAATCCGATGGATGATGAGTATGAACCATTGAAGACGTACTTTCCGGATAAGGAGGCAATGATTGTCGAGGAAATGGAGCAAGATGAGAGGCCGGGATGGAAAATGTACTTCGACGGAGCCGTCAATAGCAAGGGCATTGGTATCGAAGCGGTATCAGGTAGGGGTCAACACTATCCCTTCACGGCTCAGCTTCGATTTTTCTGTACCAACAACATGGCCGAATATGAGGCGTGCATCTTGCGATTAAGGATGGCAATTGACATGAGTATTCAAGAGATTTTGGTCATGGGTGACTCGGATCTCTTGGTACACTAAATCCAGGGAGAATGGGAGACACGAGATTTGAAATGGATACCTTACCGGTATTGTTTGCACGAGTTGTCCCAAAGATTCCAATTTATAGAGTTCAAGCACATCCCAAGAATGCACAATGAGATCGCAGATGCTTTAGCCACACTGTCCTCCATGCTGCACCATCCAGACAAGACATATATAGATCCACTCCAGATCCAAGTCCGTGATCAGAATGCTTATTGCTTTGCTGTGGAAGAAGAATCGGATGGAGAACCATGGTATCATGATATCAGGGAATACCTGAAAGCTGGGAAATACCCGGAGCAGGCCACTGGACACCAGAAGAGAACCATCAGGCATTTAGCTAATAAATGTTTTCTCAGTGGAGGAGTTATATACAAAAAAACACCAGATCTGGGGTTATTGAGGTGTGTGGATGCACAACAAGCAGATGAAATCATGATTGAAGTACATGCCGGAGCCTGTGGACCCCACATGAGCGGATATGTCCTAGCAAAGAAGATTTTGAGAGCTGGGTATTATTGGCTGACTATGGAGCGTGATTGTATCAGGTATGTAAGAAAATGCCACCAATGCCAGGTACATGGGGATCTTATCCACGCCCCGCCTTATGAGTTGCATACAATGTCTACACCTTGGCCCTTTGTCGTTTGGGGCATGGATGTTATCGGCCCGATAGATCCAGCCGCTTCCAATGGGCATATGTTCATTTTGGTTGTAATTGATTATTTCACCAAGTGGGTTGAGGCGAAGACGTTCAAGGCAGTAACGAAGAAAGCGGTGGTGGATTTTGTGCATGAGAATATTATATGCCGATTTGGAATTCCCAAGGTGATCATCACGTATAATGGAGCCAATCTAAACAGTCATCTCATGGCGAAAGTTTGAGAGAGATTTAAGATCACACACCGCAATTCCACACCTTACAGGCCAAAGGAGAATGGTGCAGTAGAAGCGGCAAATAAGAATATCAAGAAGATTCTCCGGAAGATGGTGGAGGGATCCAGGCAATGGCATGAAAAGCTACCCTTTTCTCTCATGGGTTACTGCACGACAGTGCGTACTTCTATTGGAACCACACCTTATTCACTGGTGTATGGAACGGAGGCTGTTATACCCGTAGAAGTAGAAATACCGTCATTACGGATCATAGCTGAAGCTGGGATAGATGACGATGAATGGGTAAAAGCCCGGTTGGAACAATTGAGTTTAATTGATGAGAAGAGGTTGGCCGCAGTTTGCCATGGGCGATTGTATCAACGAAGAATGGCCAGAGCATACAATAAGAAGGTACGACCTCGAAAGTTTGAAGTCGGACAACTTGTATTGAGGCGTATCCTACCGCATTGGGCCGAGGCAAAGAGCAAGTTTGCGCCAAATTGGCAGGGACCGTTTGTGGTATCGCGGGTGTTGTCCAATGGGGCATTATATTTAACAGATGTTGAAGGAAAGTGCGTGGAGACTGCTATCAATTCAGATGCAGTCAAAAGATACTGTGTATGATTCCTTTTCAATTATGTGTTTTGTATTTTGTTGTGATGTTGGAATTGAAATGACGAAGGCATTTTATTCTCTATCCAAACACTTTATCCATTGACAACCCCCTTTGAGCCTTAATGAATATATTCTTTCATATCCCTCTCTCGGAATCGCTTATAGCGCAAATAAGATCGAAATTGACAAAATGAAAAATGATGAAAAATGATGATGGCAAATGATGGAAATAATGATTAAAAAAAATGATTAAAAAAAAGAAAGAGAAAAGACAAAGAAATCGGGAAAAAAGTCAAAAAGAAATCCATCTAACTAATGAAGTTGGATGAACTACGTCTGACTTGATCCCGAAAGGGTACGTAGGCAGCCTCTTTGAGGTTCAGTCACAATAAAGAAAAAATCCAAAAATTCCCCACATATTGAAACTGGGGCAGAAGTTATGTTTAATAATTCCGAGAGTTGTAAATATTTTGAACCCTCGTGAAATTTTGAGCCTTTATACCTTTCTTTCTCAACCCATCCGAAAGCCACGTTACAGTCCAAAGAAAGACCTTCTGATCAGTTCCGAAATGATAACGAATGCAATGAAGGAAGAGCAAGACATCGGACAACACCTGTGGTAAGAAAACAAAAGACAAAAGAAAAAAAAATGAAAAAGTGAAAAATGAGAGAGTCTCATCGGTGAAAACCTTAACATACACTGTGAGACGACTGTGAGTTTGAGAGAAATAAAATGAGAGAGTCTCATTAGTGAAAACCTTAACCGGTACTATGAGGCGACTGTGAGGTTGAGAGAATAAATGAGAGAGTTCTATTGGTAAAAACCTTTTGAGGCACCGTAGGGCGATCAATATCGGTTTGGGTTGAAAACAATTCGGAGTCAGAATAATGATTGGAACGAACTGGGTCAGGGTTTAAATACATGGCATGGTTAGCGAAATCAGCCAGCAAATACCCAGATAAGCTCTATCATCTCTCTAAAACACCCTTATCCTTTTTCATTTTTTTTGCATTTCATTGTTTACCTTTTGAGAGCTAACTACCAGCTCATGATAACGAAAGCTGAAACAACACTGGGTCAGAAAGAAGGAAGAGTTGGGAAGGAAATAAGGAAGTTTGGCAAATATGGCCAAAGGAAAGAAAACAAAACAAAAATGGGAAAAGTGAGAAAATACAAAAAAGGAGTTTGCAAGAGACAAGCAGCTGAAAGTTACACAGCAGAAGAAAAAGCAAAAAGAGAAAAGCAATAAGAAGCAGGGACGGCAGATGCCAGTTGCCAGCGGTTTATATCTAATAAATTTTGTTTCATGCAGGAACAAATTGTCACTAATTACTTTAAAGTGAATGTGACCAATGTGGAAAATAGAAAACACAAAAAGAGAAAGTTCGCCAATAAGTGGAGAAATTCACATGCAAGAGATAATTGGTAAATGAAAATAACAAAAAGAGGAAGGTAGCATCTTTTGAAATCCACTCCCCAGTCCTCAGACTGCGTGAATACTTTTCTGCATCGCATTGCACGTTTAATTTCTGTTAGGCGCCCACCTTCGAACACGGGAATACTTTTCTGCATCGCATTGCATGTTTAATTTCTGTTAGGCGCCCACATTCAAATACGGGAATACTTTTCTGCATCGCATTGCACATTTAATTTCTGTTAGGCGCCCACCTTCGAATACAGGAATACATTTCTGCATCGCATTGCACGTTTAATTTCTGTTAGGTTCCCACCTTCGAATACGGGAATACTTTTCTGCATCGCATTGCACGTTTAATTTCTGTTAGGCGCTCACCTTCGAATATGGGAATACATTTCTGCATCGCATTACACGTTTAATTTCTGTTAGGCGCCCACCTTCGAATACGGGAATATTTTTCTGCATCGCATTGCACGTTTAATTTCTGTTAGGCGCCCACCTTCGAACACAGGAATATTTTTCTACATCGCATTGCATGTTTAATTTCTGTTAGGCGCCCACCTTCAAATACGGGAATACATTTCTGCATCGCATTGCACGTTTAATTTCTGTTAGGCGCCCACCTTCGAATACGGGAATATTTTTCTGCATCGCATTGCACGTTTAATTTTTGGTAGGCGCCCACCTTCGAATACGGGAATACATTTCTGCATCGCATTGCACGTTTAATTTCTGTTAGGTGCCCACCTTCGAATACGGGAATATTTTTCTACATCGCATTGCACGTTTAATTTCTGTTAGGCGCCCACCTTCAAACACGGGAATATTTTTCTGCATCGCATTGCACGTTTAATTTCTGTTAGGCTCCCACCTTCGAATACGGGAATATTTTTCTGCATCGCATTGCATGTTTAATTTCTGTTAGGCGCCCACCTTCGAATACGGGAATATTTTTCTACATCGCATTGCACGTTTAATTTCTGTTAGGCGCCCACCTTCGAACACGGGAATATTTTTCTGCATCGCATTGCACGTTTAATTTCTGTTAGGCGCCCACCTTCGAATACGGGAATATTTTTATGCATCGCATTGTACGTTTAATTTTTGTTAGGCGCCCACCTTCGAATACGAGAATATTTTTCTGCATCGCATTGCACGTTTAATTTCTGTTAGGCGCCCACCTTCGAATACGGGAATACTTTTTTGCATCGCATTGCACGTTTAATTTCCGTTAGGCGCCCACCTTCAAATACGGGAATACATTTATGCATCGCATTGCACGTAGCTAAAAGCCCATACTGGGGCAGAAAAAAAGAGTTTGTTGTTTTGTTTTGAGCAGGTTTCAGCCGGAGGACAAGAAGTACCATTGAAAATCAAAACAAAAAAGAAAAAAAAAGAGGGGGAAAGCAAGAAAAGAAAATCAACAAAAAAGAGAGTCAGCATCAAAGAAAATCAACAAAAAAGAGAGTCGGCATCACATAAAATCAAGAAAAGAGAAAGAAGAGCAAAAGCTAGATTAGGAACAATTGTAATTGTAGGATCATAGCTTAGATAGCTTCTTCATTTTACATTTTTTCCCCGGTGTAATAAGGAGTAAGTCAGCAGGTCTCAACAGTGTCAATGCAACAGTGAGTCTGGTAGTTTTTAAACTGCCAGACCTTCCCGAACTACACTGACCTGATTCTTGTTTAGCCCAGGATATGTAGGTAACCTCTAAAGCAGGGTGCGGTCAAAAGGCTTTCAAAAATGCTTTCACGGAATGTGCCAATGTGCAAAAATCTATCATTTCTGCTCACTTGTCTTTGCACTGAAACTTTTTGTGTTCCCGAGCAAAGAGGGGCAGCTGTGAGCACGTGATTTTTGCACCGGGCAAATAATTCCAAAATTAAAATAAATATGTTTTTGAGTGCAATTACTTGCTTTGTTTGAAATTAGCTATACTTTCTGTGTTTGAATAAATGGAAATTAGAAAAATCAAAAAAGAAATTTAGCTAGATAATTACTTTGTTTTAATTAGTTAAGGTTTAAGAAGAAAATTACCAAAATAGTTTAGGTAGCTGAAATTAAGGAAAAATAGCAGAAAATTGCCAAAAAAAACTAAATAATTGGAGTAAGTAGGAAATTAGGTTTTTATAATTTTTACATAAAAGAAAAAAAAGTATAAAGGAAAATACATAAAAAATAATTAAAAACGTCAAAAATACAAAAAATACAAGTGGTACAATAAGGTGGGCTGATTTAATTTGAAGTGAGCAGGCCCAGATCTTTGGCCCAAGGAAATCTGGTCCAAGCCTTTAGCGAATTTGATCTCAGCCGTCCATCGTATTTGATCCAACGGCCCCGATAATTAGTTGGTTTCTTTAATTAATTAAGATGTGACGATTAATCTTGGACGTCCGTTTTATTTAACCCAATGGTCGAAGGTCTAGGGTCTCATAAGCGACGGAACGACGGCGTTTTAGTAACGCCTGTTCCGAGTCGTTGATCTCCATCCAACGAACGGCCCAGATCTCCTTAGATCGTCCGAGTATAAAGGGCTCTTGTCTGAATGAGATGAGCCACTTCTTCAATATACTAACCCTAGCCGCCCTCTCCCTCGCTCCTCCTCTTCTTCATCACCTTCATCTCATCGCCGGCCATGGAGGCCACCACCCCCCACGGTGGTCGCCGGCCTTTCTACCCCCTTCTCTCTTCTTTTCCTCCTTCTTTTCTTTCTTCTACAACAAAGCTCCAGAAAAACAGGCCCTTTCTTTTGAAACGCCGGTCACCGGAACTTCGCCGGTGACCACCCAAACAACGAGAACCGCCCCCAAACTAACGCCAATCACTTCTGCTTCACCTGATCTGTCCAACCGTACCACCCACACCCCTCGAATCAGCCTGAAGCTCTTCGAATATCCAAAAAAGTGTCGCTGGAACCCTAAATCCGGCGACCCCCAAACTCAAACCTTTTCAAGATCTATACTTTACCCTCACCCAAACACCCTAGTCCAAACCCAAAACCCAAAAGGCTTCGTCTTTGAGCCTTAAAAGAAAAACCAAAAGAGAAAAACAAAAAAAGGGATTAAAGAAAAAGAAACAAAGAGAAAGGTCTGAAAGCCTGAAAAGAGAGAAGAGTGAGATCAGGAAGCTTAGGGGACAGGCCCTGCGAGCTAAGTACCCCGCCCTTTCTGTTTTCTTTAGCTTGTTAGGATTTGTCTGTGTTTTCTTGAATGTTTTGTTTTGTCTTCTCTGATTTTTTGTTTTCGCATGTTAATTTTAGATTGTTCTTGTTGATTTTCTGTTTCTTTTCTTTTGTTTATCTTCTTTTCGTTTCAATATGCCCTGCATATCCTTGATGTTAACCTGTTTTCTCTTATTTCTTAACTTGTTCTTCTGAGCATGTTAGTACTAGGGTTTTTCAGCTTGTTCATTCTCATGTTTTCTCTTGTTTTGTTGTTTTGATCATGTTCTGTTTTTCTGAGTTAAAAGACCTATTTTGATTCACTTTTTCTCTTCTGTGTACTGTGATTTCTTGATATGAATGCGCTTCTCTTCTGTTTTTTTTCATGATTAGCTTAGTTTTGACCCCCGATTAGGGTCTCTTCTATTAGCTCTCAATGTCCTTACTGTTTTAGCTTCTATACATGATTTAGCTTGATTCTAAGGTCATTAGTTGGTTCTCATGTCTGATATAAGTCTGCTTGTCTTTATGTCACTTTTACATGCTAGAGTTGGGTTTCTTCTTCACTGTTTCTTCATATTCATCTTTTCTTCATCTTCATGTCATTCCTGTTCCTTATCTTCATTTTCACATACATACATCAAGCTAGGTTTAGTGTTTGAATGTAAATTCTGATTACCATGCTTATGTTATGTGGTTAAAGCCCATTGTTTTATGTCTAAATGAGCTATGTTGACTGTTTTGTAAGAGTCTATGCTTATATGTGCAACTATGTCATGAACCTTGGTGATTTTAAAGTTTTCAAACTGTCATATGACTTGAACTGGTAATAATTAGGTCTTAATTAACATGAGTTCATACTTTGTCTCATAAAATTGGATAATGTGAGTTAATTAACTGAAATTCAACAATATCAATTGCCTTCTCTGAATTTTGGTTGATTATTACATCTTGTTTGATTTTATGTGTCTTAATATGCAATCCATGTTGAAATTGATTTAGTTTTATTGGTTGTGGTTGAGTGTAAGTGTTTGGTTAACACTAATAGAACACTAGGGGAATTGGTTATAGTTGTTAGAATTAGACTCCTAGAAATGATTAGTTTTTAAGTAGGTTAAAACTGAAAATCACAAAAATAGGCTATTATTTAAATAAGTGATCAGAGTGGTCAATTTCTGCAATTGACCTACTCTGTTAGGGCCCACACACTGGCCAACACTTAAAGATGGCTAACTGTGTAAGAATGGGCTAAGTCTGCAAAGGCAGACTTGCCTAGGCTCTGTTTGAGCCCTGAACTTTAGGTGGCTAGGTCTGCAAAGACTTTAGCCCATACCTATGTTCAGTAATTGGGCCTCAGCTGCCTAGGCGAAGTCTCAACTTGAGACTGGCCATTAGTTAAATTGTCTGAAGGCTTTAATTAAGCAGGCTAGTCCTGCAATTAGTTTAATTAAGCCTTAAATGAACAAAAATAGGTTATTAAGCAATAATTGGCCTAAGAGTGGTCAACCTTGCAAAAGGTTGACCAACTCTATAAGGCCCTAACTCACAGTCCACCTTAAAAAGGGGCTGGTTATGCAAAATGGCTATATCTGCAAATGCAGACTTGCCCAGGCTCTCTTTTGAGCCCTGAACATTAAAGTGGCCAAACCTGCAATGGTTTTGGGCCCAACTGTTCAGCAATTGGGTTTAATTACCCAATCCAAGTCTCAACTTGAGACTCGCTAGTTTTTAAAGAGTTAATTTCTAATAATAAAGCAGGCTAGTCCTGCAATTAGTTTAAAATTGGTCTCAACTAACTGGAGCTAAGCTGAAATAGGTTAAAATTGAAATAGTTCCTAACAATAGACTTGGCCAGCCCTTAAATACCAATGCAAGGGCTGGCTATTAGTTAAATAAATCCCAAAAGAGCTGAAACTTGACCTAGGCAGTCGGGTAAATCAGCAGTGCCCTTAGGGGCACAATTGGAACTTGAAATAGTATTTTGGTAAATAATTTAGAACCTAAGAGGGTAAGGGAGTCATTCATACCCCTGATTTCTGCAATTCTGCAGAGATTAAAGGGTATAATGGTCTCCCTAAAATGGGAAACCTGTAAAAATCTTTAACCCTTAGGGCTACATTGGTAAAAACCCCAAAAAAGGAATCTTTAGAACCTTCCAGCACATACGGGAAGGATTTCTGTTAACTGATTTGGGGCCTTAGTGTAGATTTAATAAATTTTAGAGGGGGAGAAGTGGGATGGATCCCATACTTTCTCCCCAAGTTTTCAGCCCATTCCCATGCCTATATATACTCCCAAAAAGAGTGTATTAGGGGCTGGCTTTTGAATATAAAGTTTCAGAGTAAAATATAGCAAGTGAGCAATAGGATTTTCTGGGATTTTCGAGTTAGAATTAGCTGATTTCTATTGATTTGTGGGGTTATTCTGCTCGAGTTTGGTTTGGGTTTTCTGTTGCTTTGCTAATTCATACTTGCTGTGGCTGTGTTATTTGGCTTATTGCTATCCAATCCTCTACTGTTGCATTGTTGCTAAATCCTTGCTGATTACTTGCTTCGTTTTCCCCTAGAACGTATTGGTTTTCTCTACTTTGATTCAGGTACACTTCTCTACAAACTAAAGATGTACTGTGATTTGGATGCAATAACATGAAGATTTCATTCTGATTTTTATATTGCCATGTATCAAGTAGTTCAATACTGTTATTAGCTTAGAATTATAGTGTTTATGTAGTGTAGTGCATGACAGAGAAAAACCAAACAAACAATGTAAAAGCTTAGTGATAGAGTAGATAGTATAATAGTGGTAGCATAGTTGCAATAGCATATCACTTAGTTTAATTAGGTAAAACTCCTAAAACATAAGTTTGCTTAACAGTTTTCAAACCAATAATTGTTCATTCACAGTAGCTTTTTCATAAATTGCCATCACCAGGATAAAGGGTCTGCATCTAAACATTTGACAAGCTTCAGAGTAACTTAGAATGAATCGTCTAGGTAATAATATTGCAATGGGTTAAAATCATAATAAAATCAGTAGTTTAATAATACTTGAGTCGTGAAGCTACTCGAAATTAGATACAGGTCTTTTTAATTTAAAACTGGTCCATAAAGACGTGGCTCGTATAATTGGTTAATTTTGAAGATTTAAGTTCGGATTTAGGTAAGTTAAAAAGGAAGCTGATAAGAGGTATAGCTCTATGAACTGGCAACATAATAAATGCTTGTGAATAATCATTTAGCTTCTCTTTCGATACTGTAAGTAATTAGATGATTCACTTTATTTAATCTGATTCTAGGTAAAAAGGTTGTCTTCCAGAATATCTCATTAGTAAGTGATTAGATTTTAGTATAGATTCTTAGTTACGAGCATATATAGCAATAACAATTGGTTGAGTCCTCATTGATTTAAGACTACCGCTTTCTATGTACTGATTCCCTTATTAATGAATAAAAGTGATTCAATTTCATTCCAATTCTGAGTATTTGTTCCTTTATGAATCCTGTGTCATATCTTTGTTATTACAATCTGGTTTGGGCCCTATGTATAACGTGGGCCCGAACTGCCCTACGGAATTGTTTGGTTCGTTGATTGATAGCCAAAAGGCTGCCTGGTCTTTAAGGCCTGGACTGGCCCATTACTGATCTAATTAAGCGAGTGAAGATCTAGGCCCAATAACAACTTATCTGACAGGCCTGGAAATTTAGTATTGCAAGTGATTAAGGAAAAAACATGTATAGAAAATATAGTATATATTAAGTTTGAGCCTTTAAAATTGAATCGGGACGAGCCTCGCCTAACAATAAGCAAGCGGGGCCCCCATTTAGTAATAATGTAACAAGTAGACTCGGGAGAGCTAATAGCAAATTCCATAGCTTCTCCCAAAAGATTCAAAAGCCGATACACGTTACTTTAGGGCACGATTTTAATATACCTTCCATTGAATGAGTGTGCACTTGGTGCGACTCAAATCCAAATCTCGGCAAAGCTGAAATACACCGAAAGTCATAGGCGTACTGGTTGCGGTATGACTCGAGGCGTGTTTTCGCAATGCCGCAAATTCCATGAAAATAATACCTAATGTAAAAGCACTATATGTTGTTAAAATCTGTGATTAAGTCAAACAAGAGCCGAGAACGACAATTGAGCGACCGTGCTAAAACCACGGAACCCGGGAATGCCTAACACCTTCTCCCGGGTTAACAGAGTTCCTTATCCGGATCTTTGCTTCGCAGACATTTTTAAGAGTCAAACTCCTCGGATTCGGGATTAACCAGTGACTTGGGACACCATTATGTTCCCAAGTGGCGACTCTGATTAATCTTAATAAAATCCCGAACCGATTGTCCTTTAATTGGAAAAACTCCTTCCTCTACGTTATTTTATCCGTTTCGGATATCTGAGCATCGGGGTATACCCTACGAGCGTATTTATTTGGTTGTTCCCAAAGTGGAGTAGAAAAAAGGGAGGTGTGACATCACCTACCGTTCGGATTTTCCCAAAAGTCAACCTTAGCTAATTCAAGTCTATTTCTACACCGGACCTCCAAATTCAATTCCGATTGCTCCCCTAAGTCACAAATCACCTCCCGGAACTAACCGAATCATCAGAATTCAATTCCGAGCCCTCTAACCAAATAGTCAACTCTGGGTTGATTTTCCTTATTCAAGTTTCCTTCAAAAAGGCTATATGCCTCATTTTCAATTCAAATCACTCCTAACTTACCCGATAGACTCTATCACTGATATAAAATCATAAAACATGAATTTACAACATAATGGGGTGGTAACTCCCATGACGACAGGCCGGGTCGTCACACTTGTCCAGTGGGCAAATCTTTCAAAAGAAGAAGCAACATGGGAGCATTATCATTTCCTCAAATCATAATTTCTTGGATTTGATGTTTGATACCATGAATTTCCTTAAGGGGAGTGGAATAGTCACACTAGAGATCAAAAAGAAATTGAAAAGATACCCTTGGTTAATTATAATTGTTTATCAGTTCTTATGTTATAGTCCCCTAGTTTGGAGATATTATAATTTATTCTATAGTACACAGTCTAGTGAATCAAGGACACCTATCCATTAGGTACCAATGGCCAATACAGATGTACCTCTATCATCTTTATATTCTCTTTCTATGCATTGTATTCGGCACTCAGATTTTATGAATCCAAATTACTGTTTTGCTTAGTTTTTTCTTTAATTTTTTCTTCTCATGGTTCATGAGCTGCCTTCAATCCAACTGTTGTAGCTCTACACGCTACAAAATAAATAAAAAGCCAAAATATTTGAAATGATTTGAGTTAGTTAGAACATTTAACCATTCGCTTGAAATACGATTAGATCAGTACTTGAAGATTTTGAGTTTTTGACCAAAGCATAGACATTAGGACAATCACTCTAACAATTTCATATCATTTTTTTAGTAACAACTTAATCTTTATCTTTTTATTGAATACACGAAAGTACTACGCAAGAAATATAGTATGACTCCTCCTTTTTTTTTTAAATAATTTTTAATTGGTAAATACAACAACAACAACAACCCAGTATATTCCCAGAAAGTGGGGTCTGGGGAGGGTAATATGTAGACAAGCCTTACCTCTACCCAAAGGGCAGAGAGGCTGTTTCCAGTCGACCCTCGGCGCAGGGAAAAGAAAGGCAAACAAAAAACAAAAACAAAAGCAACATTAGTTACACCAGCATACATCACATAAATAGTTAACTAAACATAAGAGACATATGTACCATAAATAAATCGACATGCAATAATATTAAAACAGTAGCAAACAGAAATGACTACCACAAGAGAAAGAAAACTAATCCTCTATGGGTGGCCCTACCGCGCCTCACCCACCCCGGAAAGGAGTACGAAAACTCTAAAAGCCCCTATCCTACAACCCCGATACTAGACCTCCAAACTTTCCTATCAAGGGCCATGTCCTCGGAAATTCGCATACTGGCCAAGTCCTGCCTAATTACCTCTCCCCAGTATCTCTTAGGCCTCCCTCTGCCTCGCCTCACACCGACCACCGCTAGCCGCTCACAACTCCTCACCGGGGCATCGGGGCTTCTCCTCCGCACATGCCCGAACCACCGAAGCCTTGCCTCTCGCATCTTCTCATCCACTGGGGCCACCCCCACCTTCTCCCGAATAACTTCGTTCCTAATCTTATCTAACCCGGTGAGCCCGCACATCCACCTAAGCATTCTCATCTCAGCAACCTTCATCCTCTGAACATGCGATTTCTTCACCGGCCAACACTCCGTCTCATACAGCATGGCAGGTCTAACCACAGCTCTATAAAACTTCCCCTTAAGTTTCTGTGGCACTTTCTTATCACACAAGACTCCTGATGCAAGCCTCCACTTCGACCACCCCGCTGCTATACGGTGAATGACATCCCCGTCTATCTCCCTGTCCCCCTGGATCACCGATCCAAGGTATCTGAAACTATCCCTCTTGGCTATGGCCTGAGATCCAATCATCACGCTCCCTCCCACTTCGCTCGACTCAGCGCTAAACTTGCACTCCAGGTATTCTGTCTTAGACCTGCTTAGTTTAAACCCCTTAGACTCGAGAGTCCGTCTCCATTCCTCTAGCCTCTCGTTAACACCGACCCTCGTCTCGTCTACCAACACTATGTCGTCAGCAAATAGCATACACCAAGGAACATCCCCTTGAATATGCCGCGTCAAAGCATCCATCACCAAGGCGAACAAGAGGGGGCTAAGCGCAGATCCTTGATGGAGCCCCATAACTACCGGAAAATGGTCCGAGTCACCACCCACTGTCCTGACCCTAGACTTAGCTCCACCGTACATGTCCTTGATTACTCTAATGTAGGCTTCCGGTACGCACTTAGCCTCCAGGCACCTCCATAGCACCTCCCTAGGGACCTTGTCATACACCTTCTCCAAGTCAATAAACACCATGTGCAGGTCCTTCTTCATATCCCTGAACTGTTCCACCAATCTCCTAACAAGGTGGATAGCTTCTGTAGTGGACCGGCCCGGCATAAAACCGAACTGGTTCACGGAAATAGATGTCGACTCCCTCACCCTGGCCTCGATCACCCGCTCCCAGACCTTCATGGTGTGGCTTATTAATTTGATGCCCCTATAATTATTGCAACACTGAATATCCCCTTTGTTCTTATACAAGGGTACCACTGTACTCCACCTCCACTCCTCCGGCATCCTTTTGGTCCTGAAGATCGCATTGAACAACCTGGTGAGCCACTCTACTCTTGGCTTACCCATGCATTTCCAAAACTCCACCGGGATTTCGTCTGGCCCGGTCGCTCGACCTCTACTCATCCTGCGCAAAGCCACCACGACCTCTTCCACCCTAATGCGCCTGCGGTACCCTAGGTCTCTATGGCGCTCTGAATGCCCCAACTCCCCTAGTTCTATGCTTTGGTCCCCCTCCTCGTTGAGAAGGTCTCAGAAGTACGCCTGCCATCTCTGTTTGACTTGAGACTCCCCCATCAAGACTCTACCATCCTCATCCTTGATGCACCTAACTTGTTCTAGGTCTCGCGCCTTCTTTTCTCTTACTTTGGCTAAACGGAATAGCTTCTTGTCCCCGCCTTTCTCCCCTAATTCCTCGTACATGCGACCAAAAGCCGCATTTTTAGCTTCTGTGACTGCCAGTTTCGCTTCCTTCCTTGCCATCTTATAGCTCTCTCTGTTCACCCGCCTTTCTTCCTCGCTTGTGCTCCCTGCCAACTTCGCAAAGGCTGCTTTCTTCACCTCTACTTTTCCTCGCACTACATAATTCCACCACCAGTCGCCTTGATGTTTGCCTAGATAGCCTTTGGCTACCCCAAGCACATCCCGCGCTGCCTCCCTAACCAGATTCGCCGTCTCTGACCACATTGCGTCTGCTACCCCAGAACTTCTCCAAGCTCCACCATCAACTAACCTCCTCTCCAGCTCCTGGGCTTTCTCTTTAGTCAGAGCACCCCAAAAATACGGCTTTACAATTCCGATAGATATTGACTATCTACATCTCTATCTTCTATCTACACCAAGTGTGATGCTCCAATAACATCTCTAGTGTATTGCTATTTACATCAACTTAAGGCTTTTTCATAAAAAGAAAAAAATAAAAGCATTCTACATACTTCAAGTCTAAGAGCCCAATGGAAAGTAGTGTAATTGTTACAATGCTCATTGCCAGCTCTTTATTGTCCTTATGAGCGCGTGATTTTTGTCGTGCTTGAATTACTCCTATAGAATTCATTAAAATTAGAATTTTTCTTTTAGTATTTTTATTTTTAGGAGTTAATTGCATAATTTTATATTTTATTTGCATTTTATGTGTAGTTTAGTTGTCATAAAAAAAATACAAAATGGCATCCTTGCCTTTAGGACCTAATTTTAGATATTCAGATTAATTAAACATCATTGAAATAAGAGAGAATGACAAAAATAATTCCTTTACATTTTGTTTGTTCCTTTAATTTTACTTTTGTTTAATTTTCCTCGTAAAATTAGAACCTAGTTAATTTTAGGAGATTTAATTAGTCTCATTTTAGAATTAAACCAGATTTTTGGGTATTTTTAATTTTGCATTTAATAAATTCCAAAATTTCAAAAAAAAAAAACAAAAGAAAAACAAGAAAACAAATTGAAATAAAGAAGCAGGTTATCAATTTTGGGCCATTTTCGTGCAAATCACTCCGCAGCCTATGTCCCTTTCCAAACCTTTTCCAAGTCCGGCCCAATCTACAAAGCCACCCAGTCCCCTTTTTAAATCGAAACAATGTCGTATAGACAAGGACAGATCTAAGTTGTCGAGGATAGTAAATCCAACGGCTCAGAACTAGGGGTTACTCAATATAAAATGGTCGGAATTTCCCCCACCCCCACCCTCTTCTCCGTCTCTCTCAGTACACTCACAATCAAACCCTAACCCTGTCGGTTCCGCCCCAACTCCACCGCCGAAAATCACCCACATTGGCGGTAAAGCTCCAAAACCACCCATATTTTCACCATCGACTCCTCTCCCCCTCCACTTTCCAATGCTCCAAATCATTTCCCTCAAATATTAGCCAATTTACTGGAATATTCGAAAAAAGTGACACCGCCTCTGCCGCCCACGGTGGTGCCACTGCCAAATGACTCCAATTTTACACCACAGGCTCTCTCCATCGACCTCTTCTCAAATCCTTGACCATCTTCTTTCAAATCCTTCTGCATGTTCTCAAATTTCAAATCAAAATCTGGCCTAAAACCCTAAAATACTCCAAATGTCATCAAATCGACATCATATGAACTCCTCACTCCCCTCACGATGAATCCACCGTCAGTGATGTTTGAATCTTATCAGAGTTGGTCGAATTTTAAATATAAGAGGCGGCAGAACCCTAGGAATTCATAGGCGAGTTTCTCCTTGTTCTTCTTCATTAGTTTCTCTTTTATGACTGATGTTTCTTCATGATTAATCAATTTAGGGTTTGATTTTACTTTTTTCTCATTTATTTTACTGATTCATCTGAACCAGTGATCGAATGTGTTGGTCTGTTTCTTATGAGTTTGCTTTTTTTTAATCAATAGTAATAATTTGTTTATTTGTTAATTTAGTTGTGATTTGAGTTCTTTAAAATTACGGTTAATCATGTTTAGGGTTTAGTTTAAGTTTTGTTGTTTTGCTTAAATTTACTTCAGGCTTCATGTATGATTTAAGTCTGTTCTATAAGTTTGATTTTGTGTTTAGGACCTATTTTTACAGTCTTGATAGTCTTTAATCGATCCTTTTTGGGCATTGTTTGAATTTGATTTGTTTAACTAGTAATCCTGCATCGATGTTATTAATTAGTTTAATTTAGTTCATTTTAGTTTAATTAGTAATTGTTCTTTAGTTTAGTGTTTGTTTTCAAGTAATGATTAGGCTTAGTTTAGTTAATTTTGATATAGCTGAATTAGGTTGGTTAGTTACCCATATTTAGTGACAGGGTAATGTGTTTGGGATAATTGAGATAAGACTTGTAATTTCAAAATAAGTTCAGGGGTGGTTAGGGTACTTAGATTTGCATAGAAATATTGTAGTTAAAGCTAGACCCTTTAGAATCTTCTAAAATAGGGCCTTAGTCATAATTTCATAAACTTAATGCAGTAGCTTGAGAAACAAGGCAGAAAATGAAGGGCTAATGTATGAAAACTGAAAATAAAAAGAGGGAGAAAATGGGTAATGAAATTTAGAAGCTTCCTCCCCCTTTTTCTTCCTATAAAAGGCAGTATAACTACCTTCTTTCACAAGTTCGAACACCTGAAAAAATTCTCAAAAGTTCTAAGTTCTAATATTTCCTCCAAAACAATTTATGCAAATTTGAGCATCCAAATTTGAATTTCAAATCCAAAAAAGTTCAAAATTTTGAACTCTTATAGTTCAAAATTTCTTTTAGATCTTAATTCCTTAAAAGAAACCAAAAACAAAGGGAAAATACAGCAGAAAACACAAAACAAAATACTGTTCTATTGAGATTTTGGGTCTAATTTCAAGTTGTAGTGGTTGTTTGCATCTTCTAGTTTAAGATCCGATTGCTGAAGTTTTCAGAGTGTTCATGGGTTTAATTTCAAGTTGTTTTGGGTATATTCAAGCTATTTTTGGGTGATCTATGGTTGGAATTAGTCCTGGGTCAATTGATATTGCTGTTGGGTTTATAACTAAGTTCCTCGTTGCTGTGATTTGTTATTTGACCCTGCTGATTGCTTGAATTGCTACTGAATCTCTTCTTCTTTCGGTTGCATCAAAACTCCATGTACTTCCCCTAACTCAGGTGATCTGGAAGTATGAATCCATATGTACAAACAACTTTGGAGTTAAATGATGAAGGAATACTTAGATTGTCATATTGACATTGTCAATATAGATGTTATTGGCTTTAACAATAGTTGGGACACTCATTCAATCGAAGTTTTCTTGTAATTAAACTGGATTGCTTTGGACTGTTTGAGACTTTTGTTGATGATCGTCATATAGTGTTAGCTTTAGTTCGATTATTCTTTAGTTGATGACTATTAGAGTATGAAACTGATGTTAAAGTCGTAAAAATATATCTATGATACATAATTGAGTAATCATGGTGTTACAAGAAGTTAGTAGGAGCATCATTCTTAGTATGTGTGATTTAGGAGTCATTATTATGTTTATGCGGGATCAAATTAATATGTTGAAATTAGATTTGAAAACAACATATATTACCCTACCACTGTAAAATCGAGCAATTTGTAGTTTAAATGTGTTAGTATTCTAGTCTATTATCCTGATGCTTGTCGCACAAATAGAAATCCAAAAGAGTTTAAATATGTTGATTTGCTCTCAAAAGCAATGGCTTAGAAACAAGTAAATAAGTTTACAAGCTCCAGCAATTGTGAATAAGCTGAATAGGATGCATATGATACTTAAAATAAATAACCAGGCCTGATGTGTAGTAAAACTCAATAATCTGAGGACCAAATAAATTTTCAATCGATATAGACTCATCTAAGAGGCCAGATGAGACAACAGTTGTACAAACAAGAGTTAGGCTTAAATTCGTTAAGGCCCAATTTGCTGGGACATTTCAGTCACTTGCTGAAGTTAATAGTCTTGGACCATTCGAATTGGGTCATAGAACATGGGTCCAAATTTATTCAATTAAGACATTTTCCTTGAAGATAAATGTTTAAGTTCCTTTTCTTGGATTAATTTGGAAGCCTAAAAATACTGAAGTCTCAAAATCGTGCTAAGGTCATTAGGATTAATTTTGTAACATGGGTATTGGGCTTTCTAGTTAAGTAGCATGATTGAATTAAAAGGTTTACCTTTTGTGGACTTGAACTTAAGGCCCAAATTCCTTGCTAACTTTTAATAATAGTAACTGATACAACTAATTAATTAGGTGTCTTTTTTAGAGACAATCCATGCTAGAAAATAATAGTCTCTTTTAGGACGACCTTTAAAATAAACGAGGTGCGCCACGCCAAATAAAATGCATAAATTGCGTGACCCTATTTAAATGCTTATGCTAAAATACTTATAATTAAGGACATGTTGTTTAGCAAATTTTTATGGCCTCCCGCGAAGTTAATAACACGTTAGTCGCTTTAGGCGCGCTTTTAGTAATTTTACCTTCCTAAATACGGGTGTGCATTTCATGAAAACCAAATCCAAATCCTAAATTATTGAATAAGATTGTGTCGAGGATCTGGGTGCATTTTATGTGATGTGATCTAAAAATACATTTTTAAACTACTTTCACTTACGTAAAATGTTTTAACTAAAAGCGGTAAACAATTCTAAAATTGTACTATAGGATGACATGTATAAAGTCAGATGTTAGCCATTTATAATAATTTAAGCGACCGTGCTAGAACCACGGGATTCGGGGGTGCCTAACACCTTCCCTCGGGTCAATAGAATTCCTTATTCAGAATTTTTGGCTTGCAGACTTCAACTGGGAAGTCGAAATTTTCCTCGATTTGGGATTCAAGCTAAACGGTGACTTGGGACACCAAAAGCCAATCCTATCTCAAGTGGCGACTCTAAATAAATAAATAATTCCATTTTGAATAGTGTCACTTTAAATGGAAAAACTCCCTTTTACACTATCCTTCGGATTATGTGTATAAAAAACGAGGTGTAACTGTCCTCCCTCTGCTATGTATATGCATCACAATCTCTCTGCAGATACTTTCCTTTTTGAGTACTCCCCTTTGAAATCTAATCACATTTCTTTCTCTCAAAATTATGTACACCAGCATACCAGATACACAGGTTACAATTGCCCAGTGACCAGATTTCTTTTTTGCACATTTGTTGATCCATTTGACCTCACATTGACAATTTTGAATAAGTCCAGAATGTCCTAACTAACTAACTAGCCTAGTCCATATTCTTTTTTATTATTGACAGCCAAAAAATAAGTGTTCAAAAATTTCATCAAATTGCTTCTAGAATACACATTACTAGGGAACTTGAACTCCAAATTTAATGTGTCTGTCCACTCTTGGTAATCTCTTATGTAATGCCCATCATAGTATGAATTTACATCTAGGTTGCAAATGTGGTTGTATAGTTATACTCTTTCAAGGTACCTTTTGTAATTGAGGGAGCTGCATGTGGTAAAGCTTACTTATACTTAAATTTTCTCCTTTTTGTAGTTGGACAAGTCTATTGACTAGATCCCCATGAATACCCTGCAATTCAAGAAAAAAATTCCTTGTCTCCGACATCTTCCTGACCACTCAAGCAACATTCTTGGGTATTGACTACTTTCCAATATCGTGTTTCTTATGTAGAAGGTATGAATCCATCGAATCCATAAGTTGTCCTTCTTCATTGTAATTGCCCACGGGTGTTTTCCAGTTGCTGCTTTGTTCTAGCAGTACATTTTTATTATATTTAGTCCACCTGCAGCTTGTGGCCAGCATACTATGTCCCAAGTAACTAGTGCTTTCTTGGTGATAGTTGATGTGCCAGACCATAAGAATGATCTACTAATGGCTTCAATCATTTGCATATCTCTTAGGCAACAAAAAGATTTGAGCCCATTATGATTGTACCATAAACAAGACTGATTTAATTAACTAGATCCTGCCAGCATATGAAAGCAATTTGGATGTCCAACAATTGATCTTTTGTGTAATATTCTCTAGTAATGGCCAACATTAGATAATAGACAACTTCTTAGAGGCTAGACATACACCTGGGTATCTAAATGGCATAGTACCATTGGTGTATCCCAACTCTTGCATAATGTCTTGCATTGGCTATATGAGATACCTGCTAGGTAGATAAAGATTTTTCTGCATTTTCTTGGAGGCCAGATGAGTTAGAGAACTTGAGAAATATTTACTACAGTAGTCTGATGAATGTAAAGTCAGTTTTGTAGAACATCAACAGATCCTCCGCAAAACAAATGTGAATTTCTCCTAGCTTCTTACATCTGGGATGAAATTTAAAGTTATTGTTCTTTTTCTGTTGTGTAACTTCCCTCTGCAGATACTCCATGGCTATGACAAAAAAATAAGGGGAAATGGGGTCCCCTTTTTGAATGCCTCTTCTTCCTTGAAATGGTTTCTTCAGTCCTCCATTCATAGTGAGGGAGTAAGTCACTGTGGTGATGCATTGCATCATCCAACTAACAAATTTATAAGGAAAGCCAAGCGCTAATATCATTTTTTCAACAAAGTTCTAATATAAAGTATCATAAGCTTTCCTGAGGCCCGCCTTTAAAACATACCTTGGGGAAATCCCTTTTTTGTTATATCCTTTGAATAACTCATCAGTAAACAAGATATTATCTATAATGCTTCGTCCTTCGATAAAGGCTGATTGTGACTCCCCAATGAGATCCCCTATTACAATTTTTATTTTGTTGGTTATAACTTCTGTATAATCTTGTATAGAGCGGTGCAACAATCTATAATTTTGAATTCTTTGACTTGGCTTGGGTTCGGCTCTTTTGTAATAACATTGACTATTGTACAATTCATCTTATGCATTTTTCCCGTTTCAAAAAATTCCTTAACTGCAGAACATACTTCATACCCAACTATATTCCATTGTATTGTGAAGAACTCAATTGGAAAACCATCTACCCTTGGGGGTTTATCATGAGGCATATATTTTATAGCAGCTAGGATCTCCTCATTTGTTACATTCTTAACTAATGTCTTCTTCCATTGTTTGTCAAGTCACCACCCATGTTTAACCACTGCAATATATGGACATTTATAACTTCTCCACTCTCTCCTATGAGTTTGGTGAAGAAAGAAATGAACACCTTTTCTATTTGGACTAGATCTATTAGCTTAATACCACTTACAATGTAGATGGATGTAATGTGTTTTCTGCTTGTCCCCATCTTCCATTAGGTATGGAATTATTTGGTATTTGAGTCACCACATTCTATCTAAGTGGCCGTAGACTTCTGCTGTGATACGTGTTATTCTATATGACTCCATTTTTCCATTTTTGTCAAGATTGTTTTTCATGGTTGAACAAGATCTGATATAGAGGAGAATTTTTGAGTTCCCCATGTACTATCTCTAGTTTCTGTCTAGCTTGGTCAAGTCTCTATTGAAACCCATTTATTTTTTCAAGTCTTTAAGACCATTTTTGACGTGCCTTCAATTTCTTCCATGTTGTGTTCATGGGCTCTTCTTGAGCTCCCTACTGCCATATTTTTTGCATTATGTTCCTAAACTCTGGATGCTCCATAATATTTTTGTAAAGTGTTAAAGGCTTGCCTCTTTTCTTATGTTGATTGATATGTATGAGGATTGGAGAGCGATCAGACACTCATGGATCTATGAATTAAGCTTCTATGTGGCTATATTGTTGCAGCCACACATAATTGCCCACTACCCAATCTATCTTGCTATACACTCTTTTATCTTTATGTTTCTTGTTACACCATGTAAAGGACCAGTCAACATTTTTTAATGGGGTCAATTTCAACATATCAACTATATTTTGAAAGCCTTGTGTCTCTTATTGAGTGACTGATGCTCCTATTCTATTTTCAGTAGTTAGCACATTGTTGAAATCCACACTTAGTAACCAAGCATCATGTACATTGGTTCCCATTTGTGCAAGTTGATTACATAGATGTTGTCTGAGAGTTACATTATTTATAGCATACACCACTGTTAGCAGTGATTTGATTGTACATATCACAATATATATATTGGTCTATAATCTTAATAACCTGGATATTTACATTGTTTCTCCATATTAGCCAGATTCTGCTATTTGGGTGGTCTTTATAATTACAACAACCATTCCAGTCCTTAGCCACCTTCTGCATGATTCTTCTAGCTCTTTCTCATTCACCATTGTTTCTACACACTCAATTACATCTATTTTGTACTTTCTAAGAAAGAGCTTTATCTCTTTCTGTTTAAAAGAATTATTAAGCCCTCTTATATCCCAAGTATAAATGTTCATTAGTGGGAAGAGTTGGATGGCCCAGCATCCCTTGGCTCTTGATATGTGAGTTATGATTGTAGGATTGCAAACTTATTCTTAGAGGTAGATGCAACAACTATTAAGTTGGCATCTTCTAGATTTCCTCTAACAATGGTAGTATGTTTTCCGTGCCCTGCTCCTATCTTGCTAAGTGATATGTTTTGCTCTTTTCTAGAAACTTGTTTAGTTATGGGCGGTACACTTGCTGTATTAGGCTTTCTCAATTGATTTTGTTTTTGAGTTCTAGATAATTCAACATCATTTAAAATTGATGAAACATGTATCCTTTGCACCCATTATTGTGTGGTCTACTTCTTTCTCTTATTCCTTCTTCTTCTTCATGGCTGCTCCTTAAATTCCTCCTCATTTTCTTGCTTTGCCTTTGCCCAGTATTATATTGTATCATGACTAAATATAATACAATCACAACAAAATTTGGGCCTCCGGTCATATGCAATATGTTTCTTTATCACTCCCTTTGGTGTTTGCATCTCAAATATCTCAGGGAGTGGGTGTGATATATCAGTTTCCACCAGTAGTGTAGCACAGGGGCGAAGCTATAGTGTAACAAGGGTGGTAAATTGACCACCCTTCATCAAATTATTACACTATATATATAGGTAAAAATTTGAATTTATATATATGTAATACATATTGAACACCCTTGCAACAAAGAAGGGGCGTAGCCCAGTGACAAAGGGTGGTCAAGAAAGCCTTATGGTCATAGGTTCGATCTCCATCCAACATAATTTTTTTTAATACTAAACAACACCGTTAGATTAAACAAATCAAAATCACTAAATGGTCAAAATCGATCCCTCTGCTCTCAATCGCTCATTCCTCATGCAGACAAAGAAAAAACCTAGAAATTTTGGTCTTTATCTTCTCCAATCTCTCTGCCTCTCTGCATAAATCACTGAAGTTTGGGGTTTAGAACTTAGAAGTTCTAGTTGCTCTCTCTCTCTCTCTCTCTCTTTCTCTCTCTCTCTCTCTCTCTCTCTCTCTCTCGGTGCTATTCAGTATTCACAACAGCTCCATTACTCATTTTTGTGGTTAGAACTTAGAAACTCTTGTTTAATTATCTTTTCTTTTCTGTTTTTGCTTCAAACTTTTAGTTTTTAGTATTCGCAACAGTTTTAGTTTTTCTCTTTCTAATTTTTGGTTTGGTACTATGGTTAAAAAGGGTTTACTCAAGAGATGTGAGCACAAATAGAAAGACATTCGAGCAGTGACTACACAAGAGATTTGAGCACAAATACAAATAGAAAGACACTCAAATGCATGAGCCCTTTGAATTTGACAAAAGACTTGTATGCTGGGTTGGGGGCACTTTCTGTTTAGGGGGTTGCTGTGGAATAGTTTTAGAATACTATGCTAATCCTATCATCTGGAAAAGTAAAATTAGTAAATTTGTTGAATCCATGTTTAACACGGGTTCGAAGTTGTTTTAAGCATCTTCCATTTAGTATAAGTGCATGAACTAGTTCATTGAGAAATGACTTGTTTGTTCATGTTGATATAAATGTGAGGCTTCAGAGAATTCTAATTTGAGAAAATAGAGCTTAATGACTGCAAAATATTGATATAGTTGCCCTGCTAGAATGGAATTGAGGTGTACTTGATTGGTACATTAATTTAAATTCTTGAGTTATAGTTAAAGTTTACTGATTTTATGTGTCTCCTAACGACGACAACAACAATAATGACCCAGAAAAATTCCACTAGTGGGGTCAAAAGAGGATATTGTGTACATTGACTTTACCCCTACCCGACGGGGGTAGAGAGGCTGTTTATGAACGTATCTCCTAATAGTTAGGAATAATATGTTTTAAATAATTTATAAATTTAGGGAGTTGAAGTTGCAATGAACTTTTTGAAATTTTACAACAAAGTACCAAAAATAACTTCGGCTTCTCAAAATCAATCTAACAGAGAAGAAAATGACAATCAACCAGATTTTCCCTCCCATTCTTCTCTAAGACAAGAAATTGATACAATTTCTCCACAGTCCGATCCACC
The DNA here is from genome assembly GCA_032618575.1 of Nicotiana noctiflora. Lineage (NCBI taxonomy): Eukaryota > Viridiplantae > Streptophyta > Magnoliopsida > Solanales > Solanaceae > Nicotiana > Nicotiana noctiflora. The sequence goes on from JASVEL010002262.1 coordinate 268,266, forward strand.
TGAAATAACTCCAATATTAAAGTATCATCCAAACCATCAATATGAAATAAGGAGGGCATACATTCAAGGTGGTCCTTGCCAACTTCGGTATCATGACTTCACTCAATCTGACTTTTGTTGCGATTTCTATTAAGTGTGTAAAGTAGGTGAACTTGTATTATTGGTTTCAAATATTTTGAATGTATTGGAAGCTTCTTTTCAATGTGTGGATGAATGTCGAGATTCTCAAAACGAAAAACTCCAAGAGGAATTAGATATAGGTGAACTAAAATAGGTAGAGGCTTGAATCAAGAACTTGGCCTTGTTAGAGCCGGTGATACTCGTTGGGGGTCTCACTTCAAGTCATTTGAAAACTTTATTCATATGTTTGCCTCTTTGTTGATGTTCTTGATACACTTGTTAAAGATGTGTCACAACCCGGATTTTTCCCCAATATCGGGATCGTGATGGCGCCTACTCGTGGTAGCTAGGCAAGCCACTGTATTCATACTATCCTATTTTTAATACAATTTTAATTAAATAAATGCGGAATACTTTATCGAAATAGAGATAACTAATTACAAGATGAAAATCATACTGGAATCATCTACCCAAGACGTGGAGTTACCAACTCACGAACTACTACTGAATACTACACATAAGAGTTTGAAAGAAATATAACATAATTTTGTTTGTCTCGGAACAAAGAGACTACAGCTAGTAACATAAATAAAGAGAGAGACGCCGGGCCTGCGGACGTCTGCAAGCTACCTTGGTCTCAAATGTGATCAACTCCCACACAATCGAATTACTACTGCTGCTCCTGATCATAACCTGGACCTGTGCAAAAACGCACAGAAGTGTAGTATCAGCACAACCGACCCCATGTGCTGGTAAGTGCCTGGCCTATCCCGGCGAAGTAGTGACAAGCCTAGGACCGGACACCCACATAAACCTGTGCAATTCAATATATATGTATACCACAGAATAACAAGAAATAACCAGGTAATAACACAATAAGGAATATCTCAAAGAATTCAACAATTAACAACAGTTAATAAATTCACAAGGAAAAACAAAGTATAATGGAAACACAAGTAATATCAAGTCAAGTAATAGCAAGCAGTTGCACGGCATCACCCTTCGTGCTTTTACTCTCATCCTTACCAAATAAGCAAATAAAGTACACGACATTACCCTTCGTGCTTTTACTCTCATCCTCACATCCATAATATGGCATGATCCTTCGTACATGGTTCAATAACAGGGCACGGCATGATCCTTCGTGCATAATCAATAAAACATGGCACGGCATTAACCTTCGTGCATAAATAATAAATCAAGGCACGACATCACCCTTCGTGCATTATCACTCTTCCTCACCCAAATAACAATCACAGTTAAGGGCAAAGAAAGAAACAGTAATTCATAAACCGTCCCAACAAGGGCAATCAATAATTATCTTCACAACAAGTCCCAACAAGGGAGAACCATAACAATTCAACAACCTGACAAAGGTTCAACAATTCATCTGTAAATATATCTCAAAATAAGCATTTTCAATGACTCCGGGATAGTGAATTTTGACCCCGGGCCCACATGGTCGGAACTCGGGGTTAGGACCAAAATCTGGTTACCCATCCCCCCACGAGTTAATGTATATGATTTGTTTCAAAATCGGACCTCAATTCGAGGTCCAATTTCCCAATTTATGAAAAATCCTATATTTTAACAAAAACAAGAAATTATACCATGAAAACCTTTGATTTCTATTGAAAAACATGTTTAATGATGTTAGGAGTTGAAAGAATTAAGTAAAAAGTGACTTACAATTGTTTTGATGAAGAAGGAATCCGTGAAGAATCGCAAATGGGTGTTTTTGTTTTGTAAAAAGTGAAGAAATGAACTGAAAATCGTGTTTTACAGGTCTCTGTGTTCGTATTTGCGAACATGGGTTCGCAATTGCGAACCCCGACCAATTTCTGGAGTTTGAAAAATAAGCTAAGGCTGGGAAGTTCGCATTTGCGAACTTTTGTTCGCATTTGCGAACACTTGCAGAAAAGGGGAGTGTTCGCATTTGCGAACTAATGTTCGCATTTGCGAACACAGGCAGTATAGGGCAGTGTTCGCATTTGCGAACAATGGTTCGCATTTGTGAACACAGGCAGTATAGGTAATGTTCGCATTTGCGAACTGTTGTTCGCATTTGCGAACATAGGCAGGCCCTAGGGACGTTCGCATTTGCGAACAATTGTTCGCATTTGCGAACAATTGTTCGCATTTGCAAACAATTGTTCGTATTTGCGAACAAAGCTGGGCACGAGGGGTTTCGCATTTGCGATCAAGGTTCGCATTTGCGAGCCCTACCTTGATCAGCCCCCTTCGCAATTGCGAGAAATGCTTCGCAATTGCGAAGCCAACAGCTGGGTGAAAAACCAGCAGTGCAAAAATTCAGAATTTAATCCAACGGCCTATCAAATCTTTACCCGAGCCCCCGGGCTCCAAACCAAACATGTACACAACCTCAAAAACATATTATGAACTTGTTCGTGCGATCACATCGCCAATATCACATCGTTTTCATCAAATCAAGCCTCAAATTCATGATTTTCATACTTTTGGTTTTCAAAACTTTCAACCTTGGAACTCAAGGTCCAAAACATCTCAAACGACATCCGAATGTCACCAAACTTTACAGAAATCACACATATAATATTAAAGACTTGTACCGGGCGTCGGAACCAAAATACGAGCCCGATACCAAGGTCAATTAATTCATTTCCTTTAACAATTACTTCAAAAACAATTTCATAGAAAAATTCATAACTTGGGCTCTAGGCCTCAGAATTCGACTACGGACGCATGTCCAAGTCCCATATTTTCCCACGGACCTCTCGGGACCATCCAATCTTGGGTCCGGATCCGTTTACCAAAAATGTTGACCGAAATCAACCATATTAATATTAATATCATTTTTATCCAAATTTCTCATAGAATTCATATTTTCTATCACAAAATCTTTCCGGCTACATGCTCGGATTGTGCACATAAATCGAGGCAACATGGAATGAGGTTTTTAAGGCCTCAAAAGCTCGAAATAATTAATAAAATAAGTGATGACCCTTTGGGTCATCACAAGATGCAAGTACTTTAGATGATAGAGCTAAGGCATCGGGGTACCTCGAAGCTTGTCACACATAAAAGGCTGCTTTCATGTTGCGTCTAATGACAAATATTTTGGGAATCACAAATGAGTTGAATGTATCCTTACAAAAAAAGAGAAACATATTGCAAATTCGGGGTTAGGACCAACATATTGAAACAAATCATATACAACATTCTACCCGAAATAGTGAATTTTGATCCCGGGCCCACATGGTCGGAACTCGGGGTTAGGACCAAAATCCGGTTACCCATCCCCCACGAGTTCATGTATATGATTTGTTTCAAAATCGGACCTCAATTCGAGGTCCAATTTCCCAATTTATGAAAAATCCTATATTCTAACAAAAACAAGAAATTCTACCATGAAAACCTTTGATTTCTATTGAAAAACATGTTTAATGATGTTAGGAATTGAAAGAATTAAGTAAAAAGTGACTTACAATTGTTTTGATGAAGAAGGAATCCGTGAAGAATCGTAAATGGGTGTTTTTGTTTTGTAAAAAGTGAAGAAATGAACTGAAAATCGTGTTTTACCGGTCTCTGTGTTCGCATTTGCGAACATGGGTTCGCAATTGCGAACCCCGACCAATTTCTGGAGTTTGAAAAATAAGCTAAGGTTGGGAAGTTCGCATTTGCGAACTTTTGTTCGCATTTGCGAACACTGGCAGGAAAGGGAAATGTTCGCATTTGCGAACACAGGAAGTATAGGGAAGTGTTTGCATTTGCGAACAATGGTTCGCATTTGCGAACATAGGCGGTATAGGGAATGTTCGCATTTGCGAACTGTTGTTCGCATTTGCGAACATAGGCAGGCCCTAGGGACTTCCGCATTTGCGAACAAGGCTGGGCATTTGCGAACAAGGCTGGGCATGAGGGGACTTCGCATTTGCGATCAGGGTTCGCATTTGCGAGCCCTGCCTTGATCTGCCCCTTCGCAATTGCGAGAAATGCTTCGCAATTGCGAAGCCAACAGCTGGGTGAAAAACCAGCAGTGCAAAAATTCAGAATTTAATCCAACGGCCTATCAAATCTTTACCCGAGCCCCCCGGGCTCCAAACCAAACATGTACACAACCTCAAAAACATATTATGAACTTGTTCGTGCGATCACATCGCCAATATCACATTGTTTTCATCAAATCAAGCCTCAAATTCATGATTTTCATACTTTTGGTTTTCAAAACTTTCAAACTTGGAACTCAAGGTCCAAAACATCTCAAACGACATCCGAATGTCACCAAACTTTACAGAAATCAAATATATAATATTAAAGACTTGTACCGGGCATCGGAACCAAAATACGAGCTCGATACCAAGGTCAATTAATTCATTTCCTTTAACAATTACTTCAAAAACAATTTCATAGAAAAATTCATAACTTGGGCTCTAGACCTCAGAATTCGACTCCGGACGCATGTCCAAGTCCCATATTTTCCCACAGATCTCTCGGGACCATCCAATCTCGGGTCCGGATCCGTTTACCAAAAATGTTGACCGAAATCAACCATATTAATATTAATATCATTTTTATCCAAATTTCTCATATAATTCATATTTCTATCACAAAATCTTTCCGGCTACATGCTCGGATTGTGCACATAAATCGAGGCAACATGGAATGAGGTTTTTAAGGCCTCAAAAGCTCGAAATGATTAATAAAATAAGTGATGACCCTTTGGGTCGTCACAAGATGCAAGTACTTTAGATGATAGAGCTAAGGCATCGGGGTACCTCGAAGCTTGTCACACATAAAAGGCTGCTTTCATGTTGCGTCTAATGACAAATATTTTGGGAATCACAAATGAGTTGAATGTATCCTTACAAAAAAAGAGAAACATATTGCAAATTCCATGCTACTAGTTCAAGTAGAAAAGAAAAGATTGCAAACATTAAGGAGGAATGATGAATGGAATTTATTTTTTGCTAAAGTATCTATATTTTGTATCAAGTATGATATTTTGATGCCTAATTTTGATTATCTATATGTTAACTCTAGAAGATCATGGCGAAAACATGATGATCATACTCTCTTTCATTATTATCGTGTTGATATGTTTTGTAAAGTTCTTGATTGGCAACTTCAAAAACATAATGATCGTTTGATGAAGCGACGATTGATTTGCTTCATGGAGTTGCTTATTTGAATCCAATTGACTCATTTTCAAGTTTTGATATAAGAAAAATAATGAAGGTGGCTGAATTATATCCTGATGACTTTGATGAATTTAGGATGAGTGCTATTGAGAACCGGGTTGCGAGTTATATTATTGATGTTCGTGATTTTGATGAACGGTTCTCCGATCTAAATGGGCTTTCTGATCTTTCAAAAAGACTAGTTAAGACAAAGTAGCCTTTAGATTATCCTCTTGTATTCCACTTAGTGAAACGCTGCTTCTGCATGTTGCCACTGCAACTGTTGGAAGAGCTTTCTCAACAATGAAGTTTATCAAACTTGCGAAATCGAATGGATAAATGATCTTTTAGGCAGTTGCATAATGCCTTATGTCGAAAGAGAATTATTCAGTATTGTTTCTAAGGAGTCTATTATAAAAGCATTTCAATAGATGAAGCCTCGTCGAGTACAATTGTAATAAGTAGAATCTCTTTTCGACGCTGATAAGTTAGGATTTTATCATGATTATACCCCTACTTACTATTGCTTTTGTTATGAATTGCCACAAAATTATCTCAAATTGCTTACAAGTTGCGCTTGATTGCAGGTTTGAGCGACAAGATGACAAATGTCAAAGATCAACTCAAAATGGACTGAAACCTGCCAAGTGTCAAGGACCAAGTGAAGTGGGGAACAGCGAGGCCTAGCGTGGACCACACTGACTTGCTACACGGCCGTGCTAGAAAATTTAGACAGTGATTATTCAAGGGCAATCTCCGCGGCCGTGCTCCATTTCTATGCGATCCGCGCCAATGAAGTTCATAGACCTACAATTCAAGGCAAAGTCCCATGTGGTCAGGCTACAAATCAGTGCGGTCCGTGTGGATGAGATTTAGAGAGATGGACTTTTGGGAAAATATGCCCGTCCGGCCACACTCCATTTATACACGGTCCATGCCTGTCTTCAACCGCGACACACGACATTTATGGACGGTTCACGCTCACAACTACAAAGATGAGATATTTACAAGTCCAAGAGCCAACGCGACTACACTACCTTTTTTGCGTGGTTCGCGCTGATCCTGCAAGGGTACTTTTGTCTAGTTTTTCCATCCCCGTATAAATAGGACATTTTACCATTTTTAGGTTAAGTTTTAGATATGAACAGCTATTGCACTCGTGAGGCATATGTTTTAGCCTATTTTGGGCATTTTTTATTTTATCATAGATTATTATAGTCTAACATTAGTAATTAATTAATATGGTTGTTTCTTCTTCTATTTCTTCTTTAATTATGTCTCACTAAACCCTTTAGCCAGGGTTGTGGCGCAACCCTAGTATCGGTAAGTAATGGGTGTTGTTTTTAATGATATATTGATGTTGGGTGTTTGTTATTTGAGTAAACTATATGCTTTTATTAAGGATTGGTGGTTGCAAACATTGATTATAGCTTAGTGGGTTTTGACTCTTCTTGAGAAACAGAGTCTATGACCCCAAAATTGACCCAACAAGGAATTGGGATGGACCCATGAGAAATGGTAGTCCCAATTAACAGGTTAAATCTCGAGAGAGTAATCACCGTACTTGAACCCTAGTTGCTTGGACTAATTGGCCTACTCAATTGGTCTCTCGAGAGTCAATTGGGAAAAATTGCTATCTCTATCGAGAGGTGTGAGAGTGGGTACAACTGTGAATTGGTTATAACATTGATCCCAAATATGTCAATCTATTGTTCGTAGTTTCTACCTGTTAGTTAACCATCCGGGTGATGCCATGACCCTAGTGCCTTTCTCTATCTTAATTACAACTTAGAAAATATTTCTTTAGCATAATTTAGTATTACCCTTTGTTGATAATAGTAGTTGATAAAAAAAACCCAAAAATGTTAGAAGTATAATGAAAACACAAACGCATTCTTAGCCTATGCAAATACGCAACTCCATGCCAAGCTCCCTGTGGAAAATCGACCCCAATACCACTATTCGAGTAAAAGTTTAAGCGCCCGCTCTTCCTATGATTATGTAAGGTTGAGTTTGTTGTGATCACTTTTTGGTGCCGTTGACAGGGAGCTTACGGGTTGACTATCTGTGTAGCTAGTTTTGTGTTTTGCTTATCTTTCCTTCTTTTTTACTAACTTTATTTGTGTCGATCCATTAGGTACACATGGCTCTAAACGGAAATGACCCTCTCAGCAACGTGGTCACGGAAGAGGAGGTTGAGGACCTTGAACAAGAAAATATATTACCTGAAGCTCCAAGGAGAGGATGAAATGTTAATGCAAATGCCAATGCAAATAATAACGTACCAGACCCTCCCCTGCCTCCACCAAGAGTAGCTCCAAGAGTCATTCGAAACTAGGATTATGCGAGTGCCATAGTTCCTCCCCGAATCCAGGTGTGGAATTTTCAAATCACCAATGTTATGTTGACTTTGCTCGAACATAGAGGGTATTTTACGGGCGCCTCTGACCAAAATGCATACAAGCACTTGAAGGGGTTCGTAGATACTTGGGGGGGAGGGGGAGTAAACAAACTAATGTGTCAGAGGATACTTTGAGATTGAGGCTTTTCGCGTTCTCTCTTTATGGTAACGTATTGGTTTGTTAAGAAAGGCTTCCAAATCACTTCATCACAACGTGGGATGAATTGGAGGACATGTTCATTGCCAAGTTCTTTTCTCCAAGTCACATGGCGGCGCTTCGTTATGAAATTTTGGCTTTCAAACAAGAGCCAATGGAACCTTTGCACGAAATATGGGAGATATGTAGAACTATGGTTAAAGAATGTCCAAATAATGATATGAATGATGTGATGATTCAACAAACACTCTATAGGGGCATTCACACAACCAACCAATGTATTGTGAACCAATTAGCGGGTGGAAATTTCATGAAACTCCCGTACAATGAAGCTTGTAATTTGTTATATGAATTGGCCGATACTTCTTCAGCGTGGCAAAGTTGGGAAAACGTTCCTCAAGGTGATCCTAATGTCATTCATTTCCATAAGGAGTTGCATGATCATGGCCAAGCCATTACCAAACTCACAACAACAATGAACCAATTGGCGAAGGCGCAATTGCAGCAAGTTCAAAACCCACGCCAAGTCAATACCATAGAAGGAGTAAATATGATGAAAAGAAGGCAAAAAGAGCAACAACCTCAAGGAAACTGTGATAACTATAATGATGGTGGTGGTTATTCGAACGAGTGTTATGATGATCAAAGTGAAGATTGTCAATATATTAACAACTACCAAGGTAATAGAGGAAATCCAAAAAATCAACAATGGCGACCTTAAGGAAATTGGGGCAATCAACGAGGGGGTGGAAATTGGAACGGGAATAACCAAAACAAAAATTGGGGGAATCAAGGTAACAATGGTGGAATTTGCAATTGAAACAACAACAACAATGGTCAAGGTGGGTGGAACAACAATAGTTGTCAAGGTAATCGGGGGCAAGGGTTTCAAAGGCCTCCGATGTTCCAACAACCGAACAACCCGCCACCGTTTCAATCTCAAGGGTCTAGTTCTTCGGGAAATTATTTAGGTAGAATTGAGAATATGTTTGAGCACATGATGAAAAATAACCAAGATTCTGATGCACAATGGGCCTCTCATAATACATCTAAACAGAAATTGGAAGTGGAATTAGGACAAATTTCTCAAGCCTTGAATACTCGTGCCAAGGAAGCTCTACCAAGCTATACGGTAGTAAACCCCAAGGGTGGTAATACCAACCAAATGATGGTAGTCACAACAAGAAGCGGGAGAGGCGGTGATGTGCATGCCTCAAGGGAAACATTTTTTGTGGATATTGATGTTGAATTGCATGATGATAATGTACCGTTGAATGGAAATGATGTGGTTGAAACAAGTGCAAACAATGAATTGCGAATTGATATTGATGAGGAGGCTGAGGAAGAGACTCAAGATGCTGTGAACCCATCTATAGAACACATTATTGGCATACTCGAGTCGGTGGTGCCCAAAGCCAAGGCACATTTGCCTAGTCCCCCACCGTCATATCCTCAACGGTTAGCTAAAAACAAAAATTACCACCAGTTCAAGAAGTTGATATATATGATGAAGAGTCTTACCATCAACGTGTCGTTGGTTGAGGCACATGAGCTAATGCTGGGGCATGCCAAATTTTTGAATGATTTGGTAACTAAGAAGAGGTATGTGGATTATGAGACAATACCGATGACGTATGAAGTGAGTTCAATCGTGCATTCTATGGCCCCAAATCAAGAGGATCCAGGAGCTTTCACTATCTCGTGTACTATTGGAAGTGCCGACTTTGCAAAAGCCCATTGTGACATAGAGGTAAGTATAAACTTGATGCCATATTCAGTCTTTAAGACCTTGGAAATTGGTCAACCATGAGCAACCTTGATGAGACTTCAAATGGCAGACCAGTCGATGAAGAAACCCTTGGGTATAATTGCTGATGTCCTTGTAAGTGTGGATAAATTCATTTTGCCAGCTAATTTTGTTATATTGGATTTTGAGGTGGACTTTGAAATCCCGATTATTCTTGGAAGACCTTTCCTCGATACATGGGAGGCTTTGGTTGATGTCAAAGCCGGAGAGTTGACATTCCGTGTGGGTGATGAGAAGGTGCTTTTCCCGGTGTGCAAGTCCATGAAGCAACCTAATAGCACTGAGGTGTGTTCCTTTGTTGACATTATCCCGGCTATGATAATGGATGAGACAAGTACTGTGATTAATGTTGAAGATCCACTTGTGTCCGCACCTCTAGATTGTGAAATGAACGATGATTCAAGTAGGGTGATGTGCATAGGTGCTTTGCATGCCATGGAATTTTATGAACCCAATCAGTTGACATTGGACCTTGATCAATGGGAAAACCCTCTAGACAAGCCAGCACATGAGGTTCCTACGATGTTAGAGATAAAACAAATTGAGCCACACATGTGTCTCACAATTTTTAAGTTGATGATCTCTTGAAGGATGATGCAAAATTGTGTTTTGAGCATGAATGGGGGTTACATGACGTGGTATAAAAAGTGGTGATCTACATTGTTCTCAAAAATCCTTAGTTTCCTCCGGATCATTTTAGTCAAATGAAGGATGACAAGACTGTAATGGCAAACTTTTATGGTGGGTAGTGTCCCGTACAATCAGCTCTAGGTTGGCAGGGCTGCTAGAAGGATGGGATTTTTAACAAAGTGCCCCGACATGATCACTATCCACTGCTATTTATTGATAAAATGCTAGGTCATCACAGATGACACGCTTTTTACTATTTCTTGGAGAGTTTGATGAGAGCCACATGGTGGCGGTTCTTGATTTGAGGGGATATAATGGTAACATGCATCGTGCCGCGAGGTTAAATCAGGCGCTTCTTGGGAGGCAACCCATGTCTTTTTCTATTTCTTTAATTTTCTTTGTAGACTAGGATTTTTGAGTTAATGGTTTGTGAGATGTTGCAGGGATAATGTTGAACCAGTGCAGAACAAAAGCACAAAATGTCAGGTCTCTGAAGTTACACAACGTGGCCGCACTACAAAATAGTGCAGTTCGCGCGGGCTGGTGCAATAAGGTGTGAGTCTCTAAAGTTACCAGCGCAATCGCGTAGCACTTTTGTGCGGTCCACGCTAGGAGGATATAAATAATCTGCTCTCTGAAGTTTCTAACGCGGCCGCGTAGCATAACAATGCGGTCCTCGTGGGCAGCTTAGTTCTATGTGAAGGATAGAAATCCAGAGCGGTCTGCGTCAATTATTGTGCGGCCACACTGGTAGGTAAGTGACAGGTCCCATAGGTTTTCTATGAATAGAGACCCTATGCCTCATTTTACCCTTTCTGCACTTTCACTTCTTGATCTTAAATTTTTACTATTCACTAAGACTTTTGCGTCAAGTAGTTTGACTCTTCATAATCCATGCTAACTTCATTCATAGTTTTAATTTTTAACTATTTTGCTTCTTCCCAGTAGTATAACGTCTTATTTTCTTCTCAGCTTTCTTAGTTTTAATTATTAGGTTAGATTTTTTGTGTTAGTTTTAAACACCGGGCATGAATTACAATAGGGTTACTTGAGTAGGGACAATTAGGACCCAGTAATTGATAAAAAATGGATTTAAATAAAAAACCCTAACTTAGTTAAAACCCTAGGCCCAACATGGCTGTAGGTCCTTTCTGCGCGGTCTCCGCCACTTTTTTGTGTGTGGTACTTCTTACCAGCGCGATTCACGTCAAATTTTTATGCGGTGCACGCTGGTCCAACGCGACCGCGCTACAAATTATTGCGGACCTCATTAGGGAGATTCAGAGAGGTTATTTTGGAATAATTGCTAAGTAGGGCTGCACTCTAGTTTTACGCGGTCCATGCTATCCCAGCACAATCGTGTGACACTTTTGCGCAGTCTGCACACCTTGTTCTACTACACTGGTTCTCTGTTTTGAAATCAACTGTGTTCCCCTCCTATGTGATTCATCTAATTCACTGAATATGCTTAAACTAACAATGTTAGACGTGTATTTTTTGTAGATCATGGTTAAGAAACGAGGAGGTAAATAACGACAACAACCAAGAAGAAGTGGTTCCTCCTGAGGGGGTAAAAGAAAGTGGATTGTTAAACTCACTCCCAAGGTTTGTGAGAGGATACAAAAGACCCGTAAGCTGATACGGGCCGCTGATAGAGGTGCCTCTTACTCTTCGAGGAGTTAGTATGCACCATCCCGGAGCATCACCTCAGAGTCAGCACCTACTCACATCAGTGACCCACTTAAATTACATGACACTCCTTCACCTTCACTCTCCTCCAAAAGATCAGTCAACGTAGTTTTGGATTCATCTGATGAGTCTGTAGCAAGAAGTAATGAACAATAATCCACCTCCCCTATAACTTCATTATCTGGGGAGAGTGCAGGATATAGTGAGGGGTTGAGCCTCAAGTCGGGGGAGTTGATCGAATCAGAAAACCTGAATCTTGGGCAGACAGATCTGTGAGTGAGATAGCATTCCACAAATTTAGAAAGTGGTGGCATGTGAGGAAGTTGATCCCGGAGAGAACATTCATTGATAATGATCTTCTACCTCTCAACCCAAAGGTGCAAAAGCAATTCCGTACTCGAGATGGCTGGGGCTTCTTCAAGGAGAAATGTATTGATGCCAATGAGCATGTGGTAAAAGAGTTCTATTGCAATATTTCTAATGTTGTTAAGCGCACAAAGGCAACGAAGGTGCGAGATAAAATGGTGGTTTTTGATGGGAAGTCCTTGAATGAATATTTGGGGTTCAAAGATGAGGGTGAATCAGAATAATTAGCGAATCTGGCAATGGGTGAGGAGGTGTGTCCTTAGTTAGTCGAGTACTTGTCCCCAGGCACTATTCCAAAATGGTTGAAGGCGGGGGAAAATATTCTATGAAACACACTCAATTTTGAAGCCAAGGGTTGGTTGACGTTTGTTTTTAGTAGACATGATCCTTCCACGCATGATCACTCAGTTCCTCTTGCCCGGGATGTTCTTATGGCATCGATCATGGCCTAGCTTCCTCTCAATGTGGGTAACATCATCTCAAGGGTGATATATGTGGTCGGACCGGAGACCATCACAAACTATCCCTTCCCTAACACCATATCCATGTAATTTAGAGATTTGGAAGTGAAGAAAAAATGCTTTTATCTCAAGCCAAATAGGTGGCCCCCTATTCATGGTATAGCCAGTTGGGTTCTGACAACCCAAAGTCCAAAAAGTATCAGCCACCCACCTTTGCCCCAACTGGCCAGTCTGAGGAGCTAGTCTTGGTAGAGCCTTTTGCTGGGCCATCCTCCATCCCTGCCACTTCCACCAGTGATCCCTTGCCCCCAGGTCCTTCTTTTGTAACTGGTCCTTCTATTTCAGCTGACCCGATAGTCCCTTCATCAAAGACTCAATGGTTCACTGCCCACCAGCTCAGTCAGTCTCTAGCTAGTTTGAAGAAATGGATGTCAGCCGCGACATCCAAGTTGCCCACATTGGCTACCACAGTTGAGGCACAGTCAGCACCCAGCAACAGTTAAGATTCCTCTTTCCATTGAGGAGACATTGAAGAAGCTCTTGGCACATATGAGAATATTTTGGAGACCCAGGCCACCTTGACTAAGGCATTAGACTCGCATGGAAAGGCTTTGAAGGAGCTAGCCAAGGAACATAAGGATATGAGAAAGTCAAGGGCATCTTGAGAGTCGGTAAAGAAGCTGCGAGCAGAAGTGTACAAGCTTTTGGCAGACCAGATGCCATTAGACTTGTTATTGGAAGATCTAGCTCTAGATCCAGCAGCAGTACATCCACAGTAGGACGAGGAGCCTAGGCACCCAAGGAAGAAGAGTAAGCTTTCTAGCACTGAGGGTGTAGTGATAGAGGTGGCACATGTTCAAGAGGGTACCTCCAGTGTTCCACCAGATGTTCAGCCGGTCCATGACCTGGCCCCTGTCCCAGCAGCAGAGTAGCAGCAAGCAGGGAACCATTATGAGATTCCCGCCAGTATAGAGGACCAGGGGACCACTAATCAGCCCATGCAGATAGATCATGCTTGAGGAGCTACTCTATATCATTTCTTTATTTGTATGCTTATTTTGGTAGTTGGCATTGGGGACAACGCCAGCTCTTATTCGTGGGAGTGCGCCCTACTGTTTGTATTTTTGATACACTTGGTTGACCGTATATATTTGATTTTCAGTTTATGCTTTTAGATTTGATGGTCGGTTTGTATATAATTTTTGCTACTTTTATACTTTATATATATATATTCATTTCCCGTTGTATATTCTACTTTCCTATTGTATATATTCATTCAGTTTTTCTATTTTTATTAAAAAAAATTGTTTTTAGCTTGGTAGTTAGGCTCGTAGCCTTTTGTTTTGGTTTTGGCATTTTCAATAAGCTCTTAGTTTTCTTAATGCCACGGTTCTTTCCAAGGGTTGTTGTGCGAACCGGGTGGCTCTTCCCGGTGATAGATGGCGTAAAAACCTATTTAAGGGTTTGAGTTCGTTTTTTATTTTTCTTCTTTTGATTTTGATATTTCGTAGCTAAGGGGACCTCAGGCAAGCTTCGCTTGGGCCTAACTTATTTGCCTTTGAGCCCTTGGTCAAAGACATAATGTTGTGTTTAGGATGGTGAAAATCGTGGCCTTAAGACTCTTATTGACCAAACAGTCATCATGTGGTCGTGTTGGACCATTGTGCACTTGAATCATAACTAAGGTCATTGTGGGCCCTCGAGTCGATGTCTTTAGCGATCCTTGAATGTGTGTGGTGAGAATTCGAATTGTGAGTCCAAAGTCCCGTGACAATGGTCTAGAACTTGCCCCAAATATTGTTGAGGTGAAATCCTAGGTGAAATTTGACTTGAGAAGTGATTATAAGCTCTCCTTGATCCAAATGCTAAGTTGAACAATTCCATAGCCTACCAATGAAATGATTCCCTAGTGAACCGCTTTTGAGCGTTAAAACTTTTTTCTTTCAAGAACCAAAGCTACAAGTCTATACCCGTTTTTAATAAGACCCTCTCTTGGCACCCAAGCTTCCTTTTAGTATATTAAAAATGTTTAAGTTTGGGGGGAGAGACAAGGAAGGAAGTAATATGGTAAAAGGTACAAAAGAAAAAGAAAAGAAAGGAAGTGAAAACGAAAAGGGAGAAAAGACAAAAGAAAGACCAACATGAATAAGAACAGAAAGGGGATTCAAGGAAAGCAAAAGTGAAAAAGGTTGTGGAAAAAGTAAAAAACGGAGAAATGTATTGAATTGCATAAGAAAGAGTGACAGTGTATCTCTCTAGCCCCTTGAAAAAGAAGTGAATACTCTAAAGAGTCAAGAAAGTGTGCCAAAATGAAGCAAAAGGAGTGCTTAAGAGAAGATTGAACCCACTTGAATAAAAATATATCCTACCTTTACCCAAAAGCCTTTACAATGACTCCACAAAAGCCCTATATGATTAGGGATGACAATTGGGCGGTGCGGGTTTGGGTTTGTGGTTGCGGGGCGGGGCGGGGCGGGTTCAATTTTTAAATATAAAAAAATGTCCGGGACGGGGCTGGTGAATTAAATTTTAATTTTAAAAGGCTGAAAAATAATTAAAACCCTAGTCCCAAATACTCCCAATTTCTCTGAGACTTAAACGACTCTTCTCCCAGTTCTCTCGTTCTCTCTCAGTCGCTCCTTCGTCCTCGTGAATAGGTAATTGTCGACTACTCTCAATCAGTCAAACTGTTTTTGCGTAAGAACTGCGTACTATACTGGGTAGTTGTGTTGTTGTTGTTGTCTCAATCAGTCAAACTCTTGTCTCAATTTTTTTCTCAAACTCTTGATTTTTGGCCTTAACACAGTGTTTGATTCTCCAGTGACCAGTCTCCAGCCGTTTTTCAATTCTCAGAAGGTGGACCGTAACTTTTCTCCTCTTTGATTCTCCACAGGTTCTTTTCTCTTCCTTTTTATTGTCTCGAATTTATGCTTATTATTGACTATTGAATTTGATTCTTTTTGGTGAAATGGTGTGTATATGAGGTGGATTTTTAGTTAACAAGACATATGAATACTTCTCCTCTTTGGTTATATAAAATTTGGTCCAGCTGGGCCATTACAGAGAAGAAAAAAGAGTTGATTTTTGAGTTGAATTTTGGTGCGTGTGTGTGTTTTTATCTTCTCTCATCTTCATTTGTTTGTGGGCTGATGATTCTTTGCATTGTGACCTGAGGTCTCATAATATTAATTTAGTTTATGATAACCATTGTGACTTGAGGTCTCATAATACTTTAATTTGAGTATTGAGGAAGTTACCTGTTGAAGCATCGAAACTTCTTACATTTATGCTGATGATCGAGTTCTTTGTTATCTGCTCACCTCGATTTGTGATTGGCTTCTTCTTTTTTGGAAAGAAAAATGTCTGCCAGTCACCAGTATTGTTTGATACAGGAGGTGCTGATTTTTGGCCTTCATCATTGGCCGTTGATATATTGTGTAAGGTAGGGAGAGATCACTTTAGAAAAGAAAGACTTAGGCAGCCACACGTTTTGCATAAGATATTGTCACCCTCATATAAAATTGCTTGTTTGTGCGTACCAATAGGATGTAAGATTGGACAGTTTGTTCCGATAAAATTTGTACACATACCCTTGCATATCTAACTCTAATGGTAGAGGATGCATACCGTAAATTTTTAATAGCTTGCCTATGGCATTTCCAATCTTGGCAAGAATTATTCCATCGTAAAATTTGATTGGTAACTGTGGCAATCTAATTTAAGTGGTAGTGTAGCTTTGAGTTGCTTAAGTATCTACAAAATTTGGTGTCCATTTTTGGATGGAGAGGAAGAAATCATTAATGAACCATGGTCCATTTTGTAGAGCTTTTCTCGCATTTTCTTCTTTATCAAACTTGACCGTATTAGTGATCTTCACCAAGGCCTATTAAGGAAAAGTTCTCCGTTGGTATCTAAAGACTTTGTATTTTTGCTCATAGGTAGTGGTGGAATATTTTTTTCTATCAATTTGATTATCACCAATATATACAGACATAGTACTAATATATACTAATTGACTCTTTTTTCATTTTTCATGTGCACTTAGAAATGTCTCATAATATTATTTAGCTTATTTTTTGTAGAAAAGTATGGAGTCTCAAAATGAAGAGAATCCAGTTGGTTCATCTTATAGTACTTTTCCTAGAGCGAGTGACAGTCAATTGCCTATGCAAGTCGATGAAGTTGTTGATGAAACCGGGAAATGAAAATTTAGTTCTGACGCATGGAATCATTTTACACCGGTGATGATTAATCGTGTTCGTTTTGGTGTTTGTAGGTATTGTAATACTCGTATCAAATCAACAAGAAATTGTGTGATATCGTCCATGTTAGATCATATTCGTAATCGATGTCGCAAAAAGCCTAGTAACATAGACAATGAGGGTAATTCGGGGGGTGATGGTAGCCAACAACACTATTTTGACCAAGATGTTTCACGTAGAGAACTTGCTCATGCTATCATTTTGCACGAGTATCCATTGTCCATTGTTGATCATGTAGGATTTGGAAAGTTTGTTGCTAGTCTCCAACCGTTGTTCAAAGTGGTATCTAGGAACACAATCAAGAATGATATACTGAAGATTTTTGATAATTTGAAATAAAAAACATCTATGTTATTGGAAAATCTTACAAGTAGAATAGCAATAACAACTGATATGTGACTTCGGACAACACCAAAAAAGAGTTCATGGCTATTACAGCACATTTTATTGATGATTCTTGGAGACTTCAAAGTCATATTCTTAGAATTGATTATGTTCCTGCTCCACATGATAAGGACACTTTGTGTAGTGTGTTGCTTAATTGCTTGTTAGAGTGGAATCTTGAAAGAAGAATTTTAACAATTACAATTGATAATTGTAGCACAAACAATGCTATAATGAAAGCCTTGCTAGATGAGAAACTTTGTAAAAGTGATTTATTGTTGATGGGTCGAATGTTACATGTGCGATGTGCCGCACATATCTTGAATTTGATTGTGCAAGAAGGACTAAAGGTGATACAAGATAGTATTAATAATGTGCATGACAGTGTCTTATATTGGATATGGTCTTCAGGCAGAATCGAAAGGTTTGAAGAAGCTGCACGATTGCTACATATTTCTTGTAACAAAAAGTTAGAGTATGATTGCCCTACTCGGTGGAATTCAACATATCTAATGTTGAGAACAACCCTGCAATATAAAGATGTGTATGAATTTGAACCTAAGTGACCTTAGTTATCATTGTTTTCCAACCAAAGGGAAATGGAGTGCAGCAAAAGAAGTTTGTGATACATTAAAGCTTTTCTATCATATCACTGAAGATTTCTCAGGGACTCAATATCCCACTTCTACTCTATACTTTTATAAAGTTTGTGATATTAAGCTAGAATTAGAAGCCTTGGTGAAAAGTTTAAATCCTTTGATTAGCTCTATGGCATCATCAATGTTGTTGAAATTTAAGAAATATTGGGATGAAGTGCATATTTTGATGGGTGTAGCTGCTATCTTTTGTCCGAGGTATAAGATGAGGTTGGTGGAGTTCTATCTTACACATATTTATGGTAGAGAAGCTGCTTCAAATAAAATTCAAGAAGTTCGAAACTATTATCTCTTTCAAGAATATAAGAGTAGAGGAGATGTGTCATCCCACGCATCTAGTTCTAGTGAAGTTGTTGGACATGTTGAGGGTGACCGACTATCTAGTTTTGATAGGTTTGTCGCGTTGAGTAGCTCGAACGTGGACACAAGACCGGAATTGGATTCTTATTTAGAAGAAAATGTGCTACCCCGCACACCATCATTTGACACTTTAAGCTGGTGGAAGACAAATGGACTCAAATTTCCTACTTTACAAAAAATGGCTCGTGACCTCTTAGCCATTCCTGTCTCTACCGTTGCTTCAGAATCTGCATTTAGTACTAGCGGGAGATTGATTGGTCCGCATCGTAGTAAACTTCATCCTACTACTTTGGAGGCTTTAATGTGTGCTCGCACTTGGTTATGGAACGAAATAAATGGTAAGTGATTTTTTCAATGACTTTTAATGTTAATAGTGATTTTCAATTTTTAATACTTTATATGTTTCTTTTTAGGTTCGGCTTCAACGGACGACAAAGTTTCATGTCAAACATTACTTGACCAAGAGGAAGAGCCGGATTCAAGTGTTCGATAGAAGAGGTTAATGCCAAGGATATTGATGTGCTGCAGGAACAAGTACTGTTGGAATGGAAGAGGTAATTAAATTTATTTCCTTTTCTATGTTGGTGAATATTTTGTTGGTGTGCTGCAGGAACATGTTTGTGTTTTTCTGTAAGTGCTTTCATATCTACCTTTCAATACTTTATTTTATTATTATACTAGATAGAGATGCCCGTGCAATGCACGGGCCCAACATGCTAAATATTTGGCCAGTATTCCTTTATAATACTAATATTGTGCAATACTGGTGCTAGTAGAAATAGTGCTTCTTATAGAAGTCGAAATAAACAACCACAAGAAAAAGAGCAATGTGTACAACATAGACACAGTAGGACACTTTTTGGTACAATATTATGTGCAAGAGAGGACAAAAGTATACTTAGATCTCGACTGATATTCAACCATAATCAAGTTCATGATTGGGCTTTGTTTGCAATCAGCTAATCTCACGACGATATGCGAACGATGAACACATCTGAAAATGTATGAAAGAAGCCTCATGAAACCACCTGCAATCGGAGGAAAAAAGAGTAAGAAGACGAAAATAATGCGTGAACCAAGGAGTCAATGAAGCATATGAGAGCATCCGAGTGAATTAAAACACTGAATTACTTTTCCGTAATAATGGCTATCGTCACAACTTCTAACTGTCATATATATTTTAACTATCACATACATCTTCGATGAATGTGTTTGTAGCATTATTTTACTAAACTTGTAGATCTTGCTTCATAGAGAATTAATACCTTTTTCAACAAGATATTTAGGAGTTGGTCAACCCATCTTTGCAACTGGAGAGGCACCTGGCAACCAAATATGAGCACCATACTTCACCTTTTAGAAAATTAGCCCTAGCAATAGGTTAAGCAATAACACTTTAAAGGTACCTCAATAAGCATGGTCATATCTGGTTCACCTAAATGGTAGACTTGTTACACCTCTGCTACTATGATCGGTATGAGAAACTTGCACTCGATTCGTTCCAAAAAGAAAACATGACACAATTTTCACAAAAGAAAAAATTCCTCGTTTATTCAAACATTCCTCGATTTATGTCTTCAAAAAGAAATTGATAAATTTAGAAGCTATGTGAACAATACCATCAAACATATATTGGAACTATGATCAGAGAAATTAACTTCAATGGTTCTTCAAATAGTAAGCAGGACAAACTAAATAAGGAAGTGATGTACCTTCAAGGATTGTTCTATTCTTAATAGAACTCCATTTGCTTCTTCATTTGCAATATTTTTGCTGTAGTGCAGCAAAAGTTTGCTGTAATGGACAATGTAAAAGAACCTCACTTGTGAATAAATGGAGGTTACTATGATTACAATGGCAAATTCAAATGAATTGATGGGTTGAACATATATTTGGAAGATTATGATGGAGGCAACAATGACAGGTATGTGCTTTATTGCATTTTTATTCTAAATGTCAGGTGAGAAATCTCATCCTATAAACATAATCCTATGTCACACAGAAAAATAAATAGATAAAGTTAATAACTATTAATGGGAAATAATAAAAATTGAGTCACATGCTCTCTTTATATCTAATGAATAACAGAGTACATAGTAAGTGAAAATACTAATTGGATCACACTTACATGTTCTCTTTTTAAGCGAAACAAAATACTCCCTCCGTTTCAATTTATGTGAACCCATTTGACTGGGCACGGAGTTTAAGAAAAGAGAGAAGACTTTTGATCTTGTGGTGTAAAATGAGGCACCTTTATTTTGTGTGGCTATAAATCATTACATAAAGTTAATTATTTCCAAATAAGGAAAGGGGTCATTCTTTTTGGCACGGATTAAAAAGGAAATAGGTTCACATAAATTGAAACGGAGGGAGTAATTAAATTCAATTTCCCAGGAAGTTTATTCATACAGAAAATCCCCCTACAACGAAAACATTTGAATTTTAAGTACATAAATATTTCAATAAATGAAAAAAAAAAGTAAAAATTCAATGTTTATAAGATACAGAAACATATGCGCACTAAGATAGAGAAGCAAAAACTAAAAATTTACCATAATCAGTCGAGATTCAAATTAGTAGTATGGAACTCTTAGAATATCAACATATACAACTCAAAAAAAAAATAGAGAAATACTCCGTTGTATTCCATTTATAATCCAACATTCGCAACATCTAGTTATTTACAACCAAGAAATCAAAAAGATACCCATTCCCATCAAGAATTTCACTATCTTTTACCACCTTTCATAGATCACAAAACAGACACCCACAAGCATTCTCAACATTCTTGGCTTTTTCACATAATAGAAAACCATAGACAATCTACAAAAAAGAAAAGAAAAAGAGAAACTATTTTATAACAGAGAGCAGAGCTTTGTTTACTTGAAAATGAAGGATATTGGATGTGCGGAGATGATATCCGTTGGTTTCCTCTCTACCTTCATACAGAGACAAAGCGAATCAGAAAAGTGACAGACTGGTAGGCTACGTGGTTGGTTAGTGGTGAGACGAAAGACACGTATATATATATCTACAATGAAAAGTCCAAAACACCCTCATTAGGAATTCAAATTCCAGTAAACACACACATAAAACTCGTGGCTTTTTTATATAATAGAAAATTAAGAAATTAGGCTCTTTGATAGTAGAAAATAATTTTCTTGTTAGCGTATATTAGAAAATTAAGAATAGAAAATAACTTTCTTAACCTTCTTAGTTATAGGAGCAAAAGATGTGCAATGATTTACACATGTAGATGACCTTCTCCACTAATTATAATAAATTGTTGGACACTTCTTAAGGTCTATCTATTAAGGAACTTGCACAACTGCTATTTATGCTTTTATTTTAGTCATTTTGTGTGTATAAATTCTCAGGAAGTCATAAAAGTATAAATTAAAAAAGGATGCTATTATAAACTAAGCAACAGTGAAAAACTGATTGCAAAGGACTAATAACGAAGAACATAAAAGGTCAAATATTAAAAGAGAAAAATGCAACAGAATGAAACAAAGAAGAAAGAGTAGAAAAGGTGCACCTTAGAAACCCAAGCAAATATACATCACTCTCGGCTGGATGAGCTACATCATTCCAAGCACTCGTCCTACAGATAAACAATGAAAGTACAAACTGAGCCAAATATAGCATATGACATGGCTTCGAGAACAAAATCCTCTGAAAGACTTGATGGATAGTGAACTTTTGTTTGCTTGCAATTATTTATTTTTATTTGACGCCAAATCAATCGACTTGTATTTACTTTATATCCGACTTGTATCCAGAATTAACCTTTATTGAATCTCGAAAATACTCTTTAAATTAATAAATATTAATTTATCGATTAAATAATACCTCTACAGAATAATAATAATTTATGATCCCGACAATATTGATATAGAGAGGTTCTACTGTATATGGAGCAAGTTAGCAGACCGAGAGATCAGTTTACCAAGATATAGAATGAATTCATACATGTCTGCAATTCATCTCCATATTGCTCTTTTGTGAAAAAACTATTTTCAAAATTCAAGGTTGTAACTCTAAGTGGAGCAACATGATATAATTTTTGAGATATTTTTGTACTTGTGTGTAATCGAATAGTTTATAGTCCATAGAGTTACCCATTCACTAATTTAATCTCTCATTCTCCTCCCTATTTCAAGTTGCCCACTGCACCATTCTAAGAAACATAACTTGGTAATCTCGCACAAAGAAAAATCATTCTTTTGGGTTGATCATAAAAGAAATAGTTTTTTTCTTGCTGTTACGACTAAGATCAACTTACAAACTGTAAATTACAGACATGCCATCAAATAATATCTTAACTGATGAAGTCAGAAATAACAATATACTCGGAGCAAGCCTCTTAATATATATTTTTGAGCATACAGAGAGCCTAATGCGATGTCGTGAGTATCAAAAAGTCGGACCGACCTTCCTGAAGTGAGTAATGTATTTTAAAGAAAAACTCTTGTACTTGAGGTGCACAACTCTTTTCATACTTGCATCAAATGTCATAAACACAGTCCGAAAGTTAATCTCTTATGAGATCATCACGGAAAACTGCTCATAGTCATTATAATAGTTGACTTTGTAGACCATCGTATATGATTTAACTAAGAGTCAAACAATGTACTACACAGTAAATGCATATAACATGGGAATAGGCTCACCCTAACCCTATGTATATTTCACCAATAAGTAGATTCGTATGGCAAGAAAACCTTCAATTGGAATAGTCTTTAATATAATACAAATGTACATTTTAAAAATATATCATACTAAGAATGTGAAGCATTTACCACAAAGTTGTACAAATTTCACAATAAGGAACCTCAGTAAAGGGATACACTTCACCTCTGTGATGTCAATGAAATATCTAGAAAACAATCTCACATCTTCAAGCTGTAGAAGACAAGAAGCATTATAAAAACAATCTTCTCATCAGTCAAAAATGCAGTAGAAGAAATAATAACAAAAATAATGGAAGACTATTTAACCTCACAAGAAAATAAATAATCATTACAAAGTGAAACTTACAGCTGACAGTACATATGTGACTGCAAATAAAAGTAGCTTCTTATCAATGTTTAAAACTTCATATTGTGTGGAAATGTCACTCTTTTGAGTGAAGTTAATACCTGAAAATTAGTTTTAGCATATCATAATATTGACAACTTAGAAACTGGTACAAACAGATAGAGTAAGAGACTAACAGACTATCGAGGCTTCATCTATCTTTCTTTTATTGTTGGACATCTGTTTTATGCATTTGATAACATTCCTTTATAATAGAGTCTACATTGTGTAATCTTAATTTTCATTCATTCCTAAAGTAGATAACCTATATAACATAAAATAAAATATAAAGCACAATTATTTTGTTATATGATTAAGTAAGCAGTGCACAAAATTACATCTTACAGTTGTAGCAATATCTCTTTTTCCACATCATGAGCGACTTCCACTTCAAAAGCCTGTAAAATAAAAATGTTGTGATCATTATATTCTAACTAAACAGATCACAAACGTGATTATGTTATGTATTGAAAAATTAGAATTCACTGAATATGAGTAATGAAAAATATGTAAACATATAGACCAAAACTCTAAAAGAGCAATCTGGTTGCAAAATCATCATGGCCATATGCAAGTAAAATTAATTGATTGTGAAAAAAATAAAACATGCATGAGCAAAACAGACAAACTTACCGATATGCACACAGAAATCCTAGAAGAAATTACCCAAATTTCAAGATATTCAAATATCTTTTAGAAAATAGATTGAAACACATGAATGGCTGAAGAAACAAAGGAAAATTTAAAGAACATTATATTGGTATTAGGTGAAATCTTGTAATCTTACAACTAAACGTACCAATTAAATAATAACAAATTATTTTAACACGCAAAAATGTCATCGCCTACATGTAAAAATCATCATCAACTACATGCAAAAGCTAAAAGGCACCAAATAAATAATTGATATGTTATTTTAAGCAGTGCATAAGATCAATTACCTTATCTACATACTGTATGTACTCCCGTAAAGGCTGTCAAACAATCAATTACATGCATGAGCAGAACCCATACAGAGAACATGAAGAAAGACCACCAAAAAGTCATTGAAGAAATCCATTCATGATTCGGTGAAGAGAAACAGAAAATAAATAATAGCTGCTGAAACAGATTATCCGAACCAACATCCAACGCTTTAGGATTATTTTTTAATTCGGCCTCTTGATTTGTTCATAGTACGCAACTAATTAGAAACAGCCTCCCACTTCAGAAAACCTAAAATATAATACAAGATTGAAACAAAAAAGAAAGGCAGCCAGAAAATAATAGCAAAGCTGCAAAGCAATGGGTAAGAAGAACCCAAATGAAAATATGAAGTAAAAAGAAAAAATAAAGACTAAAACCTAAATACATGCGGCGCTTAAAATTGGACACATGGAAATCTATAAGACAATTTTTACCGTAATGCCCCAATCTTAGATATTACATTTACGGAAGTGCCCTTGGTCGTACCAAGGGACTTTCACTTATTATATAGTTAAAAGCTGAATACTTTATTGATTAATCTGATCTGATTTTTAACATAGGTTGGTTTCTCATGGTAGCATGTTATTTAAGGTGTCTTGGAAGCTTCTTGGATGCAAAATACTTTAGCTGGTTGTGGTGATTTCTTGATTGCAGACTCTGAAGTCGTTGGTTACATGGACTGTTGTACCTATCTGGTCCTATATGTGGATGTTAGTTGATATCTTCTAGAATTAAGCTAGGACTAGGTTATTTCAGAAGTTGCTCTATCTTTTGAATAGTAGATTGAGGGTTGATATTATTTTTGGTATCTAAAACTACCCGTACTTCCTGTTCTGTATCTTTCCAATAGCTTATCGAGGATTCATGTTAGTTTTGTTATCTAATATTACCTGTACTTCTTGTTTCTTGTATGTAGCTTGTCTTGCAATCTTGCTAAATGATGTGGTGAATATGGCCTCCTTCTAGGTCTTCTATTATATTCTATGCTACCCGTTTTGTTGAAAAATGTTGAAAATCTCTCATGCGTTACAAAAGTGAGGAAGGTGACCTACGAATGGATAAGAAAATATTAGGTGAATCTGATTGGTCCAATGTACATATTATAAAAAATATATGGTAAGAAAATATTAGATGAACAGAATAATCTTTATGCGACATTACTTTATTAGTATGAGGGCAATATGGTTGAAGCAGATTGGCGATCTAGATTTTCTCATTAGTAATGAACTGTACATGAATAAGCTACACCGCTGGAGAATTTAGAAAAACATAAAAGTATGACCAATTAGTAATTTCCAAAACATAAACACGTTAAATACAAAAGAAATTTTATTAAGCAAACAAAAAATGCGGGTGTGGGGCGGGGCAGGTGAAAGCGAGTGGAGTGCGGTGCGGGTGTATGCGGGTTTAAATATTGTACGGGGCGGGTTTAAATTTTGCAGGTCCAGACAGAACCCGCCCCGCACTCGTACCGCACTGTTAGAGAAATGAGCGAAAAGTCCATCCACCTCGGTTTATGTGTCATTAATCTAAAAGGTGAGGTTCGCTTACGGAGATTTGAGGATGTGTGAGTTTGGGTTCCACAATGACCAAGGTATTTGAGAAAAGCTTTTTGATGAAATGAGTCAGCCCTTAATGCTCTTTGTCACGACCCAAAAACCGATCGTGATGGTGCCCAACACTAAAGCTAGGCCAGCCAGACCAACAATTATTTTCACAGTTAAATACCAGTCCCAAATGGACAACTCAAGAAGAATATATGAGTCAATAGATACTCCAATAATAATAATATGAATAAATACTGGGAAGTGCGAAAACGAAATAACACTCCCAAAGATCTGGGGTCACGAGTCTAGAGCCTCTAAACAAACTGAATAGTAATAGAAATACCGAATGAAGTACTCAAGTCTGAAACATATAGTGATAACTGAATGGAAAGAGAAGCTAGGTTCTGCGAACGCCGCCAGCTACCTCAGCAACTCGAAATAACTCTAATAGGAGCTGGAGTGCTTGTCTAACCCTCCTGTATACCTGAATCTGCACACAAGGTGCAGGAAGTAGGGGTGACTAAGTACTTAGTGAGTAAAAATTATATATTAATAGCTGAAAGCATAAAATCCACAGAATACCACAAAGCAAAGCTAACCTATAGTCCGATTCCTCCTACGAACTAGTAACAACAGCAAATCACAATTAGCACAAAATATTCATAGATAAAAATGCAATGCAATGCACGTGACCGCTACGACATGTAGCCCGATCCATTTAACATCGACGACGCTCACTAGGGGTGTGTACAGACACCGGAGGGGCTTGTTCAGCCCAAACGCAATATCATATCATCTGTTGTGGCGTGCAGCCTGATCCTTACATCATCTGCTGCGGCGTGCAGCGCGATCCATCCTCAGTCCACAACATGCATATGAGTCACACAACAATTCAAATTATTTATCTCCAGGTTCCAGTTCATTAATAATGAAAATACTTTAATTTTTATTTAATTTCCAGGAACAAGTGACTTAGCATTTCAAAATTGTGATTTCAAACCAGGACTGAGTTCAGTGATTAAGCAAACCAAGCTATCACATATATATCTATCTTGTAGGGATACTACAGGTTGGCACAAGGCCCCAAACATGGCTTACAACCCACAAATATATCTAACACAGTGTGTGCTTCAACCGCATAACATATTATTCATATCCGGGATGGGTCAAGTCTCAATCCCCAGTCATAATCAATCCCGCACCTGCCATGAGGTGCAAGCCACGCCCTACTAGCGTCACAATGTGCTAAGACGAGGTTTCGAACCCTCAGGCTCCCATATACACTAACTACTCACCTCTAGCCGGTCGTGGACTCGTCCACGATGCCTTTTCCCTTTGAATTTGCCGCCTCGTACATCGAATCTAGTCAAAACCACAACAATTATTTCAATATGGTTCAAAGAAAGATAACCCAATCTAATTTACTTGAAAAACGCAATCATGCAGCAAGTTGGAAAAATCAGGGCCCCGGGCCCGCTTCTCGAAAAATTCCAAAAATTATACCAATGGATTCCTCATCTCGCCACGAGTGCATATAAATTTTACCGAAAACGGAGTCCATTTGACCCCTCAACTTTCACTTTTATCTTCCTAAATTTCCAAGCCCTATCCACCATATTTTTCACTTAAATTCTCAGTTTTTGGGGCACTTAATCTATGTTTTTGTGTTATAACAACGTAATTTTGGTTTAGGAACCCTTACTTGATAATTTCCCACAGTTTCTCCTTGAAAACCCTCGAAGTTCGTCTCTCCCCGAAGTTAAAAGTGTGTGTGTTTAAACTCTGAAATTTCGATACACTGTTATAATTAAATCACTGACGATTTCCGCTTCTGCAGAAATATACTCGCTTAAGCGAGTCCGCTTCTACGGATTTCTTGTCGCTTCTATGACTTTTCTCTGAAGGGCCAGGACCGCTTCTGCGGCCAAAATGTCGCTCTTGCGATCCCGCTCCTGCGGTGCCTTGTCCGCTTCTGCGGAAGTCTCCTGCCAGGCCCCATCCACTTCTGCGAGCCCGCACCAGCGGTAAACCATCCGCTTCTGCGGAATTTATCTGGCAACCCTTGACCGCTTCTGCATTCAAATGGCCACATCTGCGGAACCGCTTTTGCGGTGCATTTCCGCAGATGCGAAAATACCCGGTGCCAAAATTCTCAAACTGCTATAACTCCAAAATTATCCCGTTTAACCTCCCGAAAATATCTCGAGGCCCCCAGGACCTCAACCAAAAGCACAAATACCTCACATTACCTCATTCAAACTTGCTCGCAACATAAAAACACCATCGCAAAAATCAAAATCACTATTTTCTAACGGATTCAAGCCTTATTTTCATAAAAAGTTTCGAAACCAACATTTGATCTAAAACCCGACCTAACCACCTCTAAATGACATGAAAGTTTGCACGCATATAAAAAATCACCTAACAGAGCTACTGCAACTCTCAGAATTTCATTCCGAGCCCCAGATCAAAATCTCACCTGCCGTTCAGATTTCGCTAAAATTCAACCTTAGCCAATTCAAGCCTAAAACTACACCGGACCTCCGAATTCGATTCTGATTGCTCTCCTAAGTCTTAAATGATCCCCCGAAACTAGTCTAATCATCGGAATTCCATTCCAAGCTGTCTAACTCATTGGTCAACATTCGGTTGACTTTTTCAAACTATTCTTCTCATAAAGAGGTTTATTGCCTCATTTCTATCAAATTTCCATCCGATTTGCTTCTTACTCTCCAAACACATATGAATTTAATATGTTAAACTATTAAATGAAGAAAATGAGGCGATAACTCCCGTAACGACGGGTAGGGTCGTTACATTCTCCCTAACTTAAACAAACACTCGTCCGCGAGCGGGTTAAGAAACATACATGGAGTCTCAAATAAGTGTGGATATCTGCTTTGCATCTCCTGTTCGGTCTCCCAAGTTGCTTCTCCACGGGACAACCTCTTCATTGCACTTTCACTAAAACTATGTCTTTGGACCTCAACTTACGAACCTGTCGACCCAAATGGCTACCGGCTCCACATCATAGATCAAGTCCTTATCCAGCTGTATCGTGCTGAAGTCTAACACATGTGACGGATCTCCAACGTACTTCCGGAGCATAGATACATGGAATACCGTGTGAACCTCGACAAGCTAGGTGGCAAAGTAAGCATATAGCCACCTCCCCAACTTTCCTAAGCACCTCAAAATGTCCAATAAACCTTGGGCTCAGCTTTCCTTTCTTTCCAAACCTCATAGCGCCCTTCATAGGGGAAACTTTCAGCAGCACCTTCTCACCTACAGAATAAGACACATCTCGGACCTTCCGGTCCCCATAACTTTTCTCACGCGACTGAGTTGTTGGAAGTCTCTTCTGAATCACCTTCACCTAGTCTAATACATCCTAAACTAACTCTGTCGCCAACAATATAGCCTCACCGCGCTCAAACCAATTGACTGGAAACCTACACCGCCTCCCATTTAAAGCTTCATACGGTGCCATCTGAATGCTGGACTGATAGCTATTATTATAAGCAAACTCTACAAGAGGCAAGTAATCAGCCCATGAACCACTGAAATCAATGAAACATGAACGCAACATGTCCTCCAGTATCTGAATTGTACGCTCGGACTGCCTATCCATCTGTGGATGAAATAATGTGCTCAACTCTACCCGTGAACCCAATTCTCGCTGAAATGTCCTCCAGAACTGAGAAGTGAACTGTACCTCTGTCTGATATGACAGAAATGGGAACTCCGTGCAATCTCTCAATCTCGCGGATGAATATCTTTGCTAACCGCTCTGAGGAGTATGTAGTATACACATGAATGAAATGAGCTGACTTGGTGAGCCTATCCACAATCACCAAAACTGAATCTAACTTCCTCGCTGTCCGAGGGGTCCACTAACAAAGTCCATAGTGATCCTTTCCCACTTCCACTCGGGAATATCAATACGCTGGAATACACCACCAGGCCTCTGATGCTCATAATTGACATGTTAACAGTTTAGGCACCGTGCTACATGATTCACAATATCCTTCTTCATCTTTCTCCACCATTAATGTTGCCTTAAATCTTGATACATCTTTGCGGCACCTGGATGAATAGAATACCGTGAGCTATGGGCCTCCTCCAATATCATCTCAAGAAGGCCATCAACATTGTGCACGCATATCCGGCCCTGCATCCGCAACATACCATCACTGTCAATAGTGAGATCTCTGGCATCATCATGCTGAACTTTGTCCTTAAGGACAAGAAAATGTAGATCATCATACTGGCGCTCTCCAATACGTTCATATGAGGAAGACCGAGATACCACGCAAGCCATCACCCGACTGGGCTCAGAAATATCCAATCTCACAATCTTATTAGCTAACGCCTGAACATCAACTGCAAGGGGCCTTTCCCCAACTGGAATGTACGCCAAACTGCCCATACTAATAGCCTTCCGGCTTAAAGCATCGGCCACTACATTGGCCTTCTTGGGATGGTACAAGATGGTAATATCATAGTCTTTAAGCAATTCCAGCCATCTCCGCTGCCTCAAATTGAGATATTTCTGCTTAAACAAATGGTGAAGGCTGCGGTGGTCTGTATATACATCACAAGATACACCATACAAGTAATGCCTCCAAATCTTCAAGGCATGAATAATAAGAGCTAACTATATGTCGTGAACAAGGTAGTTCTTCTCATGGGTCTTTAGCTAACGAGAAGCATATGCAATCACTCTACCCTCCTGCATCAATACACAACCAATCCCAACTCGAAGCATCGCAATACACCATATAAGACCCTAAGGTTGATGGTTACATAAGTACCAGAGCTGTGGTCAAAGCCGCCTTGAGCTTCTGGAAGCTCTCCTCACATTCATCAGACCACACAAATGGAGCATTCTTCTGTGTCAACTTAGTCAAAGGTGAAGCAATAGATGAAAAACCCTGAACAAACCTACGGTAATAGCCTGCTAAGACGAAAAAACTCTGGATCTCAGTAGCTGAGGACAGTCTGGGCCAATTCTGCACCGCCTCGACTCTCTGTGGGTCAACCCGAATACCATCACTGGACACTACATGTCTGAGAAAGTCACAGTATCAAGCCAGAACTCACACATAGAGAATTTTACATAAAGCTTTTCCTCTCTCAACCTCTACAATACCACCTTCAAGTGTTGTGCGTGCTCCTCCTAGCTGCGTGAGTACACCAGGATATCATCAATAAATACGATCACGAAAGAATCAAGGTACGGTCCAAATACACTAGTCATCAAGTGCATTAATGCGGCAAGGACATTAGTCAGCCCAAAAGACATTACCAGGAATTCATAGTGCCCATATCTTGTTTTGAAAGTTGTCTTCATAATGTCTGAATCCCTAATCTTCAACTGGTGATAACCAGATCGAAGGTCAATCTTAGAGAATACACTTGCTCCCTGGAGCTGATGAAACAAGTCCTCAATACGAGGTAATGGGTACTTATTCTTTACATCACCTTATTCAACTGTCTATAATCAATGCACATTCTCATTTTACCATCTTTCATCTTTACGAATAATACCGGTGCACCCCAAGGTGACACACTCGGGCGAATGAACCCCTTATCTAAGAGTTCCTGAAACTGTTCTTTCAGCTTTTTTAACTCAGCTGGTGCCATGCCATAGGGATGAATAGAAATGGGTTGAGTGCTCGGTACCAAGTCAATACCGAAATCGATACCCCTGCCAGGCGGCATGCCCGGCATGTCTGTTGTAAATATATCCGGGAAATACCTCACAATGGGGACCGAATCAAGACTAGGTGTCTCAGCCTCAACATCTCTAATGAAGGCCAAATAAGATAAACAACCCTTCTCAATCATTCGTTGGGCTTTTACAAAGGAAATCACCCTGTCAGATACATAATCAGTCATGCCACGCCATTCGATCCTCGGATTACCTGGAATAGCAAATGTGATTGTCTTGGCATGACAGTCCAGAATCGCATGGTAAGAAGATAACTAATCCATGCCTAGAATCACGTCGAATCCACCATGCCCAATAGTAATAAGTAAACTCGGGTCTCCAGACCCCCAATAGTAACAAGACAAGATCGATATACTTGATCCACAATAGCTGTATCACCCACATGGGTAGACACATGCACGAGCAAGGCAAGAATACCACGGGTCATACCAAAATGATGAGTAAAATATGAAGAAACATAGGAATAGGTGGATCCGGGATCAAATAAGATAGAAGCATCCATGTGGCAGATTGAGATAATACCCGTGATGACTACATCTGATGCACTAGCGTCCCTCATATTCAGAAGAGCATAGAAATGAGCCTGACCTCCGCTAGTACGATCCTCACCCCTAGGGCGACCTCTGGCTACCTAACCACTCCTAGCTGACTGTGCTGGTGCTGAAGAAATAGGAGCAGAAGACGAGGGCTGGTCCCTCTGCTGAGAACTCTTACGAAGTAACTGGGGACACTCTCTCCTGATAAGTCCAAACTCACCACACTCAAAGCAACGACCTGAAGCTGGAGAAAGGGACTGCTGAGGACCCTTCGCTGCAGATGAACCTTGAGCTGAAGGAGCAGGAGCAGAGCTCTGAGCTGGAAAGGTGCTCAGTGCAGGCTGGCTCTGCTGACAACCCTGCTGAACCTGATGGCCCTAATGATCCTGATGACCACGGTCTGACGAAGCTCCACTAGACTCTGCACAACCTGACTGAGGAGATCTGAAGGAACGACCTCTACTGTGCTGAGACTGGACCCTAGATAGAGCACCACTGTAACTACCAGTACACGAGGTCTCTTAGCCTCTCTCTCCTCATGCTCTCGGCGGCGGTCTGTCTCAATCTAACGAGCAACATCGACAACCTCCTTAAAGGTAACTGCTGAAGCCCTCTCTCTAATCATCAATATACGGATAGGATATGAGACCATCCACAAATCTCCTGATCCTCTCTCGATCTGTCGGAATCATCCATATGTCATGATAGGCTAGCTGTGTAAATCTCAACTCGTGCTGAGTCACTGACATATCACCTTGCTTCAACTACTCGAACTGACGAGGCAGCTCCTCCCTCTGAGACTGGGGCACATACTTCTCTAGATATACAGTGGAGAACTGCTGCCAAGTGAGGGGCACTGCTCCAGTAGGCCTACGCCTCTCAAAATCCTCCAACTACTGAAATGTTGGTCCTGTGAACTGGAAGGTAGTGAAAGCAACACAACTGGACTCTAGAATACCAGCACTTATCCAGAAAACCCTGGGCATCCTCTCCCTCAACACCACTGAATGCCAGAGACTATAGCCTCTCAAACCTCTCCAACCAACGCTGCTCATCATCAGGCATAGCTGGAACCACATGAGCTGGGGCTGGTGCAACGAGTGTTGCCGGCTGAGCTAGAGCTTCCTCAGGTGCCTGTAAACCCTGAACTACCAGCTCGGGTGTGCAAGCGATGGGGGTCTGATTCCCTCCCCCTACCTGTGAAGAAGCCGCTGCAGTAGAAGCTATAACCACCTGGGCTAAGCGGGTACACACTGATAGGATCTGTGCTAAGGTCTTCTGGAGACCCGATATCTCAATAGACACTACCGGTGCCTAAACCTGGGCTGCTGGAATGCCTACAGCTGGAACCTGATCCTGAACCTGATCCACTAGCGCTGGGATCTGACCCTGAGTGTGGTCAACTGGTGGGTCAGCATGTGATGTCACTGCTGCCCTACCTCTGCCACGACCATGGCCTCTGGGTGCTACTAGTGGTCGTCTGCCACGTTTGCTAGCACGTGTTCTCGCCATCTGCGAGAGAGTATAATATGGAAAAAAATTTAGTTTCACGATAACATAAATCGCACGATATGAATCCAAGAAAGTGAAGTGTTTCCTAAAGTTCTGTATCCTCCCGAGGATAGATACAGACGTCTACGTACCGATCCGCGAGAGCCTACTAAACCGGCTCATGACTCGCGAATCCTAGTAACATAGGCTCAGATACTAACTTGTCACGACCCAAAAATCGGTCGTGATGGCGCCCAACACTAAAGCTAGGCCAGCCAGACCAACAATTGTATTCATAGTTAAATACCAGTCTCAAATGGACAACTCAAGAAGAATATATGAGTCAATAGATACTCCAATAATAATAATATGAATAAATACTGAGAAGTGCAAAAACGAAATAACACTCTCAAAGATCTGGGGTCACGAGTCTAGAGCCTCTAAACAAATCTGAAAAGTAATAGAAATACTGAATGAAGTACTCAAGTTTGAAACATATAGTGATAACTGAATGGAAAGAGAAGCTAGGTTCTGCGAACGCCGACAACTACCTCAGCAACTCGAAATAACTCTGATAGGAGCTGGAGTGCTCGTCTAACCCTCCTGTGTACCTGAATCTGCACACAAGGTGCAAGGAGTAGGGGTGAGTAATAAGTACTCAGTGAGTAAAAAGTATATATTAATAGCAGAAAGCAGGAAATCCACAGAATACCACAAAGCAAAGCTAAACTATAGTTCGATTCCTCCTACGAACTAGTAACAACAGCAAATCACAATTAGCATATATAATTCATAGAAAAAAATGCAATGCAATGCACATGACCGCTACATCGTGTAGCTCGATCCATTTAACGTCGATGGCACTCACTGTGGGTGTGTACAGACTCCGGAGGGGCTCCTTCAGCCCAAGCGCAATATTATGTCATATGTTGCGGCGTGTAGCCCGATCCTTACATCATCTGCTGCGGTGTGCAGCCCGATCCATCCTCAGTCCACAACATGCATATGAGTCACACAACAGATCAAATTATTTATCTCCAGGTTCCAATTCATTAATAATGAAATTACTTTAATTTTTATTTAATTTCTAGGAACAAGTGACTTAGCATTTCAAAATGGTGATTTCAAACTAGGACCGAGATCAGTGATTAAGCAAACCAAGCTATCACATATATATCTATCCCCTAGGGATACTCCAGGTCGGTACAAGGCCCCAGACATGGCTTACATCCCACACATATATCTAACATAGAGTGCAGTTCAACCGCATATAACATATTATTCATATCCGGGATGGACCAAGTCTCAATCCCAAGTCATAATCAATCCCGCACATGCCATAGGGTGCGATCCATGCCCTACTAGCGTCACTATGTGCTAAGTCGGGGTTTCAAAACCTCAGGCTACCATATACACTAACTACTCACCTCTAGCCGGTCGTGGACTCGTCCGCGATGCCTTTTCCCTTTGAATTTGCCGCCTCATGCGTTGAATCTGGTCAAAACCATAGCAATTATATCAATTGGGTCAAAGAAACATAACCCAATCTAATTTACTTGAAAAACGCAATAATGCACAAAGTTGGTAAAACCCAGGCCCCGGGCCCGCTTCTCAAAAAATTTCGAAAATCATACCAACGGATTCCTCGTCTCACCATGAGTCCGTGCAAATAAATTTTATCGAAAATGGAGTTCGTTTGACCCCTCAACTTCCACTTTTATCTTCATAAATTTCCAAGCCCTAACCACTATGTTTTTCACTTAAATTCTCAGTTTTTGGGGCATTTAATCTATGTTTTTGTGTTATAACAACGTAATTTGGGTTTAGGAACCCTTAACTGATAATTTCCCACAGTTTCTCCTTGAAAACCCTCGAAGTTCGTCTCTCCCTGCAGTTAAAAGTGTGTGTTTAATCTCTTAAATTTTGATACACTGTTATAATTAAATCACTAACGATTTCCGCTTCTGCGGAAATATACTCGCTTAAGTGAGTCCGCTTCTGCGGATTTCTTGTCGCCTCTGCGAATTATCTCTGAAGGGCCAGGACCGCTTCTGCGGTCAAAATGTTGCTCCTGCGATCCCGCTCCTGCGGCGCCTTGTCTGCTTCTGCGGAAGTCTCCTGCCAGGCCCCATCCGCTTCTACGAGCCCGCACCAGCGGTAAACCGTCCGTTTCTGTCGAATTCACTTGGAAACCCTTGAATACTTCTGCGTTCAAATGGCCGCATATATGGAACCGCTTCTGCGGTCCATTTCTGCAGATGCGAAAATACCATGTGCCGAAATTCTCAGACCTGCTATAACTGTAAAATTCTCCCGTTTAACCTCCCGAAAACATCCCGAGGCACCCCGGGACCTCAACCAAAAGCACAAATACCTCACTTTACCTCATTCAAACTTGCTCGCAACATAAAAACACCATCATAAACATCAAAATCACTATTTTCTCACGGATTCAAGCCTAATTTTCATAAAACCTTCCGAAATCAACATTTGATCTAAAACCCGACCTAACCACCTCCGAATGACATAACATTTTGCACTCATATCCAAAATCACCTAACAGAGCTATTGCAACTCTCGGAATTTCATTCCGAGCCCCTGATCAAATTCTCACCTACCGTTCGGATTTCACCAAAATTCAACCTTAGCCAATTCAAGCCTAAAACTACACCGGACCTCCAAATTCGATTCCAATTGCTCTCCTAAGTCATAAATGATCCCCTGAAACTAGTCGAATCATCAAAATTCCATTCCGAGCTGTTTAACTCATTGGTCAACATTTAGTTGACTTTTCCAAACTATTCTTCTCATAAAGAGGTTTATTGCCTCATTTCTATCAAATTTCCATCCGATTTGCTTCTAACTCTCCAAACACATATGAATTTAACATGTTAAAGTATTAAATAAAGAAAACGGGGCGATAACTCCCGTAACGACGGGTCGGGTCGTTACACTCTTATGTCACACTTTATCCTTAGGTTTCAAAAGCTTAAAATGTGTTAATGATGCATTTATTGTTAGTCCCAATTGATGCTTGTTGAGGTTACTTTAGGATGGCTAAAAATTCTTGGATTGCTTTTTTAAGGCCGGGTATTATTTGTTTGCTTGAGGAGAAGCAATGGTTTAAGTTTGGGGGAGTTGATAAGTTAGCATTTTAACATGATTATACCCCTACTTGCTATTGCTTTTGTTATGAATTGCCACAAAATAGTCTCAAATTGCTTACAAGTTACGCTTGATTGCAGGTTTGAGCGACAAGAAGACAAATGTCAAAGACCAGCTCAAAACAGAGTGAAACCTTCCAAGTGTCAAAGACTAAGTGAGTGGGGAAAAAGAAGGCCTAGCGTGGACCACACTGATTTGCCACGCGACCGCGCTAGGAGATTCAAGGAGTGATTATTTCAAGGGCAATGTCCACGGTCGTGCTCCATTTCTATGCGGTCCGCGCTAGTGAAGTTCAGAGACCTACAATTCAAGGCAAAGTCCCACGCGGCCAAGCTACAAATTAGTGCGGTCCACGTGGATAAGATTGAGAGAGATAGACTTTTGGCAAAATATATCCGCGCGGCCGTGCTCCATTTATACGCGGTCCACGCCCGTTTTCAACTGCGACCGTGGTACATTTATGTGATGTCCATGCTCCCAACTTCAGAGATGAGATATTTACGAGCCAACGCGGCCACACTACCTTTTTGCGCGGTCTGCGCTGACCCTGCATGTGTATTATTGTCCAGTTTTTTCTAACCCGGTATAAATAGGATGTTTTACCATTTTAGGTTAAGTTTTAGATTCTGAAGAGCAGCTGCGCTCGTGAGACATATGTTTAAGCCTATTTTGGGCATTTATAGCTTTGTTTCATTATAGATTATTGTAGCTTAACATTAGCAATTAATTAATATGGTTGTTTCTTCTTCTATTTTTTCTTTAATTATGTCTAGCTAAACCCATTAGCTAGGGTTGTAGTTCAACCATAGCCTGGGTAAATGATGCGTGTTTCTTCTTAAAGATAGATTGATATTGGGTGTTTATTATTTGGGTTAATTTTATGCTTTAATTAA
Organism: Nicotiana noctiflora; assembly: GCA_032618575.1. NCBI lineage: Eukaryota > Viridiplantae > Streptophyta > Magnoliopsida > Solanales > Solanaceae > Nicotiana > Nicotiana noctiflora. Next base: position 306,126 of record JASVEL010002262.1, read on the forward strand.
GGATTGGTGGTTGCAAACATTGATTCTAGCTTAGTGGGTTTTGACTCTTCTTAATAAATAGAGTCTATGACCGCAAAATTGACCCAACAAGAAATTGGGATGGACCCATGAGAAATGGTAGTCCCAATTAACGGGTTAAATCTTGAGAGAGTAATCACCCTACTTGAACCCTAGTTGCTTGGTCTAATTGGACTACTTAATTGGTTTTGAGAGAGTCAATTGGGCAAAATCGCTCTCTCTACCGAGAGGTGTGAGAGTGGGTATAATTGTGCAATGGTTATAACATTGATCTCAAATATGTCAATCTATTGTTAGTAGTTTCTACCTATTGGTTAACTACCTAGGTGATACCATGACCCTAGTGCCTTTCTCTATCTTAATAACAACTTAGAAAATATTTCTTTAGCATAATTTTGTCTTACCCTTAGTTTATAATAGTAGTTGATAAAAGAAAACCCAAAAATGTTAGAAGTGCAATTAGAAGCACAAACGTATTCTTAGTCTATACAAATACGCAACTTCATTCCAAGCTCCCTATGGGAAATCGACCTCGATACCAGTATTCGGGTAAACGTTTTAGCACCTGCTCTTCCTACTGTTTTGTAAGGTTGAGTTTTCTACGATAAGACACTTCTTTATATTTGTTTGCATTTATCCAATTATGTATATTATTACCTGTATTTTAAATTTAGCTCGATATCACGTTGTTTGATTTAAATTTTTCGGTGTACTTACTTGTTGAGTTTGTTACTTCTTGTTAAGTTTGAACACCCTTGAAAAAATTTCTAGCTTCGCCACTGCTCTATTATACGAGGCCTTCTCCATTTGAACTGTTACCCTATCTGTATATAGAGGTTTTCCTACTATACTAACAAACATGTTCAAAGCTTCAGTGGACCAATATCCTAACGAAAGCCCAAGGAATTTCACCTACAAAGGAATAATTCTCAAGCACTCTGGGTTCAAACAAAAATTGATTTTCCAATTGTGTAGGATAAATGGTTTGTTATGGTAAGTGTATGGCCCTGCATGAAGTACTAGTCTCTATGTTCTATACTTTCAAACTTAAAAATATAGTATCCCTCATCATGGTACAGGATTTTTGGTTGTACTACAAAATTCCATACATTACAACAACAACAACAACAACCCAGTATAATCCCACTTAGTGGGGTCTGGGGAGGGTAGTGTGTACGCAGACCTTACCCCTACCCTAAGGTAGAGAGACTGTTTCCAAATAGACCCCCAGCATCCTTCCCTCCAAGAACTACCCACCTTGCTCTTGGGGAGACTCGAACTCACAAAATTCCATACATTGATTCCATAATTTTCCATAGACTTCTCATATGGATTATCACCAAGGATATGCCCAATTAGGGCATTCTTTAGCGATTTCTCCTGAGCCTTAATGTCTTCCTCCTATATTTGTACACAAATGTCCCATCTCTCAAAAAAGGGAGAATATATTAATCTCTGGTGTACCATTGATTCCTCCAATCTAAGATTTTGTTTGTTGTGCATGCGCTTCAATTCTTTTGCTAGATGCCTCTCATTTTCCTTTTTCTCCAGAGTAAGCTGAAATTTCTGTGGTAGAAAGCTACCAAAGGTCAATGGTTGCATTCATGTGGCCGGAGTAATTTTCAATTCCTTTTCCGTTGATGGATTGTGTCGGACAATTGTTGGTGCACTACCCATAACTGTGTGTCAACGCCCCATTTGTACAATATTTGAACAGATGAATGTCTAACTAAAAAACTTGAGTTTTCCTAGTTGGTTTATTGTATTTTCGGTAACTTGCCGTTGGTTCATGTTGACGTTAACATCAGGAACATAACCAATAATAACAAAACTATTAAGTATTTTTATACTATTATTTAAAATTATGTGAAAAAATATATAGTAGTTAACTATGGTTATATACTAAGAAATGTGGTTAAATAAAATGACAAGTGTAATTTATTTATAAGATGGGTGTAAACAACCGATGTGGGTATGTATTTATTGATTTTCTTCTAATAGTATTTAGTACTTATTTGTGTATTAGAAGTAGTAATATTTACAGTTGGAAATGAAATTTTTAGCGCCAAATTACTAGACCATTTGGCCAAGCTGCAAAAGTTAGCTTATTTGAGAAGTATTTTTTTTTGCAAAAGTGCTTTTCTCAAAAGTACTTTTTGTGAGAAGTAGCTTGTGTTTGGCTAATTAGCTTGAAAAGAACTTATGAGCAGAAATTAGTGTTTGGCCAAGCTTTAAAAAACAGTTTATAAGTGTATTTATCTCAAAAGTGCTTCTCAAAAAAGTGCTTTAGGAGAGAATCTACTTTTTTCTGCTTTTCCTCAAAAGCATTTTTTTTATTCCAAAATCTTGGCCAAACACCTCAATTTTTTTCCAAAAGTTCTTTTGGCAAAAAAAAAAAAGCACTTTTGGTCAAAAAAAAGCTTCGCCAAACACGCTATAAGTGTATTTTTCTCAAAAGTGCTTTTGGAGAGAAACTACTTTTTGCTGCTTCTCCAAAATCGCTTCTGCTTCTCCTCAAAAGCACTTTTTTTTCTTCCAAAAGCTTGGCCAAACACCTCAATTTTTTAGCCAAAAGTGCTTTTGGTAAAAAAAAAAAAAATTTTGTCCAAATAGGATATATATCTAGGTTTAAACTAGTAGATGCATATCGTGTGCTGCACATTCTCTTATCTAATCGGGGTTAACTAATATATATATTCTTATATCTATAAATTACTTAACGGTAATAAATTTGTAGATAATTTTGTGTAAATACTAAGTCCTGTTAAATATTTACCGTACTAAGAATGGATAATGTTACAGCAAGATAAGCTGGTATAGAGTCCGGAACCAAAGTAGGTATAATTTTAATAAAAAGAACAGTTTTAGGTTTAAAAAAAAAACCTAAAACTAGTAGGGTGGATGAGGACGATCAACCAACTGGTAATTTGTCAAATATGTTAATACTAGTAGGGTTGGTGCAACGACGGATATATATGGAGAGACATGCTAAGAATAAGATGGCACAAACGACTAGTATTGCACCTGATTTTAAGTTGATTTCCCGTGCCCATTTTGAATCATGCCTCTTTGATTTTCGTGTATCTTAGCCCTATAAATAGAAGGAAGGTTCAATCTTTTCTATCATTCGAACATCCGAATTTTTCTACTCCCCTTTCCATCTTCTTTGTCAAACACCCCTATTTCGTGCTTAAACTTTTTCGTTTCTATTGAAACCATCCTTCTTGTTTTCAGATCTTGATTTATATATAAAATTACCATGGCGAAACGCGGGCAAAGCAGTAAAAAGGGAAACGACGGCACCCTATCTATGGTTCTATCATCTTTGGGTGGTGATGGGAAAAAGGCAAAGAAACCCCTTGTCACTCTTAGCGTAGATAATTTTCTTTCCAAATAGATACACGCTCGCAGGGATTCCCGACAAAGAGCATGACTCCCCCTAGGGATCATACCGATCTATTACAATCCCATTTGAATGACCTGCGAAAGGGGTACCAGATTCTAGACCATGTGGTTATGGAGCCGGCCAGGATGAACTATATCAATTTGAACCGGCTGGGATATTGCACATTTTATGAATACCCGTTCCTAATCGGGTACAGACTCCCAGTTTATCCCTTCGTGGAGGAGCTCTGCCGCTTCTACAACGTGTGCCCGGATTAACTCACTCCCTACACTTGGAAGGTGAGTCGTATTATGACCACCTATATGGCCAGGGTCGGACTTTTGGTCTATCACCTCTTGCAGTTGTTCAGCCCTGACTATATGAGGGGCACCATGCTGCAACTAAATAGCCGTGGCACAAAGGGCCTGATCGTTAAGGCTGACGATAAGACCAACCGCTGCTTCTGGAGTAAATTTTTCTACATCAGGACGGGACACCTGGTGTCAAATCCTGAAGGATTCCCAAAGAAATGGAAACCAGAACGTAAGCATTTTTTCTTGAGTTTAGCACTGTTTGCAATCTATGACCGTATAGCCATTATAACTTCTTTTTATTTTTCTTTCCTTTTCACAGCGAGGGCTTCTCCACACCGAGTGGATATAACCTGTTGCAACATAGCGATCCCAAGTGGATATAACCTGTTGCAACATAGCGAGCATGCCAGAACAGATATGACCTTGCTGTGTGCGGCCGCTGAGCAAGAGAATATGAAAGATGTTAGCGATAGGGATCTACCACGAAGGGTTGCCGGTGCGGCTTTGCAGGTATACTCTGTTCTTCTTTATGTATTATAAAGTAAACCTTGGTGCATGCTAATCTGTCTTTTTTTCTCTTCTTTAGACCCTCGTTTTGGAGATAGGGATAGGTCGGCGAGCGCAGAAGAAGGTTACCACTCTCAAGAAGGTGGCAAAGAAATACAAGGAGTGTTGCACCAAGCATCAAGCGCTAGCGGACCTATTCGCTTAGGTCCCGTAGTTTTAGGTTTTTTGTGAGGACCTGGTGCAATCAGAGGCTCAGCTACAGCGACGAGTAGATAAATTGGAGTAGGTGAATGATCAGTTGATGGCCATCTTGTCTAGAAATATTGAACTGGAGACTCTTCTCCAGTCAAAGCAGGATGAATTGGAGGTCGTTCGTGTGGTAGTGCCAGAGGCCGCTAATTTGCGTGCTGAGGTCGACACCTTAACTGTCGAACTCAATGCCAAGGCGGCTGAAATTAAGGCTTTTACGCAGGCTACTGCGTCTAGGTCCGGCAACGGCATGCCAGGCGAGGCGCGGGACATGTGGATGTACGCCGAAGCCAAGCTGGCTGTGTTTGAGGAGTTGTTTGATGCGGGCATAGCCGCTGAGGCATAAGTAGAGGACCAACGGCGTTTAGTTCAGGTTGCCCGAGAAACCTGTGAATACAGTTTTGATTCCCCAGACCGGACGGGCTATAATTCCGAGGATTTTAACCGTCTGGCTTCCGGGTCCTGGATCTCTGCGGCTTATCAAATTAAGGGTGGCAGCGGAAAGGATGACGAACCAGCGGGCAACGACAGACAGGATGGTGGGGCATACTAGGACTTGTATTTATTTTGTTTTTGCTGTTTTGAGGGGATGTGTATAGATCTTGTTGTACATGTATACTTTTCTTGATGATAATAGAAGTTACTATTTTGCTATTTCTTTTCATACCTTTTATTATTGGTATTTCGACTCCGCAGAATGAATGCTTATTTGTTTGCTTGTAGAGTTTTTTAGTGTGCTTAACGTAGCCATGTACGTGACTTCGATTGTGTTGAGTTAGTTTATTGTGGTCGAGTTAGATCGACTTATTGACGATGTTGGCCTTAGCCATTGATACGTTAGAGATGATCGTAGTTGTATACGTGACTTCGACCATCATAGTTGAGCTGGGTCGACTTGTTGACGACGGTGGCCTTAGCCATATGTTAGATATGACCGTAGCCGTGTACGTGACTTCGGCTATTGTTGAGTTAATCTTTCGTAGTCGAGCTGGGTTGACTTATTACGATAGTGGCCATAGCCATTTATATGTTAGATATGACCGTAGCCGTGTACATGACTTCGGCTATCATCGAGTTAATTTGTTGTAGTTGAGCTTGGTTGACTTATTATGATAGTGACCTTAGACATTTATTCGCTGGAGATGGCCATGACCATGTACGTGACTTTGACTGTAGCCGAGTTAATTTTTCGTAGTCGTGCTGGGTCAACTTATTACGACAGTGGCCTTAGCCATAGCTTATCTCCTTCACGTGCAACCCACATGCTCGAATCTACCCATTTTTGTGCACCTAAGGGATGTGCCTGGTTCATCCTGAGTTCCTTTGTCAGTCTTCAAAATTAACCTTTACTTAGGCCAATAAATTCTCCCTTTTTTATGATGGCAAACTCTGTACTTTTCATAAGCTTAGGCCCTGTTTCAACTCAGCTCAACATCAACACAATGTTAGAAACAATCAAGCGAGCCTGGGTGCCTTTCATTCCCACGCGTTATCCCTGTGTTGATTGTTTCTCATTAACCAAATATCTTACCAATTATAACTGATTTCACAATATACAAACATAAACATACGAGTGATTCATTAACAATTTTATAGCTTTTACAACGGCCGACATAATATATATACATAAGACTAGAATCTCACAGTTTACATGTCTACAGAGCCTCTAGGATACAAAAGGGAATACAATACTTGCCGGTAACAAGGCTCCGGCTATACCTTAAAAAAATCAAAATGGAGTCTACAACAAAAGTGGCATGAGCCACACCGGGCCCCTGTGGAAGAAAGGGGCTCACCAAAACGGGCAGTGGAAGATGAAGGATACTAGTGCCGATGAGCTGAAGTAACTGCTACCGATCCACCTACAATCATAACACGAATGTAGCATCCCCGGCAAAAGGGACGTCAGTACACTTGAATTATACTCGTATGTATGGACAAACTTTGTCCCAAGTAAACTCAAGCCGTTAAACAGAAATCACGATGACAAGACATCCAATAAATTACATCAAGAATCAATTAAGCCAGTCAACCATGTTTTCACTTTTTCATCATTTCAGATAATTTGCAACACAAGGCACATTTAAGATCAACAAGTAGAACATCAACCAATCAATCACGTAAATCACAAGTAGTTAAACAAAGGGGCAATCAGTGCCCCACATGTTGCAAACTCTCCTACTGTCTCCTTTCAAAAATTTCATATCAATGATTTTGTATCAATTTCATTAGCGATTTCGATCGCTTTCCATCCTTATTACCTCGTCCACCCTTATTACCTCGGCCACCCTTATCACCCCAACCAACACATTATTACTTCTTGTTGCAGTGCGCAACCCGATCTCACCGTACAGTTTCAAACACAACAATCACAAAAAGCAAATAAGGAACTACACAAAATCATAACAAGATCAAATAAACAACTTACAAATTGGTTCATGTTCTCAAGTACTTCTCAAACCAATATCACAACCGAGTTACAATGTTTCCATAATCGAAGATGCTCATACTGTTTTGTTCAACAACTTACCATACTTCAAGTGTTTCGTTTCTTTTCCACAAGGTACCATATATGACATCATAACAATTATTCACAATTCTTTACCAATTTCAACTCTCTTTTATCTTTTGGTTCATATTCCATACTACATTACTCATAGTTCAACAGCAAATTTGAATACCCAACGACAACATCAAAGAATTTCACATAATTTTGTCAAATCAACACATACCAAACAAATTTCACACATGTGGGCGATTTTACAAGAATCAAAATTAGCCATACATACCTGGTGTCGAGTTTTCTTCCTTTAACTTCCTACTTTATGCTTACCCAAGCTATCCTATCTTTGCCGACCTTGTTTTGCGGACTCTTACGTCTATTCACTTCCTTTTTACTAAAAATCAAGTTCAATAATCATGCATGAGTGTAAAATTCCATTTTCAAAAGCTATTATATGCAAACCTCTCTTTACCCATTTTAAAACTGAAAATCAGAGAAAATAGTTAGGGTTTTTACCTTGAAATGATTGGGAAAGTTGAATCTTGGCCATAGGATCATTTGGACTAAATGTTTGAACCAATTCTTGAAGATGATAGACTTTTCTCTCTAAAACCCCTCTCTTCTCTCTCAAATTTGGTAAGAAAACATGATAAAATGAAGGAGAAGGGTGTTTTATTAAAGAATGGGTCGGGTCAAATTTTAAAAAAATTCTGGGCCGGGTCAATTCTGCGGTCGCATCTGCGATCGCAGAATCAACACGCGGTCGGCATAATGACCGTATAATTGCCTCAAAATTTTCACAGGTTCTGTTACGGAATGCGACCAAAATGCGGTCTGTATTCTTGATCTGCGGTCGCAGAATGCACCGCAAATTTGACACTCAAAAACCTTCGAGAATTTATGCGGTAGATCTGCGGTCCGCAGATCCGTTCTACGATCGCATGTCAACCGCATTTTCAACACCAATTTTTGTAAACATTCTGTTAAGCTCTGCGGTAGGAATGCGGTCCGCATAGCAGATCTGCGGTCGCATTCTTGACCGCAGAATCAACACTTTTCTAAAAAAATTGATTCTTTACATTTTTGAAACTTAAATCACTACCAAGGGTCCGAACCGCGAAGAATTCTATGCATTCCTAACACATTATTCGGACCATGACACCACAGTTAGTAGGGTTTAAGCACACACATTTTTTACGGGTCCTTACATCCCCCCCCCTTAAGATCATTCTTCCTCGAATGAGAATTTTGAAAATGAGTTGGTTTGAAAGACATGATATGCAAATTATCAAAATTTTAACTAACTCTTATATTGTTGAAAAATTTCGCCAGAGTTTCCTTTGTATTATGGACATATCCACCTGTCAGAGGGCCCCCGAAACATATTAACAAACAACAATACACAATTACAACACTTTCTTACCTCAACGACTGCACATATTCCACCACATTGTTACATTTGCACATAACTAGTCACTTTAATGAGTCCTTACCTTATTTAACCATTTCAATACACCTTATACACATAAATAAATCATTATCGATCTACACTTACCGTTAGTTGTTTATTTAACACGTGAATCTTTATAAGGTTTCCATTTATCAAGAAAGGTTTAAGTGACCCAAGGTAACAACACATACAACTCGTTACAAAATGGAGGAAACTTTACTAACACTAAGAGGAAAACAACTTGGACAAGACGATAGTTACTAGGATTAGAAGGATCGCCTAATTTCTTCTATGCTTGATCAAACAAATGGGGGAACTTTTCCTTCATATCTTTTTCTGCTTCCCACGTGGCCTCCTCAACTTGTTGACTTCGCCACAATACTTTAACAGAGGAAACTTTTTTATTTCTCAACTAACGTACTTGCCTATCAAGGATGGCTACCAGAACTTCTTTATATGACAAATCCTCATTAACCTCGATAGCCTCGACCGGCATGATGGTGGATGGATCTCCAATCACTTTCTTCAACATGGACACATGGAACACCGGGTGCACTGATGACTGTCACACCTCCTTTTTCTGCACCCGCGAGAGCGCGAGGGAGTTTTTCTAATTAAAGGACAATCGAAACGGGATTTATTTATTTAATTCAGAGTCGCCACTTGGAAAAATAATGGTGTCCCAAGTCACCGATTTAAATCCTGAACCGAGGAAATTTGTGACTTTGTATTACAGTCTGCGAAATTAGAAACCTGGATAAGGAATTCTGTTAACCCGGGAGAAGGTGTTAGGCTCTCCCGGATTCCATAGTTTCAGCACGGTTGCTCAACTGCAATTTTTATTTTTATCTGATTTCTTTATATATCTTTATTCATGTGCTCTTTCATTCCGTTTTTAAAAATTTTTTTTTTCTTTAGAAGAGTTGCAACATCACGAAAATACATTTCGAGTCACACCGCAACCAGTACGCCTGTGACTTTAATATATCTCAGTTTTGCCGAGAGTAAGATTTGGGTCACATAAATGCGCACCCATATTTAGGAAAGTAATTTTATTAAAGTCGTGCCTAAAGACTCCCGTCTTTGTTAACTTTGGGAAATACCGCGGAATTCGCTAAACGGTCCTTCCGAGTCTAAGTATAGTAATTAATTCGAGGGCCCTGTGTGTTTTATTTTCTAATGAGGCTCGTCTCATTATTTTATTTAAGGTCAGACCTAACATGACTATGTCTTTTTATTTGATTGGTCTCTAACAATAAACCAAGGTCCTAATTAAATGATATTATTAAACTATACATTAAAACCTCCAAGTCAAGTTTATATCAACGAACTTATAGATCAATTTCTAATGAAACGAAGCCAAGGAATTTGTCATTTATACTATGAAGTTGACTGTCAAATTCTGACGTCAAACTCACAACTATTTGACATATGCGAATGATTCACATTAAAGTCCTCGTTTGTGTGATTTTATTAAATTCCAATTAATAGCCCAACCCTAATTGCAATTATCTAATAATCTAAGTTCATGACAGATTGTTATAAAAATGGTAGTGAGACATGATACTAGCTTTCAGATTTAATTATATACATGACTAAGCTATTAAACTACCTTTTAGAATTTATCAGCAAAGTATCCATGAGATTGTATTACTCCGTATATTTTTAGTACACGAGACTTCAACAATTAAAGTAACCAAACTAACATAAGATATTAATACTACAATATTGAACGTCATCATCACAGTCACATAATCTTCATAGAAAAATATTCAATTATTACATATCACGATTAAAACTGATTTACTCAATCCTAATCAAACTTCATACATCTTCAATCATAGATGATTATTTAGCTAAAAATTTCACAAACGGATACAAAAATAGAACATCGAATGAGCTCAGTCAACTGTTTCGTATATGCTTCTTCATTTGATTTTCCAAGTCAAATTCTCATTGATTCTTCACAATTATATACAAGGATATAGAGAGTACCTGGACAATGGAAATAGAAGGAGAAGAAGAAGTCAGCAGTAGTAGTATACAACAACAGCAGACTCAGCAACAACCAGCAGCGAAGGATGAATCACAGAAACAAACAACCCAGGGACAGGAGCAAAAAACCAGTGCAAATCCAAGTAAAACCAATAAAACAGTAGCAGATTATCTAGTAGCACACCCAGGAGGAGACACTTGAAACCCCAGCAAGATTCAAAACCCCACCAACCCAATGCTATAATCAGTAATGTGGAAAGACCCAAGAACTATACCAAACAGTCCAAATAGACCAGCTTTAACTTCCAAACTACCTAACGATTACTTGAAGAACTTCAAAATACCAATGTCGTATCAAGATATAGCTCAAAGGACTCAAAGACTGATTGAACAATGAGCCAAAAGGAAGCAGGATGTTTTCTTCCTACTTTCTCTCAAAAAATGTATCCCTTTTTCTCTGTATCTAAGTGTCTATCTCCCTTTGTGTTTCCAAAGTTCTTCCCTTCTTTTTTCAGACCCTTCCCTGTTTATACCCCTTTCCTCACCTGGCCAACCTATTTTAAAATCCTGGCCAGCCCATACCATGTTCTGTCCTAAGCCACTGAATCCTGTCCCAGCTTGGGACTTATCTAATTTTAAACTTAAAGGTCTGCAGGAGCTGGTGGTATCCTGCTATACAGCAGGTTCCACCAGTCTAGGTTATGGGTAATATATTGTTTTAATCAATTCTCTTAAAGCTAAACCATACTCTTACTGCTTTTCCAAGTCATTATGAATAAACAAATTAGTTAGTGCTTCTACTGGCAGTCCGATTAGTTCAAACATTCTGCAAGTTTCAGCACCTCAGAATACTCCCACCAATTCATCTAAATAAAAGAAACTAACAATTGTCTAAACCAAATCTTAAGTAAACACTGGAATACTGAAGCTAAATTCAAAACCAAGTTGAATTCTTATCAGACTCCCCAAACAAAACAATGTGGTTCAACTCATCAAACTTGCGCAACAACTTAAACTTGAACTCAGATTGAATCAAATGGCACCAAAACAAAGACCCATGACTCAACGATTCAGGGCATAATGGTATTGCACCACTAAGGTCGAGATTTAAATTCATGATTGACACAAATACATAGGAACAAATTAACTATATTCCGCACACATCCTAATTCCATATTAAACTTAAACAACAAAATGAAGGGACACTGGCAGTATACTAGACGGAGCCCTGAAGCCGAGGACAAAGCTCGATGAGAACTAACTAAACGATGATAATGAACAGAGATGATTCGACCAAATAAAAGGTCTGACGAAGAAACGAGGAAGAAGAACAGTGAACAAAGTAAAAACAATAAAATCACTACAATATCACAAACAAATATAAAAACAAAACAAAACAACACACAAAAAAAAGGAAAAAATCAAAGAGAGAAACAAAGAATACCTCAAGACTCCGAACACCCAACGAACCTGACTCGAATCACTGACTCGGGCCTTGTTTTGGGGTAAAAACGGACTTTAATCGATTATTTTCGACTGAAAACATTCGATTAAAGTCGATTGAGACCCTAATTTCTTCTCTTTTCGGACAGATCCAGGCTTGATTTTTCTTAGGGTTTATACGGCATTTTGGGGCTAGGTGGTTTCGGGCTTGATTCGAACCAAAACAAAGGTGTTTATGGTGCGAGGGAGGTTAGGAGATGACGGGGTGTGAGTTTGGGCTTGGTTGGCATAAGTTTTTGTTTCTGACGAAACTTTGATTCAATATTCGAAGGTCTTGGGGATTATTCGAAGAAAACGAAGGATGGATTCAAGGAGAGGGAGGTGAGGGGAATCTATGGTGTTAATTTGGTGGCCATTGGCCTACCGGAACCGCCGTGAGGTGATTTCCAGTAGGCGGCAGACGGTGGCAAGCGGCGTGGGGTTTTTTTGTGTGTCTCTGATAGATAGAGACGAAGGGGGGGATTCTTAGGGGGGCCGGGTCGCGTGGAACGAATATATACTGCGCGCGGGATTTAATCCAAGCCGTTGGATCTGATTAGATCAACGGTATTGATTGCATTATGAACGTGAAGCGGCGTCGTTTGGTTAGGTGGGAGATTGGGTCGGTCCGGGTAAGGGCCGGGTTATTTGAAACGGGTGATGGTGAAGTGGTCTCAACCGTTGGATCAAAAAATGACTTTACGGACGAGATTCATCGATGCTGAAACGACACAGCTTCAATATGAAGCTACGTCGTTTTGTTGGTCTTAGAGCCCCCCTGAACTGGACTGGGTAGAACAAGCTCTTTGGGCTTGGCTTTGTCCAGATTTTGACTTGGCCCAGTCCATTTCTCCTTTCTTTAGTTTCTAATTTAGCAAAACAACAAAACAACAAAAACAAAAAAAGAAATGTTTATAATTACCCTACCAAACCAACTAAATTATGAGAAATACTAATTAAGTTATACTAATAATTAACATACTCAATTTTAGCATCAATTAAATACAAATCACACAATTGGGCCATTAAATACTAGAAAAGCCAAAATACGTCCCTTTTTGTGATTTTTCCCATTTTTTGTCAAATAAACTTGACTACTTTCCATTATAAATTAAATCCTAAGAAGGAAAACACAATATATATTTTTTTTTCTTAATTTAAACGAACAAACATGCACATACAAAAAATACGAATCATAAGAAAGTTAACAAAAATCCACAGATATCACAACGATACAAAAACGATTTTATTTTGAATTTTGGGAGTAATTCACATGTAGGGCAAAAATCACGTGCTCACAACGTTTACTTCTTCTCGGATTTTCTTCATTAGGCATACCATCTGTGAGCGGACACGAGCGATTTTTTGCCTGTTTGAGCACTCCGTATGAAGCATTTTTTTTTTTGGAAAAGTTTGACCGAACCTTTGCTTCAAAAGGTCTCCTACATATCCCCGGCTAAAAGGGAATCAGGTCAATGTAGTTCGGGAAGTTTTGGTAGCTGGGACTACCCTGACCACTGTGATCTTGCTGTTACTGCTGTTGCTGCTGTTGCCACTGCTTAACTGATCTCCTTATTACACCGTGCTAAACAAAAATAAGAAGCCATACTAAGTTACAGTATTGCAAATTCTTATCTATCTTTTCAACTTGATCTTGTCATGTTCCCTGCCCTCCTGCTGGCTCTGATGTTTCTCCACATGCTTCTTCTCTTCTGACGATTGTTGTTTCGGCCTATCTTGATTGCCGAACTCCGACCATTGGTCCCTTTTTTGTGATCTTCGAACTATTCTCCTTCGAAGTCTGAACCCATCTTTCTGATCCTTGTTGCCTTCCTTTTGATTACGAACTTGGATTCATGCTGGGGATTTCCGTTACACTCAACCGCTTTCCTCAACCAAATTCAAAAATAAATCGCCACTCCATTCTTCAGGCGGGCTCCCTGACTTCAATTACAACTTCAAAAATAAATCGCCAATCTGTTCTTCGGGCGGGCTCCCTGACTTCCACTACAACTTCAAAATAAATTGCCACTCCATTCTTCAGGCGGGCTCCCTGACTTCAACTACAACTTTAAAACTAAATCGCCACTCCATTCTTCAGGCGGGCTCCCCGACTTCAACTACAACTTTAAAACTAAATCGCCACTCCATTCTTCAGAGGCGGGCTCCCCGACTTCAACAACAACTTTAAAACTAAATCGCCACTCCATTCTTCAGGCGGGCTCCCTGACTTCAACAACAACTTCAGAATTAAATCGCCACTCCATTCTTCAGGCGAGCTCCCTGACTTCAACTACAACTTCAAAATAAATCGCCACTCCATTCTTCAGGCAGGCTCCCTGACTTCAACAACAACTTCAGAATTAAATCGCCACTCCATTCTTCAGGCGGGCTCCCCGACTTCAACTACAACTTTAAAACTAAATCGCCACTCCATTCTTCAGGCGGGCTCCCTGACTTCAACAACAACTTCAGAATTAAATCGCCACTCCATTCTTCAGGCGGGCTCCCTGACTTCGACTACAACTTTAAAACTAAATCGCCACTCCATTCTTCAGGCGGGCTCCCTGACTTCAACAACAACTTCAGAATTAAATCGCCACTCCATTCTTCAGGCGGGCTCCCTGACTTCAACTACAACTTTAAAACTAAATCGCCACTCCATTCTTCAGGCGGGCTCCCTGACTTCAACTACAACTTTAAAACTAAATCGCCACTCCATTCTTCAGGCGGGCTCCCTGACTTCAACTACAACTTTAAAACTAAATCGCCACTCCATTCTTCAGGCGGGCTCCCTGACTTCAACAACAACTTCAGAATTAAATCGCCACTCCATTCTTCAGGCGGGCTCCCTGACTTCGACTACAACTTTAAAACTAAATCGCCACTCCATTCTTCAGGCGGGCTCCCTGACTTCAACAACAACTTCAGAAATAAATCGCCACTCCATTCTTCAGGCGGGCTCCCTGACTTCAACTACAACTTTAAAACTAAATCGCCACTCCATTCTTCAGGCGGGCTCCCTGACTTCAACTACAACTTTAAAACTAAATCGCCACTCCATTCTTCAGGCGGGCTCCCTGACTTCAACAACAACTTCAGAATTAAATCGCCACTCCATTCTTCAGGCGGGCTCCCTGACTTCGACTACAACTTTAAAACTAAATCGCCACTCCATTCTTCAGGCGGGCTCCCTGACTTCAACAACAACTTCAGAATTAAATCGCCACTCCATTCTTCAGGCGGGCTCCCTGACTTCAACTACCATTTCACTAATTTCATCCCATCCTTATCGCGTTCCTTTGTTTCTGTACCATTTTCTTATTCTTGCATTGTCTCTTGGGCCACCCTTTTCTTCTGAATTACCTTGTCTTGGAATTTCTTTCCCACGGGGTCGTGTTACTTTTCCTTTGGCTGCTGGAGATATCTTCGGAACTATTTACTCACCTGCTGGGGATGATGCTGCTGGGGAAGTATTCTTTATTTCCTCTTTTCTATTTCTTTCACCTTTCGTTCTCTCTCGGCCTCGCCAGGGGTTGCAATGCCATTAACTGAGGATTACCCTGGCGGGGGACCCCTTTTCCTTTTTCTTCTTCCCAGACCTCCTCCGAGACTCACGCTTCTGCTTCCTTGAAGAACTTATGGGATATAATGCTGCTGGGGAATCTCGGAGTTAGTGTTTCATTTTCCCCACAACTGCTGGGGATGATGCTAGGCTCAAAAATCAACCCCTCGTATTGTCTGGCCTTTCTCAAAACTATGCTGCTCGGAACCGGTATTTCCGAAATCTCGTTATCCTTATCCACTGGGTATTTGCTTTCACGAAAATTTTCGCAATGGGAGAAAATTTTCTGCCCCAGTTTGATGACCTTCTACGCGGCTGCTTTTCCGCCAACGAACTCTCTTTTCCTGCTTTAAATCAAAGAAAAATTGTTAGTTTCAAAACGCAGTGAGTGGTCGTGCCACTCTTGTTGGGGGCCATTTTCCTTTTCTCTTTCAACTGCTTGGCCTCCCTCGAACTTTTGGGGACGACGTTGACACTTGCTGGGGATGGTGCTCTTTCCACAGATGGTCTCTCATCTCTCCTTTTATTCCAACCTTTGGTTTGGTCCGACCCTTTTAGTCGATGCTCTGTTGTGAGAAATCATCTTCCGGATGTGTAATATGTGTCCATCGTACTCCATAATTCTCGTGAACCTTTCCATCAACTTGTCGTTCCAACCTTAATATCGGAACGACTTTTGCCTTATTGCCTCGTTCCACGCCTATTCATCTTCATTGTACCGCTTTGGGAGACTTGGTAGTAAGCTTTAAAAAGTCAACTTTCGAAAACAAAAGAAGCGAAAAATGATAGATAAAGAATGCTGACCGCGAATGACAAAAGAAAGGGAAAACTTTTCTGAACTCAAAACTGGGAAAAACTTATCTGAATATGTAACCGATCCAATGGTTATGCCGCGCCTTTGAGATTAATCTACCCAGTCTATTTATGTCAATCACTTTTCTGATGGCCGCGTTTTGCTAGAAGCAAACGAATGTCCCAACCTTGTCTCATACAGACACTATGTAACTATCTCGCCTTGTCACCTCATAGTGCCCTTCAAAGGGTTTTCACTAATGAGATTCTCTCGTTTCTCTCGATCTCCCGTCGCCTTAGGGTGCCCGCAAAGGTTTTCACCGTAAGACTCTCTCATTTTATTTCTCTTCGCTTTCTTCGCCTTAAGGTGCCCGCGAGGGTTTTCACCGTTAAGACTCTCTCATTTTGCTTTCTTTCCAGGCTGGGGTATTATCCCCAAAACTCCCTCTAAATGGCTATCCATTTTTTTAGCTTGCGAATCCTGGGCCCAGTCGAGGATCGGAGTGTCCTTCTTGGCTTTCATTTGCGTGGCTTGGCATTTCTCAAATACTGATCGAGAGGTCTTTTTGGTCATTGATGTGGTTTTAGTGTATGAGGCTAGAGAAAAGGGATTTAACCTCAACGGGTAGCTCATTACAACTTTTGGAATCCACACTATCTTCAAACGAAACATGACTTCTGCCCCAGTTTTGTTGCTTGGGGAATCTTTGATTTTTATTTTATTATGACCGAGCCGTGTGGCGCCTACGTATCCTTCTTGAGGAATCAGGTCGAACGTAGTTCACTTTTTCTTGTGTCTTTTCTTTGTTTCTTTTTCTATCTTGTTACACATCTTCCTTAAGGATTCCAAAAGAGGGTATATGAAAGAATAATTAAGGCTCAAAGGGGAAAGCAAGGGTTAAAGTGTTTGGGTAGTAGAAAAATTGCCTCTGTCATTTTATTCTCCGAAAAATGCCAAATACGCACAAACGAAACCAAACGTTGACAAACACATTAAAGAATTACACGTAATATCTCTTGACTGCGTCGGAATTGATAGCCATATCGGTGCACCTTCCTTCAATATCAGTTAGACATAAAGTGCCATTGGATAATACTCTAGTCACCACAAATGGTCCCTGCCAATTTGGAGCGAACTTGCCTTTCGCTTCGGCCTGATGTGGTAGAACTCTCTTCAGCACATGCTGTCCCACTTCAAATTTCCCGGGACGTACCTTCTTGTTATATGCTCTCGCCATTCTCTTTTGATACAATTGGCCATGACATACTGCTGTCAATCTCTTTTCGTTGATCAAGCTCAATTGCTCCAATCGGGTTTTGACCCACTCATCGTCGTCAATCTCAGCTTCAGCGACAATACGGAGGGATGGAATTTCAACTTCTGCTGGTATTACTACTTCAGTCCCGTACACCAACAAGTAAGGAGTTGCACCTACCGAAGTCCGGACGGTAGTGCGATAACCCAACAGTGCAAATGGTAACTTTTCATGCCGTTGCCTAGACCCTTCTACCATCTTCCTCAATATCTTCTTTATATTTTCGTTTGCTGCTTCAACCGCACCATTTGCTTTGGGACGATATGGTGTGGATTATTCGGTGTGTAATATTGAACTGTTGGCAGACCTCCTTCATCAATCCGTTGTTAAGATTGGCACCGTTATCTGTGACGATTATCTTCGGAATTCCAAACCTACAAATGATGTGGGAATGTACGAAGTCCACCACCGCCTTCTTGGTCATTGATTTGAAGGTTTTGGCCTCCACCCACTTGGTAAAATAATCGATCGTCACCAGAATGAACCTATGACCATTAGAAGCCGCAGGTTCTATAGGTCCAATAACATCCATACCCCATGCAACAAACGGCCATGGTGCCGACATTGTATGCAATTCGGTCGGTGGAGAATGAATCAAATCTCCGTGTATCTGACACCGATGGCATCTTCGCACGAAACTTATACAATCACGCTCCATAGTGAGCCAGTAATATCCTGCTCGAAGAATCTTCTTTGCCAATACATATCCTCTCATGTGTGGTCCACAAACTCCGGAGTGTATATCTGTCATCACTGTTGCGGCTTGACCCGCATCTATACATCTCAACAATCCCAAATCCGGGGTTCTTTTGTACAACACCCCTCCACTAAGGAAAAATCCGTTTGCCAATCGCCGAATAGCTCTCTTTTGATCTCCAGTTGCTTGCTCTGGGTATATTCCTAACCTGAGGTATTCTTTGACGTCATGAAACCATGGCTCGCCATCCATCTCTTCCTCCATCATATTGCAATAAGCATGCTGATTCCAGATCTGAATATGTAATGGATCAACATGAACCTTGTCCGGGTGATGTAGCATTAACGCCAAAGTAGCTAGAGCATCGGCAACCTCATTATGCATCCTCGGGATATGCCTGAATTCTACTGATCGGAAACGCTTGGTCAGATCGTGCAAACATTGATGATACAGGATAAGCTTCAAATCTCTGGTTTCCTATTCTCCCTGAATCTGATGTACTAGAAGGTCCGAGTCCCCCAAGACCAAGACGTCCTGTACATCCATGTCCACCGCTAATCGCAACCCCAAGATGCATGCCTCGTACTCAGCCATATTGTTGGTACAATGAAAACGCAGTTGAGCAGTAACAGGATAATGATGTCCCGTTTCAGAGATAAGCACAGCCCCTATTCCGACTCCTTTTGCGTTCGCCGCTCCGTCGAAGAAAAGCTTCCACCCCGGATCCTCGGTTAACTCCAACCCATCAATTTGCAGTACTTCTTCGTCTGGAAAATACGTCCTCAAAGGTTCGTATCCGTCATCAACAGGATTCTCAGCTAAGTGATCGGCTAGGGCTTGAGCTTTCATAGCCGTCCTTGTCACATATATGATGTCGAACTCTGTAAGTAATATTTGCCATTTTGCTAACCTCCCTGTAGGCATAGGTTTCTGGAAAATATACTTCAACGGATCCAAGCGCGAAATGAGGTAAGTGGTGTAAGAAGACAAATAATGTTTTAGCTTTTGGGCTACCCAAGTCAAGGCACAACATGTCTTTTCCAAATGAGTGTACTTAACCTCGTGGACCGTAAATTTCTTACTGAGATAGTAAATGGCCCATTCCTTCCTGCCAGTAAGATCATGCTGCCCCAGTACGCAGCCGAACGAATTCTCCTAAATCGTCAAATAAAGAATCAGGGGTCTACCCGGTTCAGGCGGAACCAGTACGGGTGGGTTTGACAGATACCCTTTGATTTGGTCAAACGCTTCCTGACATTCTGTCATCCATTCTATCGCAGCGTCTTTCTTCAACAGACGGAATATGGGCTCACAGGTTGCTGTAAGCTGAGCAATAAACCTACCGATGTAATTTAACCTTCCCAACAAACTCATTACCTCTGTTTTATTCCTTGGCGGGGGTAACTCCTGGATGGACTTGATTTTGGATGGGTCCAACTCAATGCCCCGTCGGCTGACGATGAATCCTAGCAACTTTCCTGATGGAACTCCGAATGCGCATTTGGCCGGATTGAGCTTGATATCATATCTTCGAAGTCTTTGAAAGAACTTCCTGAGGTCGGCAACGTGGTCTTCTTGACGTCTAGATTTTATGATCACATCATCCACATACACTTCAATTTCCTTGTGTATCATGTCATGGAATACCGTAGTCATCGCCCTCATGTATGTTTCCCCTATGTTCTTCAAACCGAACGGCATCACCCGGTAGCAATAAGTCCCCCACGGTGTGATAAAAGCCGTCTTTTCTGCGTCCTCTTCATCCACCAAGATCTGATGATATCCCGCGTAGCAGTCCACAAAGGATCCGATTTCACGTCCGGCGCAATTATCAATCGGGATATGGATATTGGGAAGCGGGAAATTATCCTTAGGACTCGCCTTGTTGAGATTGCGGTAGTCCACGCATACTCTGATCTTTCCGTCTTTCTTTGGCACCGGTACTATGTTAGCCAACCATTCAGGGTATCGAGTGACACGAATGACTTTCGCCTGCAACTGCTTGGTTACTTCCTCCTTGATCTTTACACTCATCTCCGTCTTGAATTTCCGCAGTTTTTGCTTGACGGGAGGACATGCCGGGTCAGTGGGTAATTTGTGAACCACTAGATCGGTGCTGAGTCCTGGCATGTCGTCGTACGACCATGCGAAAATGTCTTTAAACTCCATGAGTGTTTTGATCAACTCTTCTCTCAGGTTGGGTTCAATATGGACACTTATTCTGGTTTCTTTGACGTCATCTGTGTCCCCCAGATTAACAGCCTCAGTATCATTTAAATTTGGTTTGGGTTTTTTCTCGAAGTGACTTAATTCTTCACCGATTTCTTCTACGGCTTCCTCATCGCCGTATTCCGATTCACTCTCGTCACCTCTTATTTCATGCGTTATTATTTCTAAACCAGATTGACTTTCTAGACTGGGTTGATTAATCTTTAAGCACGCCATATCATTAAGATCAGTTGAAAGAAAGCTGCTCAGAAAAGTAAAAAGAAGGAAAATAAACAAAATTAGACACGAAGGGAACAAAATTTCATTAATGGGAACAGTACAAGGAAAAACAAGCTTGCAAACTCAAATCAAAATGAACTAAAACTAACGGATTTTACTCCGGGGACAACACTAACACAAAATTTCGAAAGAAAACAATCCAAAACAAACTACCAAGACTCCTTCCGGACAGGGAGAGGAGTAGCCTTCCAATTATTCAATTTTGCTTTCGATCCCACAAACTGTATCTCGGCATGGCTGGATCCTTCGCCATCCTCTAGCATGCATACATCTGCGAATAGGTCCTCGAACTTTCTTAAGAACTCTTCGTCTGGCCTAACCATAGGACTGGGAATCTTTGTCGTCGGATGTCCTCTTACTCCGGACCTGACAAAAGATTGGGAAAGGCGTGGAACCGGCTTCGGGAGCACCCATGTCTTCTGCTTATTCCTCTTGGCTCGCTGGATGTCCTCTGATGTTGGCTTGAATCCCAAGCCGAAGGTTCCCACATTTTTGACCATAGATACCGGTTGTATGATTCCTTGCAGAGATGCACCTAAACCTTTGCCGGGTACGAAACCATTTCTCAGCATTTCATGATCCACCATGACGTCTGCAGTAATTATTCTGTCATTGGGAATGCATTCCCCTTCTGGAACTCGGTTGGCGGATACCACATTGCAGATCTGGTATACCCATGGCCCAACATCCTCTTCTGTCTCAACAAAGGGGACGATGGTGCCTGGTTGTAGATCATTTTCTCCATGGACTACGATCTCTTGTTGGTCCCACTCAAACTTGACTAGTTGGTGTAGGCTGGATGGAACTGCTTTTGCGGCATGGATCCATAGTCGCCCTAGCAGAAGGTTATATGAAACTACCATGTCCAGCACCTGGAATTCCATGGTGAACTCCACTGGTCCGATTGTTAAGATTAACACTATGTCCCCGACCGATGCCTTGCCTCCTCCATCAAACCCTCGGACACATATGCTATTCTTGCGTATCCTGCCGATATCCACTTTCAACTTGTGTAGTGTAGAGAGAGGACAAATGTTCGCACTGGACCCATTGTCGACCAGGACTTTGCTGACCACCGACTCCTCACACTTTACCGTAAGATATAAAGCCTTGTTGTGCTCGGTGCCATCCTCAGGCAATTCATCATCGGTGAAAGTGATCTGATTCGCTTCGAAGATCCTATTGGTGATCTTCTCCAAATGACTCACCGAGATTTTATCGAGTACGTGGGCCTCATTCAGAACTTTTATCAAAGTTTGCCGATGTTCTTCAGAATGTATTAGCAAGGACAGCAATGAGATTTGTGCAGGAGTCTTCTTTAGCTGTTCTAGGACAGAATAATCATGTATCTTCATCTTTTTCAGGAATTCTTCTGCCTCTTCGTCAGTTACCGGCTTTTTCAGTGTTGCCGGAGTGGTCTTCCTCAATTCCGCTGGGGCAAAACATCTCCCTGACCGGGTCAACCCTTGCGCTTCGCAGACTTTCTCTTTAACTTCTTTTCCTTTGTAGGTTGTCGTGACCCGATCATAATTCCATGGAATAGCTCTGCTATCAGCTATTGGCAACTGTATTGCTGGCTTGATGATGAAAGGATCCACTCGAACACCCGCTACAGTTAAAACGGGTATGGTTGCTGCCCCTGGTACAACTATTTTTTCTCCCTCTGGCCTCATGGGTGCTTTGTTCACACTTCCCTTTTCTGCTTCCAACCCCTCTTGTACATCCTTCCTGCAAATGAGTGACTCATCAAGGCTTGGCCCCTTTTTCATTCCTACCCCACTATACTTGGTCATCATTACAGTCTGAGAGGTTTTCTCCTTTCCCTCTTCTACCCGTACCAACTCGATCATGTTGGTCTCATGATGAGTTGGAAGTGGATTTTGGTTGATGTTGGGCTCCGCCGGAGTCTGGACCTCAATTCGGCGAGTGTCGATGAGTTCCTGGATGGCTGTTTTCAACCGCCAACACTTTTCTATGTTGTGCCCCGGACATCCTGAGCAGTATGCACAATTTATTGAATGATCCAGATTCTTTGGAAGAGGGTTTGGTAGCTTAGCCTCGACCGGATTTAGCAACCCTACTTGCTTCAAAGGGTGGAACAGACTGGTGTAAGACTCTCCCAAGGGAGTAAAAGTCTTTGGCCTTGGCGCCCCGTCGCTCTTGAATGCTTGGTTCGGACGAAAACCCGCGCCCGTGGGACTTCTATATGCTCTTGGGGGTGGATAATTATTTTGCGGGTTTGGTGCACGCCATGGTGCATGGACGGGAGGTGTGGCATATGCCTGTGCATGATGGATAGTAAAATGGGGATCAGGTGCTGGATAGTAGTGTTGTGGGTGGTTATATGGATTGTGGAAGTAATTTTGGTGGTGAGGTTGTGGCGGGTTATACTGGGGTGCGGGGCCTCTGTTTCTGAACCATGTTCCGGACTCGACCGCCGTGACTTCTTCTTTCCTCTTTTTCCCAAGCACTCCTCCGGTACCACTTTGGATAGCTTGAGTGGTGGCTTTCAACGCTGAATAGCTCATGATCTTGTTGGCTTTCAAGCCTTCCTCGATCATAGCCCCCATCTTTATCACCTCGGTGAATGACTTACCCACGGACGTCACCAGATGTCCGAAATAGGTTGGCTCTAGTGTCTGCAGGAAGTAATCCACTATCTCGCTCTCTCTCATGGGCGGATCTACCCTTGCTGCCTGTTCCCTCCAGCGGAAACCAAATTCTCTGAAACTTTCGGCGGGTTTCTTCTCTAACTTTAGCAATGATAAACGGTCGGGGACTATTTCAAGATTGTACTGGAACTGGCCAATGAATGCTTGAGCCAAATCATCCCACGTAAACCATCTGCTGGGATCCTGCCTAGTGTACCACTCCAGTGCAGATCCCCCCAAACTCTGACCGAAGTAAGCTATCCAGAATCTCGTCTCGTCCTCCGGCTCCTCGCATTTTACTACAAAACCCTCGAAGATGGGCTACTGGATCACCATGCCCCTCGTATAGGTCAAACTTGGGCATTTTGAACCCGGCTGGCAATTGGACATCTGGGAATGGACACAGATCCTTGTAAGCGACACTGACCTGGTTGCCCAAACCGTGCATATTCCTGAAGGACTGCTCCAGGCTTTTAACTTTTCTAATAACTTCCTCATGTTCCAAACTTTGGAAGTGCTTTTCCGGTTCTGCCGGGTTATCCCAGTGAGGGGTGTGTGGATGCGGTTCAGGAGCCCTAAAGGTAGGCTCGGGAGGATAGTAAGAATTGTCATGGATTTGAACATGCGGCTCACCGGGCGACTTTTGTAGGGTAGCAGGTGGGGGTGCTACAAAAACAGGGGTGACCGGAGGAGGATTTTGTTTGGCTGGTGGAATTTGGGTGGCATAAGGGTTTTCCCCTTGATAGTATGGATAGAGTGGGGCGCTTGTCGAAAGATCAAGGGGTGGATGTTCTGGAGCTGATGCGAGAGTAGGGAGGTTTGGTAAAGACTGTCCCCTAGCCCAGGCTAGGTGCATCTCTGTTATCTGCTGTTTCAACCGATCTACCTCTTCTTTCATGATCTGTATCTCCGATTTCTCTTCCTCGAGGCTTTTACCGGAACTAGACATGCTTGCTGGAATTGGCCCTTTAGATCTAGTATGGTAATGGTGGCTGGCCAGTATATTCTGTCAAACCAACTGCTAAACTTTTCTGGCAATGCGACAAACTTGTTAGTTTACCGAGTTTAACGGATATGTTATAGCACGTTGGGATGCAATGCACCTAATCAATTAACCCTTTCTATATGTACTCATCACATGCGTCATTCCAGCTTCTTTTCTTCTCTTTTTTTTTTCTTTTTCCCTTTTTCAATTATCCTTGAAAGCTTTATTGTTATTAACCTTCATGTTCTTTTACTTTCTTTCTAGTGGTGGTCGAATCTTATGTGGATTGCCTACGTATCACGTCCCCGCGTGAATCAGACCGAGCGTAGTTCTGGTAACAAAATTGTGGCGAAATTCTGGAATTCTTATATCAAAACTCTTACGGTTACAAAACATGTCTTACAATAATCAACAGAATAAGAGAAATGCTTGACTCGAGAATAAAATGCCAGCCGATTTGACTCAATATTTCGAAAATACATTTTTAATCAAAAGTCTGATGCTCTTAAATTCCTAGGGGCCCGCGAGGCATCATTCGGCCTTGCCACCGGCCTTGGTGTGAGGTCCTTGTGTAGTCCCCTTAACTCTCTCATGATCTGATGAACATAGCCCATAACTGAAGCAAAAAGGGCGGTGCGGGGCATTTGTTCACAAGCTAAGCACTTCATGGTGACATAATGCCCGATTTCTCCAATTCTGTCCTTGATCATGTCCCTTTCTCCGAGTAGCCGTTCTATCTGTTGGTTTTTCGCCCCCAATCATCGAGCATTGTTGGTGACTTGGTCTAAGAGCCTATCTACTTGTTCTTGCAGTCGGGCCATCAAATCGTGACAACGGTCAAGGTCTGCTCTGGCATCTCGGCCTTGCTTGAAAACCCGCTCCCTGAGGATAACGTTTGCTTCCCTTAGACTAGTGATGATCTCGGTGTAATCTTCTTCCACCCGTTGTAGGTGGAGTGCCTGTTGATGTTCCTCCTTTCTCCAGCTAGCACGGATCCTCATTGTTTGGGTCTTCGACTCTTCCAATTATCTTTGGACATCGGCAACTTGGTTTTTCAAACCCTTTATCAATTTTTTGTCTGCTCGACTCCTCAACTGTCTGTCAGCATCTCTTTTCATTTGCTGGATTTGAGCTTTCAAAAAGTCATTTTCTTGTGCCAACTTCTTTTTATCTCCTTCGTCGGCGGCAGCTTGCATATCCTTTTCAAATTGGAGATCTTGGATCCGTTGCTCTATCTTGCCAATCCTTGTTCTGTAAACCTCTTCCTTAGCTAACCAGTCCCATTGTTCTTGTGACGCTTCAGCAAATTCCCTGAGGTGAGGTCTTTTGGCTGGTCTTTCACCCGATGTTTCTCCTTTGTACCAAGTAAGATATCCGGGTACAACCTCTCCTCTAGCTCGATCCTGCACACAAGTGTTTGCCTCCAGATATTGGCATTTGCTCCAGATCTGGCGGACCCTTGCTTCTGGGAATCGACCATCGGGACCAATTTCAATAAACTGGGTACTCAGGTCTTCGTCTTTGGGTACTATCTGGCACCTCCCAAGCTGTCTCAAAACCCGATAGGGCGCATAAGGTTGAATGCTCTTAAGTCCCATTAAGAGAAAGTGGGACCTAGCCGCCTGGCATGTACACGATTCTGTCTATCTGTAACCAACCCAACGTCCATTGTATTTGACTTGCGCTGAGAGCCCGAAAGTATGCCCTCCATGCCAAGGTTCCTTCAGGCAAGACGGTCCTATCAATCCTTGTATAGAATTCGCTTATACAAGTTTTCTCAACCAACCCATATCTCAAGAATTGGGTGCGGCGACACAGGTGCTCGATCATCCACATCTGTAGCAGTAAATTGCAGCCTTCAAAAAAATCTCCTCCGGCTTTGCACGCTATGAGAGCTCGATATATGTCTGATAGTATCATGGGAGAAAGAGTACTTTCGCTTTGGTCAAGCAAAGTACTGACGACTCCGGCTACCTTTATATCAATATTCCCGTCTTTTCTCGGGAATACCACGAGTCCTAAGAAGGCTTTCATGAAGGCAATTCGTCTGTGCTCCTCCCATTTCTGGCGATTACCCTTGCTGCATAATTTTTTCTCTGGCTTGTCGAAACCTCCCGCATGACCGTACCTTTGATAGATGAAGTTTAAAGTACAAAACCCTTGTGCTAGATCCGGGTTACGTACCGTTCTGGCCGTCTTCAGTGAGTCTAAAAACCGGTGTATGGCGACAACCCTGGGGGCGATTAGATATTGATGCCCCAATGGTATATCAGTGTTTCCAATGTATCCGGTCATCTCCTCCACAGTTGGGGTAAGCTCGAAATCCGAGAAATGAAAGACATTGTGTGCAGAGTCCCAGTATGTGACTAATGCTCTTATGATATCCCCTCGAGGCTTTATTTCAAGCAAACCTGTGAGACCTTTCAAATATTTCTTAACTTCATCCTGCCCTTCTTTGCCTAGATCATCCCACCATAGTCGTATTTGTACCAGGATTTTAGTCATGAGTGAAAAGGGTTCATTTCGAATCGTGCTCATCCTGCACATTTATTTAAAGAAGAAGATCATTTTGGCTGGCAATGATTGGACTATTTTTTCAAAATTTTAAGATTTTGGTATTTTTTTTTTGAAAAAGGGCAAGTTGGACCCGACGGGGGTTGCCTACGTATCTCACATCCGGTGAGAATCAAACCCGCGTAGTTCGGTCCGTCAAAACAAACTATTTTCTTTTATTGACCGACAAAGAAAACACATTTTGTTAAGAAAACCATTTTGTTGGTAGAGTCAACCTTCCGTCGTCTTTTATTAGCAAACTAAATTATTGATTTGTTGGTAAAGCACATTTTTGTATTTTCTGAAAAATATCTGTTTCCCCATACTGTTTCCTTTTGTTTTTCATTTTTCTTCAGTATTTAAAAGCCGGTCAGCATGCAAGTTCGAATAAATGCTTAAAACAAACATGGTATAGCAGGATGGTCTTTTCATTTCAGGTTGCCTGTCCTAGACGGACCCAACCCCTGTGTTGAGTCCCCTAAGTCAAATGCAACGTGATGCAAATAAGTGTTTCCTACTAGGGATCCGGTATGCGGTTATGTTATTCTAAGCTCAAAACCTCGGTACATGGTCTAGACTGTGTACCCAAGCGGACAACTCGGACTGAGGAAGGAGCTCCTTTCCGGGAACCAAAAGGCCAGCCGGCTTAGAAACTTTCCGAGCCTCTTTATTATTTCGGGGTATGACACTAACGGAATAGGGAGTCTCAACCAGTGAGCACATCCCCGGGGGCGAGAAGAGAAGGGTTTTTGGCACAGTTTATATACACAGTTCACGTAATATCAAAGCGGTAAATATATAGCAGTTTGTATATACAATCCAGATAGTATCAAAGCGGTAAACATATAGCACATTAACTAAACATATAATAAAATCAGATATAGACAAAAACAAGCAATTTAACTGAGCTCGAATTCTTAAATCCTGAACCGAAGTTCTGGGTTACTTATCCCCAGCAGAGTCGCCAGAGCCGTCACACCTCCTTTTTCCGCACCCGCGAGAGCGCGAGGGAGTTTTTCCAATTAAAGGACAATCGAAACGGGATTTATTTATTTAATTCGGAGTCGCCACTTGGGAGAATAATGGTGTCCCAAGTCACCGATTTTAATCCCGAACCGAGGAAATTTGTGACTTTGTATTACAGTCTGCGAAATTAGAAACCTGGATAAGGAATTCTGTTAACCCGGGAGAAGGTGTTAGGCACTCCCGGATTCCATAGTTTCAGCACGGTTGCTCAACTGCAATTTTTATTTTTATCTGATTTCTTTATATATCTTTATTCATGTGCTCTTACATTCCGTTTTTTAAAATTTTTTTTTCTTTAGAAGAGTTGCAACATCACGAAAATACATTTCGAGTCACACCGCAACCAGTACGCCTGTGACTTTAATATATCTCAGTTTTGCCGAGAGTAAGATTTGGGTCACATAAATGCGCACCCATATTTCGGAAAGTAATTTTATTAAAGTCGTGCCTAAAGACTCCCGTCTTTGTTAACTTTGGGAAATATCGCGGAATTCGCTAAACGGTCCTTCCGAGTCTAAGTATAGTAATTAATTCGAGGGCCCTGTGTGTTTTATTTTCTAATGAGGCTCGTCTCATTATTTTATTTAAGGTCAGACCTAACATGACTATGTCTTTTTATTTGATTGGTCTCTAATAATAAACCAAGGTCCTAATTAAATGATATTATTAAACTATACATTAAAACCTCCAAGTCAAGTTTATATCAACGAACTTATAGATCAATTTCTAATGAAACGAAGCCAAGGAATTTGTCATTTATACTATGAAGTTGACTGTCAAATTCTGACGTCAAACTCACAACTATTTGACATATGCGAATGATTCACATTAAAGTCCTCGTTTGTGTGATTTTATTAAATTCCAATTAATAGCCCAACTTAATTGCAATTATCTAATAATCTAAGTTCATGACAGATTGTTATAAAAATGGTAGTGAGACATGATACTAGCTTTCAGATTTAATTATATACATGGCTAAGCTATTAAACTACCTTTTAGAATTTATCAGCAAAGTATCCATGAGATTGTATTACTCCGTATATTTTTAGTACACGAGACTTCAACAATTAAAGTAACCAAACTAACATAAGATATTAATACTACAATATTGAACGTCATCATCACAGTCATATAATCTTCATAGAAAAATATTCAATTATTACATATCACGATTAAAACTGATTTACTCAATCCTAATCAAACTTCATACATCTTCAATCATAGATGATTATTTAGCTAAAAATTTCACAAACGGATACAAAAATAGAACATCGAATGAGCTCAGTCAACTGTTTCGTATATGCTTCTTCATTTGATTTTCCAAGTCAAATTCTCATTGATTCTTCACAATTATATACAAGGATATAGAGAGTACCTGGACAATGGAAATAGAAGGAGAAGAAGAAGTCAGCAGTAGTAGTATACAACAACAGCAGACTCAGCAACAACCAGCAGCGAAGGATGAATCACAGAAACAAACAACCCAGGGACAGGAGCAAAAAACCAGTGCAAATCCAAGTAAAACCAATAAAACAGTAGCAGATTATCTAGTAGCACACCCAGGAGGAGACACTTGAAACCCCAGCAAGATTCAAAACCCCACCAACCCAATGCTATAATCAGTAATGTGGAAAGACCCAAGAACTATACCAAACAGTCCAAATAGACCAGCTTTAACTTCCAAACTACCTAACGATTACTTGAAGAACTTCAAAATACCAATGTCGTATCAAGATATAGCTCAAAGGACTCAAAGACTGATTGAACAATGAGCCAAAAGGAAGCAGGATGTTTTCTTCCTACTTTCTCTCAAAAAATGTATCCCTTTTTCTCTGTATCTAAGTGTCTATCTCCCTTTGTGTTTCCAAAGTTCTTCCCTTCTTTTTTCAGACCCTTCCCTGTTTATACCCCTTTCCTCACCTGGCCAACCTATTTTAAAATCCTGTCCAGCCCATACCATGTTCTGTCCTAAGCCACTGAATCCTGTCCCAGCTTGGGACTTATCTAATTTTAAACTTAAAGGTCTGCAGGAGCTGGTGGTATCCTGCTATACAGCAGGTTCCACCAGTCTAGGTTATGGGTAATATATTGTTTTAATCAATTCTCTTAAAGCTAAACCATACTCTTACTGCTTTTCCAAGTCATTATGAATAAACAAATTAGTTAGTGCTTCTACTGGCAGTCCAATTAGTTCAAACATTCCGCAAGTTTCAGCACCTCAGAATACTCCCACCAATTCATCTAAATAAAAGAAACTAACAATTGTCTAAACCAAATCTTAAGTAAACACTGGAATACTGAAGCTAAATTCAAAACCAAGTTGAATTCTTATCAGACTCCCCAAACAGAACAATGTGGTTCAACTCATCAAACTTGCGCAACAACTTAAACTTGAACTCAGATTGAATCAAATGGCACCAAAACAAAGACCCATGACTCAACGATTCAGGGCATAATGGTATTGAACCACTAAGGTCGAGATTTAAATTCATGATTTACACAAATACATAGGAACAAATTAACTATATTCCGCACACATCCTAATTCCATATTAAACTTAAACAACAAAATGAAGGGACACTGGCAGTATACTAGACGGAGCCCTGAAGCCGAGGACAAAACTCGATGAGAACTAACTAAACGATGATAATGAACAGAGATGATTCGACCAAATAAAAGGTCTGACGAAGAAACGAGGAAGAAGAACAGTGAACAAAGTAAAAACAATAAAATCACTACAATATCACAAACAAATATAAAAACAAAACAAAACAACACACAAAAAAAAGGAAAAAATCAAAGAGAGAAACAAAGAATACCTCAAGACTCCGAACACCCAACGAACCTGACTCGAATCACTGACTCGGGCCTTGTTTTGGGGTAAAAACGGACTTTAATCGATTATTTTCGACTGAAAACATTCGATTAAAGTCGATTGAGACCCCAATTTCTTCTCTTTTCGGACAGATCCAGGCTTGATTTTTCTTAGGGTTTATACGGCATTTTGGGGCTAAGTGGTTTCGGGCTTGATTCGAACCAAAACAAAGGTGTTTATGGTGCGAGGGAGGTCAGGAGATGACGGGGTGTGAGTTTGGGCTTGGTTGGCATAAGTTTTTGTTTCTGACGAAACTTTGATTCAATATTCGAAGGTCTTGGGGATTATTCGAAGAAAACGAAGGATGGATTCAAGGAGAGGGAGGTGAGGGGAATCTATGGTGTTAATTTGGTAGCCATTGGCCTACCGGAACCGTCGTGAGGCGATTTCCGGTAGGCGGCAGACGGTGGCAAGCGGCGGGGTTTTTTTTGTGTGTCTTTGATAGATAGATACGAAGGGGGGGATTCTTGGGGGGGTCGGGTCGCGTGGAACGAATATATACTGGGCGTGGGATTTAATCCAAGCCGTTGGATCTGATTAGATCAACGGTATGGATTGCATTATGAACGTGAAGCGGCGTCGTTTGGTTAGGTGGGAGATTGGGTCGGTCCGGGTAAGGGCCGGGTTATTTGAAACGGGTGATGGTGAAGTGGTCTCAACCGTTGGATCAAAAAATGACTTTACGGACGAGATTCATCGATGCTGAAACGACACAGCTTCAATATAAAGCTACGTCGTTTTGTTGGTCTTAGAGCCCCCCTGAACTGGATTGGGTAGAACAGCTCTTTGGGCTTGGCTTTGTCCAGATTTTGACTTGGCCCAGTCCGTTTCTCCTTTCTTTAGTTTCTAATTTAGCAAAACAACAAAACAACAAAAACAAAAAAAGAAATGTTTATAATTACCCTACCAAACCAACTAAATTATGAGAAATACTAATTAAGTTATACTAATATTAACATACTCAATTTTAGCATCAATTAAATACAAATCACACAATTGGGCCATTAAATACTAGAAAAGCCAAAATACGTCCCTTTTTGTGATTTTTCCCATTTTTTGTCAAATAAACTTGACTACTTTCCATTATAAATTAAATCCTAAGAAGGCAAACTCCAGCCTATAAGCGACTTGACCAATCCTTTGAATGATCCGATATGGCCCATCATACTTAGGACTCAACATCCCTTTCTTTCCGAATCGCATGACTCCCTTCATAGGAGATACCCTCAAGAACACCCATTCATCGACTTGAAACTCCAAATCCCTTCGGCGAACGTCTGCATAGGATTTTTGGCGACTCTGTACAGTTTTCATCCTCTCCTGAATAACCTTAACCTTTTCCATAGTTTCGTACACCAGATCTGGCCCTAGCAATTCTGCTTCACCTACCTCGAACCATCCAATTGGCGACCTACACCTCCTCTCGTACAATGCCTCAAATGGGGCCATCTGAATGCTAGCATGAAAGCTATTATTATAAGAAAATTCTATCAGTGGTAAGTGCTCATCCCAATTACCTTTGAAATCTAAGACACAAGCCCGCAACATATCTTCAAGTGTCTGAATAGTCCGCTCGGCCTGACCGTCTGTCTGCGGATGGAAAGCTGTGCTGAGATTCACCTGAGTTCCCAAACCTTGCTGAAACTTCTTCCAAAAATTAGCTGTGAGTTAAGCCCTGCAATTCGGGATAATATAAAGTGGAGTGCCATGAAGCCTTACTATCTCCTTGATATATAACCTTGCATATTGCTCCGAAGTATCAATGGACTTGACTGGCAGGAAGTGAGCTAATTTGGTGAGACGATCCACTATCACCCATATTTAGTCGAAGTTATGCTGAGTGCGAGGTAGTCCCACCAGTTATCTTATTATAGTACGAAAGTTTTCTGAGTTATAAACAACTAACGTTGGTTATAGTACAAAAGTTTTCCGAGTTGTGTAGCTTGGCAAGCCGTCCCTTATGGGTTGTTGAAGCCAGCCCCGTTTGTAGGAAAACTTTTGAGACTATAAACAAATTAACTGTTTGTGTAGCTTGGCAAGCCGTCCCTTATGGGTTGTTGAAGCCAGCCCCTTTTGTAGGGAAACTTTCGTATTTGTGGTATAGTTAGCTTTCTTGTGGTATCTTGCCCTGTTCTTTACTACTGTGATCCATATTGATAATCTCCCATTTCCACCTTGGTATTTCTATAAGTTGAGTTAATCCACCGGGTCGTTGATGCTCGGCCTTCACTTGCTGGCAGTTCAGGCATTTAGCTACAAAGCTTGCCACATCCCTTTTCATATTGTTCCACCAATAAATCTCCTTGAGATCATGATACATTTTTGTGGAACCTGGGTGCACCGAATACCTGGAAATATGATCCTCTGCCATCACTCTTTCCCGACGCTCGTCCACGTCCGGAACACATAGTCTACCTTGACACCGCAATACACCATCCTCGCTGCTGAGTACAAATGTTGGGGTCTTGTCATGTATAACTGCTTCCTTCACCCGAACCGATGTTGGAACCATGAACTGATTTTCCTTGATTTCCGCGACCAATGATGATTCTGCTCCATTATGCACCAAAACATTCTCCTCGTCTGACGCCGAGATATGGACCCCCAAACTAGCTAATTGGTAAACCTCCCGAGCCAGAGGTCTCTGATCCACACCCAAATGAGCCAAACTACCCATGGATTTTTGACTAAGAACGTTGGCTACCACATTTGCCTTACTTGGATGGTACAATATGTTCATATCATAGTCCTTGAGCAATTCTAACCACCGCCGCTGTCTCAGATTCAGCTCCTTTTGCTTGAACAAATACTGGAGGCTTTTGTGGTCTGAAAACACATCTACGTGAATCCCATAAAGATAGTGCTGCCATATTTTCAAAGCAAACACAACAGCTGCAAGCTCCAAATCATATGTCGGATAATTCTTCTCATGGTTCTTGAGCTGCCTGGAGGAATAAGCTATAACCTTCCCACGCTGCATCAATACGCACCCCAAACTGACTCTGGAGGCATCACAATATACCACAAATCCCTTTGTGCCTCCTGGCAAGGCCAATACCAGTGCCGAGGTCAATCTTGACTTAAATTCTTGGAAACTTTTCTCACATGCATCGAACCACTGGAACTTAACTGCCTTCTGCGTCAATTTAGTCAATGGGGAGGCGAGGGTTGAGAATCCCTCTACAAACCTCCGATAGTACCCTGCTAGACCCAAAAAGCTATGAATCTCTATCGGGGTCGTGGGTCTAGGCCAATCTTTCACTGCTGCAATCTTCTGAGGATCCACCTGAATCCCTTCACTGGAAATGACATGCCCTAGAAAGGCTACGGATTCCAACCAAAACTCACACTTTGAGAACTTGGCGTACAATTGATGCTGAAGAAGGGTCTGCAATGCTGCTCTGAGGTGAATGACATGGTCTTCCCTGCTCCGAGAGTAGATAAGGATGTTGTCAATGAATACAATCACAAAGGAATCTAGGAATGGCTTGAAAATCCGATTCATAAGGTCCATGAAAGCTGCTGGGGCATTGGTTCGCCCAAAAGACATGACCAAAAACTCGAAGTAACCATAACGAGTTCTGAAAGCGGTCTTAGGAATATCCTGCTCCCTGATCTTCAACTGGTGGTACCCGGACCATAAATCAATTTTAGAGAAGAACTTTGCTCCGTGCAATTGGTCAAAAAAATCATCCACTCGAGGCAAAGGATATTTATTCTTGATGGTGACTTTGTTGAGCTGCCGATAATCAATACACATTCTAAGTGACCCATCATTCTTTCTGATAAAAAGAACCGAAGCACCCCACGGCGACACACTCGGTCGTATGAACCCTTTCTCTAATAAATCCATCAACTGCTCCTTTAACTCTCTTAACTCTGCTGGCGCCATTCTGTATGGTGGAATGGATATAGGCTGAGTATCTGGCAATACATCAATCCCAAAATTGATCTCCCTATCTGGCGGGATTCCTAGAAGCTCATCCGGAAATACCTCAGGAAATTCATTTACAATTGGCACGGACTCGAGGGTAGGCACATCTGAGGTGGTGTCCATCACCCGGACCAAATGATAGATACACCCCTTCTTAATCATCTTCGAAGGCTTAAGGTAGGAAATAAACCTACCGCTTGGCACTACACCATTTCCTCTCCATTAAATAACCGGCTCATTAGGGAACTCGAGCCTCATGACTCTCGTCCGACAGTCAAGCTTGGCAAAGCATGAATAGAGCCAATCCATCCCCATAATTACATCAAAATCTACTATCCCAAGCTCAATAAGATCGGCTGTGGTAACACGACCACTCACCGTAACAATACAATTCCTATAGACTCGCGAGGCTATAATAGAATCACCAACCGGAGTCGATACAGAGAACGGCTCATGAAGCTGTTCGGGTTCTACCCCAAAACTTGAAGCAATGAACGGGGTGACATAAGACAAGGAAGACCCCGGATCAATAAGGGCATAGCAATCAATATTTTGAACTGACAAGATACCTGTGTCAACATCTGGAGAAGCCACGGCACTCTGGCGGCCACTCAACACATAGAATCGGCTAGGTCCACCCCTACCATGAGCTCCAGCCCTAGCTGCACCACACCTTGCTGATGCTGGAGGACGTGCTGATAATGTAGTATCCAAAGAACCAGATGATTGAGCGGATCCCCTACCCATACCCTGACCGGGTGCACGGTAGTCCCGCTGAATGTGACCTCTCACCCCGCACCTGAAGCATATCGGAATATCGAGGTAGCAGGTCTCTGTATGAAATCTCCCACACTTAGGGTATGTAGGTCTCCCCTGCTGTTGGGACCTGACCCTAGGACGACTAGACTGGCGAGACCTCCTGCTGTCTGAACCGAGTCTCGAATGACTGCCTTGCTGATGACTGTGCATAGATGGCGGTGCACTCGCAGAGGACTGAGCATAAGACTGGGATAGCCCTAATGACCATCTCCCTGGAAGTGATCTCCCTGAATGACCCATTGACAAGGCCTTGCTGCTACTTTCTCTTTTTGCACGAATCTTCAATTTCCTGGCCTTTGTAGCCTGAGCAAACCCCACGATCCTCCCATAGTTCATATCTGAGTGCAAAGCTGTTATGGCGGCCTCATTCAATACCAAAGGGCTAAGGCCCTAAACAAACCGTCGAACCCGAGCGTCCATGGTCAATACTAAATGAGGAGCGTACTTGGACAACCTTACGAACTCCATGTGATACTCCCAAACACTCATGCTGCCCTATTTAAGGACCTTGAACTCAGTGGCACTGGCTTCCATTGTCTTAGCAGGCAAGAAGTGGTCCATGAATGCATCCACGAACTCGTCCTATCTGGCCGGAGGGCTCCTTTCCTCACGGGAATCCTCCCACATTTCAAACCATGAACGTGCCGCTCCTTTCAACCTGTACGAGGCCAACTCTACCCCCTCTATATTTGTTGCCTTCATCACTCTGAGGGTCTTGTATATCTCATCAAGGAAATCCTGTGGGTTGAGCATTCAGGAGGGGCCAACCGCAAGAACTGGTGGACTCTGGAGCCGAAGGAATCTCCCTGTCCGCTGGAGGATGCAGGGGCATCATGGGATCTCTAGGTCTGGGCGGCCACTAACCGTGTTAACATATGAATGGCTTCCCTAAGATCCTCATTAGAGATACCAGAACCAGAAGCTGGAACTGTATCTGAGTCAGGAACACTGGCAGGAGGGATGGTGGCATCCTCTGCCGCAGCTCGAATAGGGACACTTGGGTTCTGAACAGATGGTCCAGGCAAGTTTAGGACTGGTGGGTCATTCTCACCCACAGCATCGATTACATGATTTGCAGTCGCACTTGGGCCGGCATTGGCCCCAAGGCCAAGTCTAGCCTTCTTCTTAGGCGCCATATTTTGAAAATTTTGGAACAAGGCGCGAATTAGACACAAATATTTCCACCTTGCACTTTACCGCACGATATAGATTAACAAAGAAATAGGTGAATTCCTAAATGTCCGTGCAGCCCCCAACTTATCTGATGTGGTAGACAACACACCGATAAGAAGGGCACTACTAGACGCGGCTCCAAGACATCCTAGGATACTTTAAAAACCTTAGGCTCTGATACCAAGTTTGTCACGCCCCAAATCGAGGTACATGACCCGCGCCTGACCGGGTAGCCCCAGTCAAGAGGACCTGGGTGCCTTTCATTCCCACGCGTTACCCCTGTATTGATTGTTTCCCATTAACCAAATATCTTACCAATTATAACTGATTTCATAATATACAAACATAACCATACGAGTGATTCATTAACAAGTTTACAATTTTTACTGATTCATCAACAAGTTTACAATTTTTACAACGCCCGACATAATATATATACATAAGAGTGGAATCCCATAGTTTATATGTCTACGGAGCCTCTAGGATACAAAAGGGAATACAATACTTGCCGGTAACAAGGCTCCGGCTATACCTTACAAAAATCAAAATGAAGTCTACAACAAAAGTGGCATGAGCCACACCGGGCCCCTGAGGAAGAAATGGGCTCACCAAAACGGGCAGTGGAAGATGAAGTATATTACTGCCAATGAGCTGAAGTTACTGCTACTGATCCACCTACAATCATAACACGAATGTAGAATCCCCGGCAAAAGGGACGTCAGTACACTTGAATTTTACTGGTATGTATGGACAAACTTTGTCCCAAGTGTCACACCTCCTTTTGGCGCGCCCTACCCCGAAGGGTAAAGCGTAAGGGAGTTTTTCCAATTTAAGTGACAATATTTGAAATGGAATTATTTGTTTATTTCAGAGTCGCCACTTGGAATAAATTATGTTGTTCCAAGTTACCGATTTATTCAAATCCCGATTCGAGGAAATTTTTGACTTTCCAAATGAAGTCTGCGAACCAGAAATTCTAAGTAAGGAATTCTGTTGACCCGAGGGAAGGTGTTAGGCACCCCCTGATCCCGTGGTTCTAGCACGGTCGCTTAAATTATTGTAAATGGCTAAAAATATCTAATTTTATACATGTTTATAAATTATATACTTTGATTTAATTTTAAAACGATTTATTAATTCAAAACTGTACATAAAAAATAATAAAGAAAAAAAAACAAAGCCAAACCTAGTTACAACATAAACTCGGACTCTTTACAGATATGTAAATCACAATGTACCTAGATTACTTAACTCAACCTATGCCGATTGAAGCAATTATTAGACTAAACAGAAAATGATACCTGAATTGAAACTCACAGCTGGCCATTTATATACTAACAAAATAGTGCTGATTTTGATCTTAGGGCCGAGGAACCCAAACCATGCAGTAACTCATTGGGCAAAACTATTAGTAATAAATACACTAGGCTTGAGATCAACA
Organism: Nicotiana noctiflora; assembly: GCA_032618575.1. Classification (NCBI taxonomy): domain Eukaryota; kingdom Viridiplantae; phylum Streptophyta; class Magnoliopsida; order Solanales; family Solanaceae; genus Nicotiana; species Nicotiana noctiflora. Next base: position 344,364 of record JASVEL010002262.1, read on the forward strand.
AAGTTGGACAAAATATTTGGACAAAGTAGAAGATCGAATCCCTTATGCTCATATTGTGACGAGATACTAACACTGTCCGTTTAAGTTCTATTTCATACTTACATTATTCCTTGATCTATTAATGAAAGTTACTGAAATTGACGATCAAATAAACACAAGAGTTTGGTGATAGTATTACTAAAGCCAAACTAACTATTTTCGAACTTACTTAAACTAACATTATTAGACAGTTAGACTATGGGAATAAGCCATTTTTTTCATTATTTTGAAGTTGAACTCCTCTTTCGCCAATGTTGAGAATACATTAGTGCCTAAAAACTAACATTAGGCTAACATTATTCACAAATAATAAGAACTAACACTAGTTATTAAACTTATTCAATATTACTAAAATTAACATGACTTTGCTCACATATCTTGCAATTTTGTAACTGCAAAACTGAGCTAATCTACTGAAACACACCCCTGGAATTAAGGAATTAACTCATACATATGATAAACCATAGTTTGAACAATCTAATCTTACTGCAGAAATTAATAAGGGGCTATAGGACACATAAGCACATATGCACTCTAGTTATACCCTTATTAATAAGTTACAGGCTAGAAAAAAAAAGAAACAATTCTACTGAGACATCCAAACATAAGGGAATTCAACAAAAAAAACTTGACAGCACTCCATTTCATCTCGAACTAGCTCGAAATACAAAGATGTGTACCCGGAAACAGAAATTCAAAGGATGAAGAAGAGGTCAACTGAATCGAATATTGAGCAGCAACAACAAACAAAGATCAAACAACAGCTTAGTGACAAATGCACCCCACCCAGGAAGATTTGAAACCAGATGAAGACCAAAGTATTCCAATTCAGACAACTCAAACAATTTTCAATCAATGAGGAACCCAGAAATCCACAGAATCAATCAGACAGAAGCTGAACTAAAATGCTACTTGGCGATTTAAAAATGAAGTTTTACTCTTCTAGATTTAGTTTAAACTTTCCAGCTTTCTCTTCTTCTTAAAATCTCGGCTCTTACTCAAATCTCTATAGCAAAACTATCTTTATGAGACTATTTTCAAATCTCTGTTTAAGAGTATGATTTGAAGAGCTTGTTTTCTTTTCAAGGGTGGGAATGTGTTAAAGAAGCTACTCTTTTTCTTCTCCAAATCTCTCTAACAATCTGTTTTAGAAGGTATTTTAGAAGCTCTATTTCAAAGTGTGTTTTGTAATCTCTGCTTTGGAATGGGAAAACCCTGCTTTTCTCCAAGTCTAAGAGTATATGAAAATCTGTTCTTTTGAGATGTGAATGTGTGTCCGTTTCTGCTCTTTTCAGTGTTTTTTTATAGCCTTCAAATTCAAAGAGCAGCCCCCCTTTTAGTCAACAATAGACAAATACCAACCATCTTTATTTAATAATAAAACTGTACCCTCCCCCGCCCCCCATGTAAAACTAGCAGCCTCCAAGACAGACCCCTAAATGCTGTTGATTAGTAGCCATCAATTATTGTTAATCCAATGTATAACAGCTACAAACAATTTAAAGGCTAAACTCAAAGAAATAAATCAACAAAACAGGACAAATTACTTCAAATCAACGTTAACAGTGTTGCTGTTTAATACGAATGATCGATAGCATTTACGACTATAATTTTAACACATATGCACAATCAAAGTTAATGTTGGCCGAGATTCACAAGGTCGGCAAAACAAAGGAGACTGTGAAACTAAACTATTTTGATGATTATCGAATCGAATCGAATTCAATTTACAATGACACATTTGCAACAACGAACAGCAAGAAAAACAGATTGACCAAATAAACGGTCCCAAAGAGATGAGGAATACAGAAAAAATTGAAAATATCCGAAGCAATCACCAACAAACGAAAACTACAAAACAACTAAACTAAAATGATGAGAAAATAAGAACAGAAACAGAAATGAAATACCTTGAAACAGGAAAAAATCGGAATCGACCGAGTTGGATTTTGGTATTCGAGGTCGAACGGACCTTAATTGAAATCTTTTCAAGTGAAAACAAATCAATTAAGGTCTATTAGACCCCAATTTCTCCAAAAATTCGAAAATAAATCCCTATTTCGAAATTTAGGGTTCTTGCAACTTGGTTTTGGGGCTTGATGGTCTCCGGCCAGATTCGAACAATAATAGGCTCGGATTAGTCATGGGGAAGGTCAGGCGAGGGTTATGTGTGAGTTTGGGCTTGAATGGGGTAATTTGGATTTGACTCGATTCTTCGATCAAAGATTCGAAGAAATCCGGTTTGATTCGAGGTAAATCATGTTAAGGGTTGGGTTGAGGAGGTCTTGGGGAGTTTGGGGTGTGAATTTGGGGTGGTTTGGACAACCGGAACTGCCGTGTGGCGATTTCCAGTAGGGCGGGGCATGGTGGGCGGCGGCGGCACCTTGAGAGAAGAAGATGAATTAGGGTTTGTTTGGGGAATGAAGGTGTAAACGGGTTTGGGGGCTCTTTTGGGTAATTGAAAATAGGTGAGTTAATCTGGGCTGTTGGATGAAGTAACATCAACTGTCCAGATTAAATAAAGGGAAATGGGGCGGGTCCGTTGGGTTGGACTGGGTCACTGGGGCGTTTGGGACTGGTTTCCTTTTCGTTTGGGCTTTATGATTTAAAGGCCCAATCCGAATCCTTCACAGATTTTCCAATTTCTTTTCTTTCTTTTCCTTTTTTCTTTGTTTTATTTTAAAAATTAAAACTAAAAATCATAATTTTAATTACAAAATAAATTAGACCATCACAATTACTAATTAACTCTAAGTAGTAATTTTTCACAAACAATTAAACATCAAACCACATAATTTTGACTAAAAATGCAAAGACACCCAAAATTACTTAATTAAACCCTAAATTCAAATGCAAATATATATATACATATTGTATTTTTAACAAATAAACATGTATGGACAAGAAATGCGAATAATAATTAAGAAAACAACAACAACAACAACAACAACCCAGTATATTCCCACAAAGTGGGGTCTGGGGAGGGTAATATGTAGACATGCCTTACCTCTACCCAAGAGGGCAGAGAGGCTGTTTCCAATCGACACTCGGCGTAGGGGAGAGAAAGGCAAACAAAAGCAAAAACAAAAACAGCATTAGTTACATCAGCATACATCGCATAAATAATTAACTAAACATATGAGACATACGTACCGTAAATATACCTGCATGCAATAGTATTAAAACAATAACTACCAGAAATGACTACCAATAGAGAACGCAAACTAATTCTCTATGGGTGGCCCTACCGCACCTCGCCCACCCCGGGAAAGGAGTTCGAAAAATCTAGTAACCCAAATCTAGGAGCCCCTACCCTACAACCCTGATACTAGACCTCCAGACTTTCCTATCAAGGGTCATGTCCTCAGAAATACGCATCCTGTCCATGTCCTGCCTAATTACCTCTCCCCAGTATCTCTTAGGCCCCCCTCTGCCTCGCCTCACACCGACCACCGCTAGCCGCTCACAGCTCCTCAACGGGGCATCGAGGCTTCTCCGCCGCACATGCCCGAACCACCGAAGCCTCGCCTCTCGCATCTTCTCGTCCACTGGGGCCACCCCCACCTTCTCCCGAATATCTTCGTTCCTAATCTTATCTAACCTGGTGAGCCCGCACATCCACCTGAGCATCCTCATCTCTGCAACCTTCATCCTCTGAATATGAGATTTCTTCACCGGCCAACACTCCGTCCCATATAGCATGGCAGGTCTAACCACAGCTCTATAAAACTTCCCCTTGAGTTTCTGTGGCACTTTCTTATCATACAGGACCCCTGATGCAAGCCTCCACTTCGACCACCCCGTCGCTATACGGTAAGTGACATCCCCTTCTATCTCCCCGTCCCCCTGAATCACCGAATCAAGGTATCTGAAACTATCCCTCTTGGCTATGTCCTGAGATCCAATCATCACGCTCCCTCCCACTTCGCTCGGATCAGCGCTAAACTTGCACTCGAGATATTCTGTCTTAGACCTGCTTAGTTTGAAGCCCATAGATTCGAGAGCCTGTCTCCATTCCTCAAGCCTTCTGTTAATACCGACCCTCGACTCATCTACCAGGACTATGTCATCAGCAAATAGCATACACCAAGGTACATCCCCTTGAATATGCCACGTCAAAGCATCCATCACCAAGTCAAACAAGAGAGGGCTAAGCGCAGATCCTTGATGGAGCCCCATAACCACCGAGAAATGGTCTGAGTCACCACCCACTGTCCTGAACCTAGAATTAGCTCCATCGTACATGTCCTTGATTATTCTGATGTAGGCTTCTGGCACGCTCTTAGCCTCTAGACACCTCCATAGCACCTCCCTAGGGACCTTGTCATACGTCTTTTCCAAGTCGATGATCACCATGTGCAGGTCCTTCTTCATATCCCTGAATTATTCCACCAATCTCCTAACAAGGTGGATAGCTTCTGTAGTGGACCGACCCGGCATGAAACCGAACTGATTCACGGAAATAGATATCGACTCCCTCACCCTAGCCTCGATCACCCGCTCCCAAACCTTCATGGTGTGGCTTATTAATTTGATGCCCCTATAGTTGCTGCAACACTGGAAATCCCCTTTGTTGTTATACAAGGGCACCATTGTACTCCACCTTCATTCATCCGGCATCCTTTTGGTCCTGAATATCGCATTGAACAACCTGGTGAGCCACCCCACTCCTGACTTACCCATATATTTCCAGAACTCTACCGGGATTTCATCTGGCCCGGTCGCTCGACCTCTACTCATCCTATGCAAAGCCCCTATGACCTCTTCCACCCTAATGCGCCTGCGGTACCCTAGGTCTCTACGACGCTCTAAGTGCCCCAGCTCCCCTAGTTCTATACTCTGGTCCCCCTCCTCGTTGAGAAGGTCTTGAAAGTATGCCTGCCATCTCTATTTGACTTGAGACTCCCCCATCAGGACTCTACCATCCTCATCCTTGATGCACCTAACTTGATCCAGGTCCCTCGCCTTCCTTTCCCTTACTTTGGCTAACCGGAATAACTTCTTGTCCCCGCCTTTCTCCCCCAATTACTCGTACATGTGACCAAAAGCCGCGTTTTTAGCTTCTGTGACCGCTAGTTTTGCTTCCTTTCTTGCCACCTTATAGCTCTCTCTGTTCACCCACCTTTCTTCCCCGCTTGTGCTCCCTGTCAACTTCGCAAAAGCTGCTTTCTTCACCTCTATTTTTCCTCGTACTACGTCGTCCCACCACCAGTCGCCCTGATGTCTGTCTAGATAGCCTTTGGCTACCCCAAGCACATCTCGCGCTGCCTCCCTAACCAGATTCGCCGTCTCTGACCACATTGCGTCTGCTGCCCCGGAACTTCTCCAAGCTCCACCATCAACTAACCTCCTCTCCAGCTCCTGGGCTTTCTCTTTAGTCATAGCACCCCATCTAATTCGCGATCGACCCCGAGCACCCCTCTGCTTCTTCTTCACCTAGAGTCCGACATCCATCACTAGGAGTCTATGAAGGGTACAAAGGGATTCTCCTTGAATAACCTTGCAGTCCCTGCACAGACCTATATCGCTCCTTCTGAGAAGGAGGTAATCGATCTGAGTCCTCGCTGTCGAACTTTTGAAGGTGACCAAATGTTCCTCCCTCTTCTGAAATGTCGAGTTAGCAATCAGAAGCTCAGAAGCCCTAGCGAAATCCAACAGTGCAGCGCCTCCTCTGTTCCTAACCCTGAGGCCAAATCCGTCGTGCACCTCACCATAACCACTAGCATCCGCCCCAATATGGCCATTAAAGTCCCCTCCAACGACCAACTTCTCAGATTGGGGGATACTACATACCAACTCATCCAAGTCATCCCAAAAACGCCTCTTAACCTCCTCATCTAAGCCCGCATGCAATGCATAGGCACTGATGACGTTGAGGACACAACCCCCGATAACCAACTTAATAGACATCAACCTATCGTTCACTCGCCTAACCTCCACCACGGACTCCCTAAGGTCCTTATCCACCAGGATGCCCACTCCATTCTTACCCCTCACAACCCCGAAGTACCACAACTTATACCGTCTGCATCCCACGCCTTCATCCCTTTTCGCCTAGTCTCCTGAACACAGGCTATGTTGACCCTCCTCTTCTGAAGAATCTTCGCCAACTCAATGGACTTACCCATCAGAGTGCCTATGTTCCACGACCCGATCCTTAATCTATGAGCGTCCGCCACCCTCTTTGGTATTGGTTAAGAAAATCACAGTTTCACAAATAAACGTTTCACGGCTTTCTGGCCGGGAGACCCTCGGTTTTCTAGCCAGGGTTTTGAAGAAACAAGCTCCACAATTTTTTGACTTGGAGATCCTCGGTTTTCTGACCGGGATTTTGAAAGGTAGTTTTCACGGCTTTCTGGCCGGAATTCAAAACAATGTCTCATGGCTTTCTGGCTGGAAGACCCTTAAAAAGAAATGGCTCCATAGTTTTCTGACTAGGAGATCCTCGGTTTTCTGACCGGGATTTTGAAAAAGAGTTTCACGGCTTTCTGGCCAAAATTCAAAAACAACGTTTCACGGCTTTCTGGCTAGCAGACCCTCAGTTTTCTGGCCAGGGTTTAAAGAAATGGCTCCACAATTTTTTGACTGGGAGATCCTCGATTTTCTGACCGGGAAGAAGAGTTTCATGGCTTTCTGGCCGGAATTCAAAAGTAATGTCTCATGGCTTTCTGGCCGAAAGACCCTTGGTTTTCTGGCTGGGGTTTAAAGAAATGGCTCCACAGTTTTCTGACTGGGAGATCCTCAGTTTTCTGACCGGGGATTTTGAAAGAAAGTTTTCGCGGCTTTCTGGCCGGAATTCAAAAGAAATGTCTCACAGCTTTCTGGCCGAAAGACCCTCAATTTTCTGGCCAGGGTTTAAAGAAATGGCTCAACAGTTTTCTGACTGGGAGATCCTCGGTTTTCTGATGGGGAAGAAGAGTTTCACGGTTTTCTGGCCGGAATTCAAACAATGTCTCACGGCTTTCTGGCCGAATGACCCTCGGTTTTCTGGCGGGGGTTTAAAGAAATGGCTCCACAGTTTTCTGACTGGGAGATCCTCGGTTTTTCTGACCGGGGATTTTGAAAGAAAGTTTTCATGGCTTTCTGGACGGAATTCAAAAGCAATGTCTCACGGCTTTCTGGCCGAAAGACCCTCGATTTTCTGGCCTGGGTTTAAAGAAATGGCTCCACAGTTTTCTGACTGGGAGATCCTCGATTTTCTGACCGGGAAGAAGAGTTTCACGGCTTTCTGGCCGGAATTCAAACAATGTCTCACGGCTTTCTGGCTGAAAGACCCTCAGTTTTCTGGCCGGGGTTTAAAGAAATGGCTCCACAGTTTTCTGACTGGGAGTTCCTCGGTTTTCTGACCGGGGATTTTGAAAGAAAGTTTTCACGTCTTTCTGGGTAGAATTCAAAAACAACGTTTCACGGCTTTCTGGCCAGCAGACCCTCGGTTTTCTGGCTAGGGTTTAAAGAAATGGCTCCACAGTTTTCTGACTGGGAGATTCTCGGTTTTTTGATCGGGAAGAAGACTTTCACGGCTTTCTGGCCGGAATTCAAACAATGTCTCACGGCTTTCTGGCCGAAAGACCCTCGATTTTCTGGTCGGGGTTTAAAAAATGGCTCCACAGTTTTCTGACTGGGAGATCCTCGGTTTTCTGACCGGGGATTTTGAAAGAAAGTTTTCATGACTTTCTGGCCAGAATTCAAAAACAACGTTTCACAGCTTTCTGGCTGGAAGACCCTCGGTTTTCTGGCCAGGGTTTAAAGAAATGGCTCCACAGTTTTTTGACTGGGAGATTCTCGGTTTTCTGACCGGAAGATCCTCGGCTTTCTGACCGGGGTCCAAACGGATATTGGACTAACATTATTTGATTCTCTTTTTGGAGTTTTCATTTTCTTTTTTTTATTCTTCCTTTTGGGTCTTCTTTTAGGTATTTTCTTTTTACCCGTTAACAAATGCATAAGATAAAGTTTTCGAAAAGAAACTTCCCTTTTTATGCGTTTCCTTTGTTCCAAAGCCATTTCAATGCTTGCGTATTTCACTTCTTTGGGTTGTACCTTCTTCTTGCACAATTAAATAGACCTGCTTTCAACAAAGAACATTTTATTAGTTGAAAAAGTGGTTGACTTTGTGGCCTTGATTATCTTCATTGCTTGATCCTTGCCCCATTTCCATTGAGAACTTTGCTACCGATTGTCTTTGGGGGTGACTTATTTTCAAACTGATCGGGTTCATCCTTGGGATTCCATGAGGATTTTCTGTGTGGGTTTGTCCTTCTGCCTTATTCCGTTTCTTCTAAGACCTTAACCTTTGATGTCCATTTTCTTCCTAACATCCATTCCTTTGGAAACAATCGATCATTATGATCAAATCGGGGATTGTATCAATACACCACTGAGGCTGGGTTTTTTCTTCTTTACCAGGCGTAATTCTGTATAAACGGCCCTGTCACCTTTTTTGTAATGATTTCAGAATTCAAAGTTAAAACGAAAGGGATTCAAAGAAAAATGAACAAAGAATTAAGAAATGTATCGAAGATAGAAGAGTCCCTTTCGGGGAAAAAGGAGGACTTATCTGAGGTGTATGCTGACTTCAAACCAACATGACATGCTTCTCGAACTAGATGCTTGATCGTCACAACCTCCCATTTCCTTATGAACCAAAACGGGTCTATGTTTCCAAGCTTAGGAGCCGTGCCAGGACTCTTGTGGTGAAACACCATTTTCGGTTGATAGCGCCCTTTTGCGGGTTTTCGCCAATCGACCTCTCTCATTTCTCTTCTCACCATCACCAGATAGCACTCTTTGCGAGTTTTTACCAACGGGCTCTCTCATTTTGTATTTCTCTACTTCCATCGTCTTATGGTGCCCGAAGGTTTTCACCAATAAGACTCTCTCATTTTATTTCTTTTCATTCTAGACGCTTCGAATGGCAACAACGATGTTTTATCAGTCTCTATCGATCTTGAAGGACTTGTACTCGATTTGGGTAACAAGAATTGTGGACAAAATTACAACTTTGGAATCATCTTGACGGATCTAAACCGAATCGCCATATCATCTGCCCCAGGTTTTTTTTTTTTTTTTGGGAAATTGGGATTTTTAGTTTGGTGTGACTGAACCTCAGGAGAGGGTGCCTACGTATCCTTTCGGAATCAAGTCAGAACGTAGTTCAGGTCAACTTTGTTTTGTTTTATTTTGTTTTGTTTTTGTTTTGTTTTTGTTTTATTTTGTTTTTTTTTTAATTTGGTTTTGGATTTCAAAGAGGGTAGCCAAGGAAATGTAACCGGCTCAAAGGGTTTTCAAAAAGGGTTGGTAGTGTTTGGGTAGCGGGAATAAAAGCCTTCAATCATTTTGACTTGTAAGAACATCATCGAAACAAACTTAGACATAATACCTTTTGACAGCATTTGCATTCACAGCTGTCTCAGGATCATTTCCTTCCATATCTCTCAAGTATATTGCTCCTCTCGTGCAGTATTTTCCTGATGATGTATGGCCCCTTCCAATTAGGAGAGAATTTTCCTTTCGCTTCCTGGTGATGTGGAAGAATGCGCCTTAAAACCAACTGACCTACTTCAAAATTTCTTGGTCGTACTTTCTTGTTGTAAGCACGAGCCATCCTTTGTTGGTACAGTTGTCCGTGACAGACCGCAGCCATTCGTTTTTCATCGATCAAAGTTAATTGCTCCAATCGAGTCTTAACCCACTCGCTATCTTCAATCTCTGCTTCAACAATCGTACGAAGTGAAGGAATTTCTACCTCTGTTGGTATCACAGCCTCGGTCCCATAGACTAGCAGGTATGGGGTTGCTCCTACCGATGTGCGTACTGTAGTACGGTATCCCAGTAAGGCGAACGGTAATTATTCATGCCATTGTCTAGAACTCTGGATTGTCTTTCTTAAAATCTTCTTAATGTTTTTGTTCGCTGCTTCAACGATATCATTGGCTTTGGGCCGATAAGGAGTGGAGTTTCTATGCGTTATTTTGAATTGCTCGAATATTTCTTCCATCAAACTACTATTCAGATTCACAGCATTGTCTGTGATGATAGTTGCAGGTATACCAAAACGACAGATAAGATTCGAGTGTACAAAATCCACCACAGCTTTCTTAGTGACTGATTTGAGAGTGACGGCTTCGACCCATTTTGTGAAGTAATCGATAGCGACCAGTATGAATCAGTGCCCATTCGAAGCTTTCCGCTCAATCGGGCCTATGACATCCATTCCCCAAGCGACAAATGGCCACGACGCTGACATAGGATGTAGCTCAGTTGGAGGTGCATGAATCAGATCTCCATGTACCTGACATTGATGGCATTTCCGGACAAAACTGAAACAATCTTTCTCCATGGTTATCCAATAATACCCAGCTCGACGGATTTTCTTGGCTAAGACATACCCATTCATATGAGGCCCGCACACTCCTGCGTGTACTTCGTGCATGATTTTTCCTGCTTCTTCGGCATCAACACACCTTAAGAGGTTAAGATCCGAGGTTCTTTTATACAAGACCTCGCCGCTCAAAAAGAAACCACTTGCATGTCGCCTAATGGTCCTCTTTTGATCTCCAGTAGCATGTTAGGGTATTCTTGTGTTTTCAAAAATCTCCTGATATCGTAGTACCATGTCTTGACGCTTGGTCCTTCTTCGATTGCATTGCAATAACCGTGTCTTTCCCTGATTTGGATTTCCAAAGGATTGACATGGGTGTTGCCTGGATAAGGTAGCATTGAAGCTAAAGTGGAAAGTGCGTCAGCTAGTTCATTGTGACATCGTGGGATATACCTGAACTCTATCGATGCAAATCGCTTGCCAAGAATATTCACATGCTATCGGTAAGGGAGGAGTTTAACGTCTCGAGTCTCCCATTCACCCTGAGATTGTTTGATAATCAGATCTGAATCTCCCATGATCAACAAGTCTTCAACGCCCTAATCAATTGCCATGTTCATACCCATGATGCAAGCTTTATACTCAGCCGTATTGTTCGTGCAAAAGAATCGGAGTCTAGCCATAGCTGGGTAATGCTGACCGGCAGGAGAGATCAAGATTGCCCCAATCCTTACACTTTTAGCGTTTACCGCCCCATCGAAAAACATTTTCCAAGCATGACTGTCCTCCAAAACAACTTCTGTCGTGTTTACCTCTTCATCAGGAAAGTAGGTATTCAATGGTTGATACTCTTCGTCGATCGGGTTTTCGGCCAAGTGATCTGCCAATGCTTGGGCCTTCATTGCTGTGCGAGTGACATAGACTATGTCAAACTCAGTGAGCAAGATTTTCCATTTTGCCAATCTTCCGGTGGGCATCAATTTCTGGAATATATACTTCAAAGGATCCAACTGGGTAATGAGGTGAGTCGTATGAGCTTGGAGGTAGTGTCTCAATTTCTGAGCGACCCAAGTTAAAGCACAACATGTTCTTTCCAGCAAAGTGTACTTGACCTCATAACTAGTGAACTTCTTGCTCAGGTAGTAGATCGCCTGCTCTTTCCTCCCCGTTATGTCACGTTGTCCGAGGACACAGCCAAAATAGTTTTCCAAGACTATTAAAAGAGGTCTCCCTAGCTCCGGCGGGACTAAGACTGGAGGGTTCAACAAATATTCTTTGATTTTGTCGAAAGCTTCTTGACATTCAGTTGTCCACTTGATTGCAGCATCTTTCTTTAGCAACTTGAATATGGGCTCACATGTAGAAGTCAATTGGGCGATGAACCTACTGATGTAGTTTAATCGGCCCAGAAGACTCATTACGTCTTTCTTTGTTCTGGGAGGAGGTAGATCCCGGATGGATTTTATCTTTGTGGGATCCAATTCAATACCTCTTCTACTTACTATGAAACCCAAGAGTTTACCTGATGGGACTCCGAAAGCACATTTGGCTGGATTCAACTTCAAGTCGTATTTCCGCAACCTTTCAAAGAATTTCCTCAAGTCTCGCACATGATTGCCCTGAGTTCTGGATTTGATGATCACATCGTCCATGTACACCTCTATTTCTTGATGCATCATGTCGTGGAAAATGGCAGTCATAGCTCTCATGTACGTTGCTCCAGCATTTTTCAAACTGAATGGCATGACCCTGTAGCAGTAAGTTCCCCAAGGTGTGGTAAAAGCAGTCTTCTCGGCGTCCTCTTCATCCATTAACACTTGATGATATCCCGCATAACAATCCACAAATGATTGTATCTCATGTTTGGCACAGTTATCAACGAGGATGTGGATGTTCGGTAAAGGAAAGTTATCTTTAGGACTTGCTTTATTCAGATCTCGGTAATCCACACATACTCGAGTCTTTCCGTCCTTCTTTGGCACAGGCACAACATTAGCTAACCATGTGGTGTATTGTACTACCCGTATTACCCCTGTTTTTAACTGTTTGGTGATTTCTTCTTTGATTTTATCACTAATATCAGTTTTGAACTTCCTTTGCTTCTGTTACACTGGGCGACAGTCGGGGTAGATTGGCAACTTGTGTACCACTAGATCGGCTCCTAATCCTGGCATGTCATCGTAAGACCAAGCAAACACATCTTTAAATTCAAACAAGAGCTGGATTATCGCATCTCGAGTTTTCTCATCTGTGTAGATGCTTATCTTGGTCTCTCGGACCTCTTCGGTAGTTCCCAAATTAACCGGTTCGGTATCATTCAAGTTCGGCTTAGGTTTATTCTAAAAATGTTCCAATTCTTTATTTATTTCCCTAAAAGCCTCCTCTTCATCGTATTCCGGTTCTTGGTTCATTATTTCCAGATTAGGTGGCATGTTCATATTTGAGCATGAAGTCCGCAAGCATGTCATGTTATTTAAAGCCACATTATTAGGACTGAAAAGAAAGAATAAATAACAAAAATTAGAGAAAGTGCAAAATGATGAAATATTTATTTCATTTTCTTGGAATTTTCTAAAGATAAACGAAGTTACATTTGGAAGACTGAAAATACAAGAAAACAAAGAAAAACGTCCAAGTTACGTCCTGAAGTAACTTGCGACGAAGAAAAAGTGACAGGACAAATCTACCAGAACTCCTGCCTGACGGGGAATGGTGTGGCCTTCCAATTTTGCAATTTGGCTTCTGGGCCCACATACAGCACTTCAGCTGTGCTTGTACCTTCTCCCAATTTAACCATGTTAACATCGTAAAGTATTTGCCTCATAGCCCCACAGATGTCTTCGATTTCCTCTGATGTGAAGACTTCATCTTCTTCTTCTTCACTGTATCTGGGTCGAACAAAAGTTTGGTACAGATGTGGCAGCGGTCGTGGTAGAACCTATCCCTTTTCCTTTCTTTTATTGGCCCATTTCTTGTCTTTAGGGATAGGGCAAAAGCCTACTCCAAAGAACTTTTCAGCTGTGGGCAAAGTTATTAGCTTTGATACTCCTTGTAAGGACTTTCCCAAACCTTTTCCCGGTTGGAAGCCGTGTTTGATCATTTCTTTTGCCACCATGATGGAGGCATTAGACAAAAAGGGATTGGGGGCAAGGGTTCCCTTCTTCATGTTGGTCTGCCAATACAACCTCGAAAGCTTGATAAACGATGTGTTCGCTTCCTTCTTTCGCTTCTAAGTATGGGATGGATGGGTCCCGATAGATCGACTGCTCGTCCTCCCTGTGGACCACGATTTCTTGTCCCTTATGTTCAAACTTTAGCATTTGATGGAGGGTGGAGGGTACAGCCCCAGCTGCATGAATCCATGGTCTTCCCAGCATAAAGTTGTAGGAAGTGTCCATATCTAGAACTTGAAACGTCACTTTGAAATCCACCGGGCCGATGGTCATAATCACATCAATCTCCCCGACCGTGTCTCTCTTCACACCATCAAAGGCTCGTACGCATACGTTGTTGGGCCGAATTCTTTCAGCTCCAATTCCTATGCGGTCCAGAGTGGAAAGCGGGCATACGTCTACTCTTGAACCCCCATCTACCATGACTCTCTTCATATAGTAGCCTTCACATTTGACAGTCAAATGCAAAGCTTTATTGTGAGCCGCACCTTCCAAAGGCAAATCAGCCTTACTGAAAGAAATCTGATTGACTGCGAAAAATCTTTCCGCCATTCTTTCAAGTTGTTCAAATGAAATCTCACTAGGCACATATGCCTCATTCAAGGTTTTTAACAAAACCTTCTGATGTTCAGTAGACTTCATCAACAGGGACAACATGGATACCTGCTCCGGGTATTTGCGCAGTTGGTCTATTACCTCATAGTCGGGCATTTGCATCTTCTGAAAAAAGACCTCTGCTTCTTCGGCACTTACAGGTTTTTTTGATGGGAAACGCCTTTGTGTGGTGTTATTTATCTCCTGCGTGTTTAGATACTTTTGCCCTAAGATGCTCCCAGATGATTCTCCCGCAACCTTTTTTCCTTTGCGTGTAACGAGTGTCCGTTGATAGCTCCAAGGTATAGTGGATGGATCTGTCATAGGTTTTTGTTGCACAGGTGCAATAACCATGGGTTCATCTGGTTGTAGTGGTTCAATTGGCTTTCGGGCCACATAGGTTCCCTTTGGTATATACACTGTTGTTTCCCTCTTCAACTAAAACTTCTTGGGGGCACCTGTTGACAGGGGTCTTTCCACTCGGCCTCGTGGGAGGTAAAGAACTCCACTCTTTTGAGACAATGCCTTCACTTCGATCGTCTTTTCAAATCCAGTCTTGGGAACTTCAACCTTTTTCCCCACTTTCTCTTATTTTGGGGTAACATCAGGCCGCTTCTCCATGTTGGCGATGGCAATTACCGCTTTTAAGGCCGGGTCAAACTCCTTATCGTCTCAAATCATCCCAATTACTGGCCCGTTGTTGTGGGTTGGCAATGGGTTATTTGTCACATTTGGGATGTCTTCATCTGCGAAAACTATCCTCCCTTGATTGATTAAATCTTGCACCGCCTTCTTCAAAGTCCAACAATTATCGGTGCTATGTCCCTCAACACCTGAATGATAGGCGCAGTATACTCCTCGTTGGTAGGCAGGAGAGTCCGGATTCTGCCTGTTCTGCGGAACGGGCTGCAATAGGTTCTCTTGCCTACGTTTAGGAAAGAGAGTGGAATATGGCTCCCCAATTGGTGTGAAGTTCGTTTTGGGTAGCTCACGGTGGCGGGTGTTATTTGGTCTGGGGTTGTATTGGTTTGGGTAGGGAGGTTGGTTTCTCTGGAATGGAGGTGGATTTCTGTTGGCTGGTGGCTGCGGCCGTGCAAAAGGTTGAGCATTCATGACCGCGTAGGGTAGAGGCGGAGGAACAAAGGTCATGCCGTGGTGTGGATAGAAATGCTAGGGGGGTCTTTCAGAGAATACCTGCCTTGGGGCTCGGTATCTTCTATTTTCTACTGCCGCCATGACAGTTTCTTCTTTTTTCTTGCTCCTGGGCATCCTTCCAGACCCGCCTTGAATGGCTTGGGAGGTTGCTCGAATGGCCGCTTGGCTCAAGATTCTACCAGTTTTTAAGCCATTCTCCACCATCACTCCAATCTTGATTGCTTCGGCGAAAGGTTTTCCCATCGCCGACATCATGTTTTGAAAATAGTCCAACTCTTGAGCCTGGAGGAAAGTCGTGACCATTTCGATTTCATCCATAGGGGGTTTCACCCTAGATTCTTGTTCACGCCACTTGATGGCATATTCCCTGAAGCTCTCCGAGGGCTTCTTCTTCAAATTTAACAGAGAGTTCCTATCCGGTGCAATATCGATGTTGTACTAGAATTATTTAACAAAATCTCTGGCCAAATCGTCCCAAATGTGCCAGCGAGATATCTCTTGGTCCATGTACCATTCCGAAGCTATCCCAACCAGACTCTCTCCGAAATATGCCATTAGCAACTCTTCCTTGCCACCGGCACCTCGCAACTGATTGCAATACCTTTTGAGGTGAGCAATAGGATCGCCATGTCCATTATATTTTTCAAACTTCGGCTTTTTAAATCCTGATGGAAAATGTACATGTGGGAACATGCACAAATCAGCGTAAGAAACACTTTTCTGCCCGCTCAGACCTTGCATGTTTTTCAGACTTTGCTCCAAGCTTCTCATTCTTTTTTGCCATTTCGTCCTACTCGAGAGCTTTTAGATTTTGGATGGGTACGAACTTATATTGAGGTGGCTGAGGATAGATATTGGTGGCAACCTAGGTAAGATCCCTTGCAAGGGGTGGTGCCGGAAATGTAAAGGACGAGGAATCAAAGAAAGGAGTATGTGTGGCGGGATGCGCCGTGATTGGGACGGGCAAACCAACTGATGTTCTTGTGGATGTATCTAATGCTGTCACCCGAGGATAGGAAGTGGAGGGTGATTCGAAGAGGGCTGCGACATTAGAATACCCAAACAGAGTAGGTGGGTAATTGGTGGGGTATTAGAAACCCCACTTGATCTGTGGAATAGTTCGGGGAACCCAGGAATCAGACTTGGGGGTTCTTTCCCATTATTCCAGTCATCTAACATCTCCAGCATGCGGCAGCGCAAAATCCTATTTTCCTCCGCAGCTGCTGACTCAGTAGTCGGAACGGTTGTTATGGAGCTTTCTTATGAAATGGGGATGGTTGGTAGAGGGATTTCTGAAGACATGTTGGCACCTCTTTTCGACCTTGTGAAGTAAGGATGGGTACTTTTGGGCTGCTGA
>JASVEL010002263.1:0-158114 GCA_032618575.1 Nicotiana noctiflora
AATTCTCTATTTAAAATATTTGTAAATTATAATTCAACTATGAATAATATGAAAAATATGACATATATCATAATATAAAAATTAGCTGCAACGTCGTTATAACTCAAACATCAAAAGTAATATATTTGATGCGAAATCTTATATGTATATCTGAAGGAGTAATGAATCTTGAAAGAATTTTAATATTATAATTTTTTTTTAAAATACTCCTTTTATTTAATATGCTTTCTATTTGAAAGAGAATTTTTATAAAAACATAATTCACAATTTAAATATGATTCTCAAGCATCAGTTATTTTTTAAGTTTCAATAAGTTAATAAAGTGACACATAGTTTACCATGATAAATAATTATTTATAAAAATAGTTACTAGCTAATAATAAGCTATTAAATTAATAAGTATTGTATCTCGTAAATGTGAAAAAATAATATTTAGGAAAATAATTATAAAAAAAGTACGGACTATTATATAATAAAGACGCATCACAAGTTAATGAATAATTACTTTTAATGAAAGATTTATTTAAAATTTATTATCCTAGACGTTTTAGTGGATAACATGCAATAATTTTTATTTTAATTATGGCATAAAATACTCTCAACTAAATGTAAGAAAAATGTAATTTTGAATAGACAATTTATTAAGAAAATTTGAGGATTTATAAGTTAGTTATATAAAATTGCATATAGTTTTATCCGGCAAGCCCAGTACGCTAGGCATTGAGTTTGTCCGGGGCATAAGCTCCGACGACCGAGGCATAGGTCTCACGGAACTAAGCTTCATACATAAGCCCATGGACGTTTTACGAGTGTTCCGCCTCGAGGCGAGCCCCGAATAAATTCTAATTCTGACTTTTCAAACAAATTTTCTATCACTAACACATGATTTTTTTAATTACATTATGGATCAAGGAAGATAGAGAGAAAAAAAAATATAGTTCAGAATTGAACCCGCATTATTGAGCGGGAGACTTTACTACTCAATAAAAATTGTAAACCTTGCTAGGAAAAATAAATAACTTCCGGAACAAAGAAATTAAGGAAAACTCTGGAGAGGAACAAGCGTGAAACGACGACGTTCGACGGACGTATTTTAGCACCAATCAATTGAACGTTCTATTTCGGTTTTGTAAATTAGGAGTTGAGAAAGAAGAAAAACCTCCATAACCAATTGATGCTAGAAAGCTGCTACTGAATAAATGTCGACAGTGTACGTATTGGAACCGCCGACGAAGGGAAAAGTTGTACTCAACACGACGTATGGGCCAATAGATATAGAACTATGGCCAAAAGAAGCTCCAAAAGCTGTAAGGAATTTCGTTCAATTGTGTCTCGAAGGTTACTACGACAATACCATTTTTCATCGTGTCATCAAATCTTTCCTTGTTCAAGGCGGTGACCCTACCGGCACTGGCACTGGTAACAAAAATCGATTCATTTTTTTAATCTACTATTTTAGTTAGCAGTTTGATAATTTTGTTTAATTTGATTTACTTCGAATTTCCTAATTTAATGTTTGATTGTAATTGCCATTTAGGGCTAAGTGGGACTTAGTTTGTGATTGGCAGGGGCGGATGTAGAGTTAGGTATGGGTTATCGAACCTAGTAGCTTTGGCTCGGATGCTATATATGTCTTAAATTATTCACTAAACAAGTACAAGTAATTGATTATGTACCTAGTAAATGAAATGAGTTGTGGTAGAATCCTGAACTTGAACCTATAAAGTTCAAATGCTAGATCCGCCTTTGTCACTAAATGGACTTCTCAAATAATGAGAATTTGATGATAATTACGATAGGGGCTAAGTGGTGGGAACTTAAACATTATTCATGCATTTCATTTATGTAGCTCATGAACTAAAATGTTAATTTATTGGGTTAGGGGATGCCAGTATTGATTTATTTTGTTCATGTACTTGGGAAAAGGAGAAGACAAAAAATTAAATGAAGATACTTGTACACTAGGCTTGATACATGATATGGATCTCATATAAATGCACATGTATCCTAGTCATTTTGTTCAACCCAAGTAGTCCAAAGAAGAGTCATTATAATAAAGAAGAAAGATTAAGGCGTTCACTCTCATCCATCATATCTTGAATGACAAGATGCTGGAGATGCTCGAGAAGTTGGCCAGTGCAACCACCTCTAAGAAAGCATTGAAAATTCTCCCAGCTTCCTTTAGAGATTGGACTAGGTGAAAAGTGTCTGACTCCAAACCTTACGAGGAGAGTTCGAATCGTTCCAAATAAGGCATTTAAGTCCATCTCTGATTTTAGTTCAATAGTTTTGGTTATTGTCATTCAAATGAAGAGGCATAGTGAAGATTTAAGGGATGAACAAGTTGTTGCAGAAGTAACATGACCCTTAGATTCATGATTTAACTAAGTGGTTGTTGCCACTGAAAAGTTCAGACTTGGATACCATGGCTATTGAATAGCGTATCGGATCCTTAAAAGAACAAGAACTAAGAGTGAAGTAGCCGAAATAATAATCAGTTAAACAAGCTTTGCAAGCACATATTTCTTTGGAGGAGAAAGATGAAAAGCATGGATTGCAAGAAAGAGGTTGTGGATGTGGGAGAAGTCATTGTAATCAAGAAGGAGGAGGTGGATACCTCCAAATAAATAAATAAAAAAGTTGAGACTCCAACCAAGGAAGAGGTCATGGAAGATGCAGAGGAAGAAGGCTGACAAGGAAGACATGACAAATCAATGTTGAAGTAATACTTGTCATGAATCTGGTCATTACTTTTGGGAATATTAAAATAATGTGGAATAAAAAAATTATTTTGCAGAGAGCAAAATAGATGAAGATAGTACTTTACTTATTGGATGTAAGGCGAAAAAAAGTATAGAAAGAAACTATTGACACCTTGATTTTGGTGCAAATTCTCAGATTTGTGGAGAGAAACATTTATTTGTAAAGTTTGCAGAGTTGAAAGGTGGCAACATTACTTTGGGAGACTCCTTACGAGTTCAAATCAAAGGCAGGGGTATAATTCTATTTCATTAGAAATGTGGAAGTTATCAATTTATCTCTGGTGTCTTATATATACTAGAGATGAAAAGTAATATTTGGAGTTCGGGATAGCTTTTGGAGAAATATTATGATATTCATTTGAAAAATTAATGGTTGACTTTTAAAGATAAAGTTGGAGATTAGTACCCAGGGTTCCTATAGCTATACTCCCTCTACTCTAGCTTGTATGACATAGTTTGACATGATACGATGCTTAAGAAAGATATGAAGACTTTTGAAACTTGTGGTCTTAAACGTGGCATAGCATTTGTGGCTATAAAACTATTGAAACTTGTGGTTTTAAACATTCAATAACATTTGTGTGACTAAAACAACTATATTAAAAGTAAAATGAGAAGTTTTAACTTAATTTATTTTCTTCATTTTCTTGGCTTGGATACCAACATCATAAAAAACAGCAACAACAACAACAACAACAACAACATATCCAGTGCGATCCTACAAATGAGGGCTGGGAAGGTGGGTTGTACGTACACCTTACCCCTACCTATATGAGGTAGAAAGATTGTTTTCGATAGACCCTCGACTCAAGAAAAGCGTTTTCAGAACAAGTTTGAAAAATACAAGAGTAAAAAAGTTAAGATGAAAAAGGTAAGTTTGAAAAGTATTGACACATCCAATATATAAAATTATCTATTCTTATCTTTCAGATTCAGTGAAATCCTCTTTCTTTGTCATAGAAAAGATAAAAGATTAAGCTCCAAAAAAATGGACACGTGACCCATCTGAAGAAGTTGAATGACTATCTTCCGGAACTTTTTTGTTTGCTCTTATTTAATGGCATTATTTATTTTCTTTTTCTTTTAGGGTAGCTGTTTTGATCTCCGGCAAATCTTTATTTGATCAAGTAAGATAATTTCATTAAATGGCATCAAGAAGATGCATAGCAAAAATATACAACAAAAGTGCAGTTGTTCATATGCAAAAACTTACTGAATAACTAAGGAGCAAACACAATTCAAAATAGATTCAAAGCTAGTTACAGGGGCCTGGTTGAACCAAGTAAATAAATTGATTAGACAAGTTGCTTTAAGAGAGTGATTAGGAGTTGAAATCCCATAAAAACATCTGCGACTTCTATCATTCCATATGCACCAAAAAATAGTAGCAGGCACCATTTGCCAAGTTTTTTTGATGGATTTCCCAACTCTCCATGATCGCCAGCTCTCATAAGCATCCTTGATACTGTAAGGCATGACCCAGGCAAGTCCAAAAACTAATAAAAACATGTTCCATATGTCAGCTGCTACTGTGCAATGAAGAAACATATGTCTCACACTCTCTGATTCCTCCTGGCACATAAAACATCTATTCACTGTCGGTACGCTTCTTCTACTGAGGTTGTCTTGAGTAAGGCAAGCTTCATACAGGCTTGTCCAGATAAAACCAATTACTTTTATAGGGAGTTTGGTTCTCCATATGAGCTTCCACGGCCATTTGTCAATCAACTCTTTATTGCAGCATAGATTGTGATATCCTCTTTTGACAGTATAGGTTCTATCTTTGGAATTTCCCCATTCCAGCTTGTCCTTCACCTGAGGGTGGACCTTAAAATCTGATAGTTTTGAAAGCAATCTCAGCAGGTCATTTAGTTCCCAGTCTTGGATACCTCTTCTGAACTGTAGTGCCAATAGTGCTCAATAGTAGAATCCTTGTTGCTGGCCAATAGAATAGACTTCGGTGTTCGTCTTTCAGGATCTCTGACCCCAACCATCTATCTTTCCAGAAAGAAATATGAGGTCCATTCCCAAGCTTGAGTGATGAGAAAGTCACCCCATAACTTTGAAATGTGTTTCCATGGCCCAGAAGCATGTGGCAGTCTACTCTGTCTAGTACACCAGTTGTTTGCCACCCCATATTTTGCTTGTATTACAACTTTCCACAGCCCAGGGTTCTCCATGTTGTACCGCCAGTGCTATTTCATTAACAAACTCTTGTTGTGTAAAGTTAGCTTCAGGGTGGACTGAAATGAAGAGTGTTAGCTTCACTGGAAGCTCTTAGTAATCAAGCTTATCATTAGTTGGGTCTCTTATATCCTCTTTTAGCATGCATTGCTGAAGATGATTTCCATGGACTCGTGCAGGTGGTGAAAGCATATATGGTGGTGTGTTTCCTGATGAATTTCACTCCCGTTTAAGATTCAAACACAGGGGTTTGGTGGCATGTGCTGGTGCAGGCTCACCAAATTCGAATGCGAGTCAATTCTTTATGACTTTGGATCGTTGCGATTTTCTCGACAAGAAGCATACAATTTTTGGAAAAGTAATCTACTTGTCTCTTTCATACCACATCAAACCTTTTAACTTGTTTCTGTAGTTTTAGAGCTTCATTCCCTTATTTGCAGGTAAGTGGGGATTCAATATATAATCTTATAACATTGGGTGAAGTTGAAACTGGCAAGGATGATCGGCCTGTGGATCCTCCACCTAAGATAATATCTGTAGAGGTACCTAGATTTCTGTTTGTGCTCTCTTTCACTGCCTGTCTATAAGGTTGTGGCTACTGTTGAATTACATATCTCATGCTTGCCTTGAGGCCCACTGGATTATTGTTCGTCTGTGGTATTACCAAAGTAGTAGTTAGATAGACTCTATGTTACTCAACAGTATTTACTATTTAGAATCAGCTTTTTAACCCACTTTTCAGCTGTTTACCTGATTATATTATGCACTTTTAGTGCTATCACAGGTGAAAAATGCAAAAAGCTCCGAGGTCCATTGGGCTTTCGGCGCAAAATGCAAATAAAAGGTGGGCTTTAACGAGAAAGGCACTAATGTAATGTAGAAAAAAGACAAATATGTATATGTAGTCCAAGACTAATAATTATAAGCATAAATGACAAATATATAGACAAAGAAATAGAAAAACAATTACGATAAAATGAAATATCAATTATTCAGTTTGCCTCTTCAGGATTACGCTCATTGCCTTAGAGCCTTGATGACAGCCCTGAAGCATCCGCTAAGCGAGGCGAAGCACTCAACATGTTTTGCGCCTCGCTTTAGGAACACTGGGATGAATTGGTGGGGCAAGCAGTGATGATTTGTGCAGTTGCGCAGGGGACGTGCCCAGATGGATTTACTTTTAACTTTTCCTTAACACTGTTGGGATGCAGTAAAACATGATATGGAGCCATAAATCATAAAGAGTTCTAGTCCATCCTTCACAGTTTTGATTCAAAGAAAGGATTAGGGCCTTACAAGTCTGGTGGGTAGTGTTCATAAGATTATTGTATTACTGAGGCTTAAAGAGGTAGCAGATAAGCTGATATTTAATTCACAGATCTTAGGTGTCAGCCTTTTTCATATGTTACTGGGAGCCTCTGGTTGATGTCCCTCACCGGCATCGAGGCGACAAGACATGGCTACGACATGGGATATGTGCCATATTCGATCAAGCCAAAGTCACCATGTCAATGTTTTGTTAGCTCTATCAGGATTATGGTCAGAGTGGAACCAGAAGAATCGTATTTTCTTGAACTCTTTTCTTTTGTTCTCTTGGTTGTCCTCTGTTTGCTATCCCTGTTCATGATCATATTCTTTGTCCACTAACAGCGCCAATGTCTTTCTTTGGATTTCTCTCATTTTGCTGCAGCTTTTTCTTTCTTGACTATCGTAGTTTAATGGTTAAATAAAATCATCTCATTTTGCTTTCTCTTCTTCTATTGCTCCTCGTTTTGTTGAAAAAACTGTTCTTTATGTGTTGGGTTTCTCTCTGTTTTTCCAAATTATATCTAGCTTAAGAGATGTAATTTTCTGTAAATTTTGTTTCCTTTAAGGTTCTTATGTTTTGTGGGCTGTCTTAGACTTATAGATCTTCTACAGCCACTGGATTAGCTAACAGTCTGATGCTTATTGCATAATTTATTCTGTGAATCATTGATAGGTATTATGGAACCCTTTTGAGGATATTGTCCCAAGAGCGAAGCTTGCAAAAGCGTTACCTTCTGAAGTAACAACTGAGAAGAAAGATGCAAAACATAAAGCTACTAAGTAAGATTATTTTGTCTGACTTCTAACTGAAACAGTTATTTAGAAAGTGAAATAGTTTTCATCAATATCTTACGTTTTAAAACCCTTTTCTGTTTCTCTCAGAAAGTTGAACTTGCTTTCATTTGGAGAAGAAGCAGAAGAAGAGGAGAAAGAGCTTGCAGCTGTGCGTACAAGGATAAGAAGCAGTCATGATGTCTTGGATGATCCACGTTTGCTGAAGGAACATGATCAAGCTTTGGTAATGACTATGTTTTTGCTATGATATGCCAATCCTGCATCATCTTTATCTACAAAAGTATCAAGCCCTCTACCTTATAGTTGCAATGTCAAAACAACAAGTAAAATTATGACAATCTCTGGTAAGGATGTACATAAAGGAGTGCAGTCAGTTTCTTTGTATCTCATTCCGCTTATACATCGTAAGCAAGGGAGGCTCAATTTTAGTTTCTTCAAAGCATTAGCCAAGCAGAATTGAGTTTTCCTGCATGGGGGTTAAGGAGGCTTCTGATATCTTACTAGGTTACTTGCTTCTGTGTCCCTTTCCCTCCAAGTAAAACAGCCCTTTACTAGCTCATCACAAGTATTCTTTTTGTTAAGTTCAAAGAATGCGCTTTCCATAAATAGAATGTGTTAAGAGGCACTAAGATTGCACCCTAGTGCTCAAATTTCTGCTCTAAAGAAGATACCTGATCTAAATCCATTCAGGAAGCATGATATCGCCCATAATCACAATTTGATCCACACCATTGTAAGGTTCTACTCAATAACCTATAGTTTTCTTTTCCCAATAGGAGAGGGGTAACCGTTCACTGGATAGTTGCGTATTTTCCTGAGCATAACGAGGATGGTTGCGTGTTAGCCTACCTGTCATGGTTGTTAGGTTTGGTGTCTTATGTATTAGACTTTGGCTCATTGCAACCTAACTCTCCCAAATTACTACAATGTTGCTCTCACATTATTGGCTAACTTCCTTGTTATAGTCCCAAATCTGTGCATACTGCTAATATTATGTGCTAAACATTACCTCCATATTTACCACAACTAGCTACTGTTGGTTTCCTTTCTTGTCCTTGTAATATTTTATCAATACAGTCGGATCCTCTATGTTCACAAAAATATTGGTAATCAGTGCGGCTTTCATTCCACATTCAACCACTATGTCATATCCTATTTGAATCATTTGCATGGAGGTACAGTTATCATTATTGTTATGCTGATTCCAGCTTCGTCTCCTATTTTACTCCAAATGACTTCCTCTTCAGCATCTCAAAACCTTGCAGGAGTTGTAAGATCATGCGTGTCACTCTCAGCATTATGGGCAACTTTTGGATTTTGTAGTCTTGTTACTGTTGTCTCCTCAATCATTGTTACTTTTGCAATTTTTGTTAAGTAAGCTGTCATAAGCACCAGATTGATGTGTTCATAGGATTTATATATGGTTTTGGTTTCAAGACTTAGAAATAGTCTCTTGCAAATATGCAAGGTACGACTACGTGCAATCGACTCAATGTGGTTTGGCCCTTCCCTGAACCCTGTGCATAGTAGGAGCATGCTGCACCTGGCTGCCGTTACTTCAGTACATATTATGTTGTAGGGTAAATAACACAGTGGAAAACTGCTCATGCAGGACTCAAATGACGGAAAATCAACAAGGGATGTTCAGTTGACAATCAGAGAAGCTTTGGGATCAAAGAACGAAGCATCTCGTAAAGAATCAGAAGCTGGTTTTCATGAATCCCTTGATAACAGTGATGAAGACGAGGCTGGCTTTGATGCACGTATGCGTCAGCAGATACTAAAAAGGAGGAAGGAGCTTGGCGATCCACCACCCAAACAAAAGTTGCTCAAAGGTAAAAACATTTATTCAAATACGAAGACTAAAACCACTTTTGCAGCACACAATGTGGTCTCGTTTTGTTTGTTTTGTGACAACTCGTCGTCAAGTATCTTCTTTAAATATCTTGCAAATTCTAAGACATTTTGTGGTGCTCCTACGTATGCTTTCATTGCCGTTAGTTCGTTTGTTTGAATAAGCTTAGTTACCTGAACTTCTTTTATAAAGTTCATTTGTGGGTGCAGCACACTGAAACTAGGAATTATACTCTTTCTTACATGTACTAAATCTTGCTCTATCCCTTCATAGTTTCTCTTGTTTCTCTTTCTGTATGATCCTTATTATACACATATGAGTTATAGTGGAGTAACTTTCCACGTATGCATCTTCGTTACATTCCTTTGAAAACCTAGCTGAACAATACCTCTTTCACAATATCTGGCGTGGACATGTTAACTTGAATCATCTCAAAATTATCACACCACAATCAAGCAGTTACCTGACAATGTAATAGGAGATTATCCACGTCTTCACCCGAGCTCTGTCCCGTCTGTCAAATCTCATAAGGAGTTAGTTTAACATTTTATTTAATTTACGTGCTACACCGACCGGTGTCTATAATAGGGACATGAAATATGTGAGGATGCTTGATAGTGCTCTTCATCTATTGCCTTCTCTCGACAAATATCCCCCTTTCCATTTTGCGTGTCTCTTCTTACTCTTTCTATTACCGCATTCTATGTTACTCGGTCCTTGTTAAATGCACCTAGGTGCAACAGGGATTGGTGGCAGGAAGAGCTCTAACCTTGTAGTTCAACACCTCTACTAGATTCTCAATGTTCTCCACTTCACCCGCTGAGATGATTTCACATTGAACTTACCACATATCAGAATGTTTTTACCATGGAAATTGCACAAATTCATGTGTTTATAGGCTTGTAACTGTTTAGTACTAGCACACCCCAGTTTTACATGTATGCTTGTATACATTTTTCTTATGTGGCTTCATTTTGGTTAAGCTTTGTTAAATTTTTTGATCATTTTGCGTTTATCAAAGAGGAATTTAATCATTTTGCGTTAATCTTCTTATTCAGAGAATGGTAATGCAAGAAATCGTTCGCCATCTCCTCCAAGGTGCAGATTTAATCTTATTTCTCTCCATGCTGTTCTCGTTCTTATAGCACATTGCCATCTCAAAATACAACAGTAGCTGAATATCTAGTTTTTTGAGCATATGCTCTTTAACCATCTGCTTGTGTCCAGCATTTATTACGTTCTACATTTGTTGAACTACGTGAATATGCTTTTTATATGAGACGGTCACATAGTTCAACAGTGGTTATCCCTAAATACTTATTACTGCCTGTTGGATAGCAGGTTACTGACAATATTAAGATGTGAAGTAGGACGTTATTGAAGCTTAAATATGAGAAATTTAGTAAATTGGATAGCATGGTTAAGAAAAGGTTTCAAACTTTGATTGAGATGATGGTTTTACTTCTTTTCTGTATATTTCATGTTGTATGCTAATGGGTCTTGTTTTCTGGCACATCTCCTTTTGAAAGGGTGGAAAATGATATTGTACAAATGAGGGTATGCCTTTTGTTTTCTGTTAAATTCTTGAAGCACCCAAAGCTCACAAGGATCGTACCTTGTAAATATTGTTGCCAGCATAATCTTTGTGCTGATGAATAAAATTTGTTACCATTCTCAAAAAAATTCTTGAAGCACCCATGAGGTGCTAATTAGTAGAGATGGTTGTGGAGAATTATATTTTGGCATAGGTTCATTTCGATTGGTATACCACTTATATATTGGGGCTGTTCACACGAAATTTGTACAATTATTACTTTATGGTAATTCACTGCCTGCTCATTCCTGTTGATACCATCAGGCATCTTGGTATGGGCACATTTAGATGAAAAGGTTGAAATAACTAGGAACTAAAGATGTTGTCAGAGATGAGGTTATCTGTTCTAGGATGACTTTAGTATTTTTTCATCTTCCTTTTGCTGACACACTATTTTTCTTGAGTAATTTGTTACTTGCCATGTGTCCAAGGATGCATGGTTGAGATTGGGATACTGATAGCCATTAGTGTCACACTCATTAAACTGCGGTTTGATTTCAAGTGGTTTAGGTTGTATGCACTCTCCTGCGACATAATGAACTGTTTGATTTACTGATTACATTCAGAACTATATTCTCTTCTGGTGCAAAATATGACTATTTTGAGAAAATCCTTTGTATAATTTTTTTCTAAAATAAAATTTTGTGCTTCTCTTTCCCTCAACATATTTGAAAGCTCATTAGTTGCAGGTTTGCAGCTCAATGATCATAATTTGATTTTAGTAGGTCTGATGCTGAACATGACGATGACCGGCCAAAAGTGGATAAGTTGGCTCTTAAGAGAAAAGGAATAGGCTCTGAAGCTAGGGCTGAACGTATGGCCAATGCAGATACAGACTTACAGTTGTTGTCTGGCCCTGAACGAGAAAGACAGCTGCTAAAGCAAAAAAGACGAGGACGAAAAGGACATGAGGAAGACGTATGCCTCTAAATACTGTTAGATTTTCCTTTTCTGGTTTATGTTTTGTAATTATTTTTTATGGGGATCAAAAAACAAAAGAGAACAAAAATGGGTCTTTGGGGATGAAACAAAGCTTCACTGAAAGAGATGTGTCTTTATGGATCCGTTTGCATATATACTTGCCCATCCTCCTTCCCCACCAAAAAAAGAAAAAGAAAAAAATTTGGTGACTACTGGAAAACTCGCTGCTGCATTGAACCAAGAGCGATTTCTTCCATTTTATGCCCCTCTTGATACATGTGGCAACTAGTGTTCTTTTTTTTTTTTTTTTTTGCTGTGGCAGTACGGACAAAATGAACTAAATTTTCTTTGATTTTCGTTTTCTATGTTATATGCATTATATCTTTTGCTTTTGCATAGTTTACAGGGTTTGTGTTGGATCCCTTTTTAATGGATATTCATCCATGATCTCTGTTACAGGAGTTCTTCCATTTTCTGAATGTTGTTTAAACATCTTAAATGAAAAATATCTGAAATCTTGTCTCTATGTTAATCCCAATATGTAGGAAAATTTCCATGTTGAGTTTTCTCGGTAATAGTTAAAAGACGTTAACTATGGATTCAGGCTGATTTAAGTTTGGACTTATATGGAATGGATATGTGTTTTTGCTGGCAGGTTTGTCTATTCTACGTTTCTGCAGTTTGCTCATTATTTTATATGTCTGTTAGGTGCTGGCAAAACTGGAGAAGTTTAAGTCTGGACTTTTTGCTAAAGCCAATGGATCTACTAATGCTGGCAAGGAGGAAGAGTTATCTGATTGGGCAGCAGTTACATTAAAATTCACTCCTGAACCTGGAAAGGTACTTGTTCAATAACTTGTTCAATAACTTGTTCTCGGGATGGTTGGAAACTTATGAAAAGCATAATTCTTCATTTTTAGGCTCTATACGGCTTGCTTTCTGGACTTTCTTGCTTTGGGTTGGGGTTTGGGGGCAGTGAAGATTAAATAGGAATCAAACTTCACTGCATTTGAATGTGATTCCCAACACCTTCATGCTTATTATGTTCATTTCTACTTTTTAAATTATTGGTTTCATCGGCAGGATAAAATGTCACGTACTGAGGACCCCAACGATTATGTGGTACACGATCCTCTTCTGGAGAAAGGAAAAGAGAAGTTCAATAAAATGATGGCCAAGCAAAAGCGACGAGAAAGGGAATGGGCTGGCAAATCTCTTACTTGAGCTGATCTTCCAGCTGAAGAAAGTTGAAGTGCTATTTGTGAAGTTACTCAGTATTCATATTTAAGTGGCGATGTTGTTGGTTCTCTCTTTTTTTAAGGAAGGAGCTGTATAGCTCGTTGGACCATGGCATTTTAAGTCCCAATGTCCTCTTCCGGAAAGAAGTTACGCAAGTGCCGGACCGAAAATACATCTGGTGATATGTATTTTTCCTGTCCTGTGATCATTTCCTTTTATTCAAAATGGATAGGAAATGCTGTACCATTATACTTTTGATTTCAAAGAATGTAAATATTTAACATTACCATTAGAATGGCTCCCAAATCTGCTCATAATGGACTAAAAAAATGGTCTCTTATGTTTGATGTTAGGTTCAAAGTAGTCCCTCAAGTATTTACTGAGTAGTTTTGGTCCTTTAAGTTTGTCAAAAGTTAACACTTTTGGTTTTTGTACGAAATTTAACGAATTATGTTTTGTTAGATTTGACGAAAGTTATGACAAAAAACATTTAACCCTAAACACTGGGACGGTCTCATCAAATCGTATAAATGTAACACACAAAATTGCAAGACACTAAAAAGATACGAAAAACAGTAAAAAATACACCTCAAAAAGCAGAACCAGATTCTAGAAATGGATAAAAAAAAGTAGCAAAACTTACAAAAATTGTACATCTAAATGTTAATTCCTCTATTTTTTTTAACAATTCCCATGAAATCGAACTGATAGAAAAACATTTAAAGGAGACCAATGTGAACTTTTGGCAAACTTGAAGGACGAAAATTGCTTAATGTATACTTAAAGGGCTACTTTGACCCTACTCTCAAACATAAGGGATCAATTTTGTCATCTTCTCGGACTACATCTCAAACTATTATATTCTCTTTTCCTATGGCCAATTGGCCATTCCCTCCTCGGACCAGTTACTCTATACCTAAAATTAACTTAAGCAAATGTGTTAAAAAAAACATGGAGAGAGTAACATCTTATCTAGATTATGATTTCTACTCAACTTGTACGACAGCTTGCAAAAAGACAAAAATAATTTTTTTAGTAAATTCCATCCTTATGACGGAGGAGTTAGGCCAGACTCCAACTTGTTCATTCCAAAGAAGAACATACACCTTGGCTTCTATTACATGATGAAGGTTGATTGAAACCAACCTTTGTAGAAGAGAGAGGTTAATAGACAAATGATTGAGGGCCTCTTCCCTAACCCTAGGAAACTTGAAGAGTTTGTTAGTAGGAAATACACAGATATGTAACAACAACAACAATCCGGTGATATCATACTAGTGGGGTTTGGGGAGGGTAGTGTGTATGCAGACCTTACCTCTATCCCGAAGGAGTAGAGAGGCTGTTCCGGGAGACCCGCAACTCAAGAAGACCAAAAAAGACAAAGAAATATAGCGTTAGTAATACTACATAAATAATAAATAAGTAAACAAATATATATATATATATATATATATATATATATATATATATATATATATATATATATATACACACACACACACACACATATATAAATGAAAGATATAACAACATGAAAATAAAAAGATGATATAATGCAAAAGCCAAATAGTAACCCTGCCAAACTATTACTACAAAGTTATGACATAAGGCAAAACTCAACTACCTCCTATCCTATAACCCTAATACTCGACCTTCACGAGTTCCTATCAAGTGCCATGTCCTCGGAAATCTGGAGCATCGCCATATCCTGCCTTACAACCTCCCCCAATACTTCTTGGACCGCCCTCTACCTCTTCTCGAGCCCTCCACAACCAGTCGTTCACACCTTCTTACCGGGGCATCTAGGCTTCTTCTCTGAACGTGCCCAAACCACCTGAGCCTTGCTTCCCGCATCTTGTCATCAATGGAAGTCACGCCCACCCTCTCCCTAATAACATCATTCCTGATCTTATCGATCATGTTATGCCCGCACAACCACCTTAACATCCTCATCTCTGCTACCTTCATCTTCTGGATATGTGATTTCTTAACCGGCCAATACTCAGCCCCATACATCATGGCCGGACTGACCATCGCTTTATAGAACTTCCCTTTGAGAATCAGTGGCACTCTTCTATCACACAGTACTCCGGATGCTAACCTCCACTTCATCCATCCTACCCCGATACGGTGTATAACATTGTCATCAATCTCCCCTCCCCCTGGATAACTGATCCAAGGTACTTGAAGCTATCTCTACTCGGGATGACCTGTGATTCCAGCCTCACATCCACGCCCACTTCATTCTGCTCAGTGCTGAACTTAACTCTAGGTATTCCGTCTTTGTCCTGCTAAGCTTGAAACCCTTAGATTCAAGAGTTTGTCTCCAAACCTCCAGCCTCTCGTTAACACCGATTCGCGATTCATCAATTAGAACTATGTCATCGGCAAATAGCATGCACCAAGGCACATCCCCTTGAATGTGATGTGTTAACGCGTCCATCACCAGGGCGAATAAGAACGGGTTGAGTGCATAACCTTGGTGTAGCCCCATAACAACCGGAAAATCTTCAGAGTCTCCTCCTATTGTCCTAATCCAAGTCTTTGCCCCATCATACATGTCCTTAATCGCCATAATATATGGAACCGACACGCCTTTCGCCTTCAAGCTCCTCCAGAGAACTTCTCTAGGAACCTTGTCATACGCTTTTTCTAGGTCAATAAACACCATGTGCAGATCTCTCTTTCTATCTCTATACTATTCAACCAACCTCCTAACAAGGTGTAAAGCTTCTGTAGTAGAACGACCCGACATGAAATCAAATTGGTTGTCGGAGACGGACACCGCCACTCTCAACCTTGCTTCAACCACTCTCTCCCATACTTTCATAGTATGGCTTAGTAATTTGATACCCCTATAATTGTTACAATTCTTGTAACAATGGACCAAATATTATTGTTAGACTCCATTAGTAATAATATAACACTTCTTTCTTGTTTTGAACCTAAACTTGGGCATCCCATCTTGATCAAACTTCAAAAGAGCTCTAACTTGACTAAGCATAGAAACATCTTCATTGAAGACATTATGAGTTCTTGTAATTACCCCCAAGTTTGCCTAGAAATATGCAATAGAGTTACTTTCTCTAAAAATATGTACAAAAAAAAATTGCTAGTTGTTATGATATCTTAAAACTGATCCACAATGTGTTTGATTTGCCACCGAGTCTGGCTCCTCATACTGATCATGTTAACAACCATAAGGGAATCAGATTCAATCACAACATTTGTAAGGCCCATTGTCTTCACATTGAAGACCTTGTACTATGGCTTTTGCTTCAGCAATATTATTGGTACACTGCCTCATAAAAACCAAAGAAGCCTTGAGCAAATTGCCATTGTGATTTCTGATTATCCCTCCTCCACATGCTAATCCAGGATTACCCTTGCTACAACCATCCAAATTAAGCTTGACCTAGCCTTGAGAAGGCTTCTCCCAAATAATAACCTGGGATTAATGGCTTCAAATTATCAACATCTTTATATTTAGCATGCCATGAAGTAGGAAGCTGTAAGGTAGGAAAGTGAACACGGCTAGCATTGCAAAAGTAGGACCAAACCATATGAGCAATCTGGCTCCCACTAAGAAGGTGGTCGACATATTCTTCCTTATAGATGGAACATCAAAACCATCAGGGTGGAATTACCACATCAAGCTTTCTGAGGGCATCCTCGGTAGCAATTTTTTCCTATAAAAAAACTTTTTCACAAAGAAAGAAATTTTACAGGGGATACCTTTATGCCAGATTTTCCTACTAGAAAGAGTGCCCCTTTTTTATTTCCTTAAGTATTTGCCAAGCATATTTGGTGGAAAAATTTCCATTTGGTTCGAGGAGCCAATAAGGGCAGTCTCTACTACTTTCATTATTCTCTAGCTTTTCAATGGTGTTGACAACATTCATGGGGAGTAAAATGAAGTTTGTCATAGTTCCATGTCTTCAATGAATTCTTTTACTTGAGTATGCTTAGAAGCCCTCTACAGATGGATTAAAGATTCTAGAGCACCCAAACCTATCCAATTATTCCATCACAATGCCTTCTTGATGTCCATCATATTCCTCCATGTATGAGAGTAGCCATAATTCTATTTTTTCCCACATGGTGGGATCTTTTGCAATAATTAGACTAAAAATTTTTCTTCAAAAGAGTATTATGGGTCCTAAAGTTCCATTTGGCCGAGAAAGCCTTACATACATCATGTAGAGCTCTAAAACCAACTCTGATAAGTAATGTGTCCTTTGTTTTGGTAATGTAACAAACTTCATATGAGAACCAGATAGGGAATCTGATACATTTGGTTCCTCCACGTTCAAAGCAACAAGTCAAGGTCTACCACAAGTCTCAATGAAATCAGATAAGGGAACAACAAAGGGAATAGATAGAGATCAGTTCATCTAATCACGGTACAAGTCAACTCTAACAGTTGTTAAAGCTATTGCACTACACATGCAACAATACAACAACACTGTTGAAGCACGGTGTGTACCAAACACTCCCTTGCATCATCCTAGATGACCTCACTTATATATTACTAACATGAAGCAAAGGAACACACACACTTGCAAAACCTAATTATCATTTACTCTAAAGTGTGCAACCGCTTTCATTCTCCCAAAAGGCATTGAAGAACAAAACAACAACATAACGAAGGACCAGATCCCAACATTGATTACATCATGTGTCCCTAGCATTGTTGTGTGTTTGTTTATGTTATTCACTTGTAACTCCTACTCACCTTAATTAGAAGCATCTCGTAAGACACTTTGTAAACTATAAACTACGTGGTTGTGTTTACTAGAGTTAGTCAAGTGGTTAACTGTGTAGATTTATTACAAAGAGGCTTACAATATAGTTATTGTAAGTATGTAAGGGTTAAGAGCTTAATTCCTAAGTTACAATAGGTTGTAATCTAAAGTTTTTCAGTTAGTGAAGATTAACAAGTGTAGGTTGTGGTTTTTATTCCCGTGAGTTGGGAGTTTTCGCATAAATATCATTGTGTTATTTACTTATTGTTGTGTTATGTAGGAGCTGATAGAGAACCAGGTTCTCTATACAGTTTGATAGACTCTTAGTTTACATTAATTGGTATCAGAGCATGGTCTTTCTAAAAGGATAACACCTAGAAATGATTTACATGGTTGCTCCACCAAATATTAAAGAAGGCCAATCAACCTACAAACTACCAAGATTCAATGGACAATACTATGGCTAGTGGAAGATATGAATGCATGATTTTATCGTGGAAGAAGATTAACAGCTTTAAGGTGTTATCTATGATGGACCATTTATCCCTATGAAGACCATTGGCGAGACAACAATCGCAGTTCCAAATATAAGGAAGGAATATAATGATGTTTATCGTAAATCCATCGAGAAAAACTTCAGAGCAAAGAAGATCCTTGTCTGTGGTATTGGCCCAGACGAGTACAACTGCATCTCAGCATGTCAATCTACCAAGGATGTCTAATAGTCTTTCCAAACTACACATGGGGAACTACTCAGGTCAAGTTGTCAAAAAATGCCATGCTTGCTACTCCGGTCAAGTAGTCCATTCAGGACATGCATAATCGCTTTACTTCCTTCATCAATGAGCTTCACTCCCTTGGAGAAATTATTCCAAGGAACAAACAAGTCAAAAAAATACTTAACGTGTTACCTGATAACGAGGAGAGCAAAGTCAATGCTATCATAGAAGCTAAAGATCTATAGAAGCTGATGATCGACGAACTTATTAGACATTTGAAAACCTATAAAATGAAAAAGAACAAGGATCATAAAAGAAGATAACCTAAAAAGATAAGAACCTAGTTCTTAAGGCAGACAATAGTGAATCAAGTCGTGATGATTTTGATATGGCATATATTACACGAAGATTTCAGAAAATGGTTCGTAGAAATAGAAGAATATATAAGAAAGGAAACTATAATAGAAAGACAAAAGGCTATGATTCTTGTCACAAATGCAGGAAACCAGGATATTTCATCAAAGATTGACCTATCACAAGCATGATATTTCATCAAAGATTGCCCTATCCACAAGCAGGACCATTACGAACACAATGTGTACAAGATAACAAAGAGAAACCCGATCCATAACAGGAAATTCAAGAGAAAAGATGGTGCTGATAATGTTGTGAAGCAAGCTTTTACTATCTGGGGAGATTCCTCTAGTGAGTCTGAGGGTGATGATCAATAGAAGACACCTCCATGATGGCCATTGAAAGCGAAGCTGCAGAATATAATTCCATATTTTCCCTGATGGCAAAAGTGATGAAGATGACGATGAGGTAAACTTTATAGACGTTCAAATAAAATTAGAAGTCT
Organism: Nicotiana noctiflora; assembly: GCA_032618575.1. Lineage (NCBI taxonomy): Eukaryota > Viridiplantae > Streptophyta > Magnoliopsida > Solanales > Solanaceae > Nicotiana > Nicotiana noctiflora. The sequence goes on from JASVEL010002263.1 coordinate 18,982, forward strand.
TACTCTCAAAAGAACCATATATCTTTAGCTAATGTCTTAATTGATGTTTACCACAATTTCATAAATGATAAAAGTATTTTAATTGAGGAAATTGGAGAAATAGAACATGATATAGAGGATTCATTGGTTTTAGTTGTTGATATAAAGGAAATAGTAGAGGAATGAAGAAAGAAAATGTCCTCTTACAAAATTCAACGGAAAATTATATGAACTTATCTAAAGGAAAGGAAGTAGCAAGTAAGGCACACCTTAAGCTTGAAATTAAACTCAAAAAGATAAAATTGAGCCTTGTTGCTGAACTTGAAAGAAATAGATAACTTTAGGAAGATTTAAGCAGGGTTAAAAATGACCTATATAAATTTGTGAAGTGGACCCATTCCTATGATACAATTACTTCCACATATAAAAGTAATGGGGGGAACATGCAACGAATTGGGTCCCAAAATAAAATGGCTCCATATAACCCACGTATAACATATGTTACTCTGCTTGATAACTAGTTTTTCACTCACTGTGGTAATATTGGTCATTACAAAGATTCATGTAAAGCAAAGCTTCAGTCCCAACAGAAAAATAAAGTTATTGTTGAGAAAGTATCTACTCCCAGGGAACCTAATATCTTAAAAAGAAAAGTGTGATGCCTGCATGGACAAAAGAAGTTTGATTCGTCCCTTCCCTCATTGCAAGGGACCCAAACTTATTTGGGTTACTAAGTCTAATCTCTGATTCTCTTGTGCAGACAGTAATGAAATGAAACAATAAAAAATGGTACATATATAGTGGCTGGTTAGATGATTCTTTCTCTTAAGGCCCTACAAAGTGTGAGTATGTTCTTTTGAAATGGCAAAAAAGGATATATTATAAGAGTTGAAAATTGGAAAGACACTCACTCACTCAATTGAAAATGTGTATCATGTGAATGACTTAAAATATAGCTTGTTGAGTGTCTCTCAGTTCCACGATAAAGGAAACAAAGTGGAGTTCCTGTCAAAGTCTTGCACTGTCGCCAAACTTATAACTAGTAAAATGGTTTTGATTGAAAAACGATTTAAAAATATCTATGTTGCAGACTTTGATTCTCCTAATGGTAGTGATATTACAAGTCTGAGTGGTTTTGATTGCAAAAAGATTTAAAAATATCTATGTTGCAGACATTGATTCTCCTAATGGTAGTGATCTTACATGTTTGAGTGTTGTTGATGATCATCATGAACTATAGAACAGAAGGCCGAGACATGAAAACTTTGCCTTTTTGAACATGCTGATCAATAAGGACCTGGTTCATGGGTTGCCAAAGTCAAAGTTCAAAGATCACAAGGTGCGTGATGCATGTGTGAAAGGGAAGCAAGTCATGTCCTCATTCAAACCAAAGAAGGCAGTGAGCACCTCAAGCCATTGGATCTTCTTCATATGGATATGGGTGCACCTATAAGGATGCCCAGTAGAGGAGGAAAGAAGTGCATCTTCGTTATTGTTGATGACTATTCCAGATTTATATGGACTTTATTCTAAGAAGTCAGGTCCTCATTCAAGCCAAAGAAGGAAGTGAGCACCTCAAGGCAACTGAATTTTCTTCATATGGATCTGTGGGAAATAAGTACATCTTCGTTATTGTTAATGACTATTCTAGATTAACATGGACTTTATTTCTTAGAACCAATGATGAAACCTTTCGAGTTTTTGTTGCTTTTGTGAAGAAGATTCAAGTGAAGATGAGCCATAATGTTGTGAATTTAGATCTGATCACGATACCAATTTGACAATGCAAAATTTGATGAATTTTGTGCTAATAATGGCATAAGTCATAATTTTTCCACTCCCAGAACACCCAAACAAATGGTATTGTGGAGAGGCAAATTAAGATTCTTGAAGATATAGCAAGGACGTTGCTGATTGATAGTGGTGTACCAAAGAATTTTTAAGCTTAAGTGGTGGGCAATGACTGTTATCTGATTAATATGTGCATGATCAAGTCCCTCTTAAACAAGACCCCATATGAGTTACTTAATGGTAGAAAACTAAAGTTGACTTACTTGAGAGTATTTGGATGCAAATGTTTTGTTCTCAATAAGCGTAAGGAAGTGTTGTGAAAATTTGATGCTAAAAGTGATGAAAGAATCTTTTTATGCTACTCTTCACAAAGCAAATCATATAAAGTCTACAATAAAAGGATTCAATATGTAGAGGAAAGCATACATGTAATCTATGAGAATCACATCACTCAAGCGGAAAATATTCACATGATAAGGATGATCAAGATGGACATTATTCAAAGGTCCCTAGAGAGGTTATTGATATGACAAACGGGAAGGCAGATCTAATGAGTCAAATCAAGGAATTCAATAAAGAAGATGTAGTGGAACTTCCAGCTGCTTTGGAGGATCCTAGTCCCTCCATCACAGCAACTGAAGCTGACAATAGAGTTGTTGATGTTGTTTCAAGCACTCATGATGCAAAGCAAAGAAGTGTTATTCACTCTTCCATCGATGCTTATGATGGGTCTCACATGGAGGGAATTGGTTCCTCATATCCTAAAATCGAGGTGTTTTACTAGAAGCACAAAATCTTACATCCTCTTCAAAATGTAATCACTCATTGGGATTCAGACTAGATCCAAGGCAAGAAACATGTTTGCTTTTTCATCGTTCTTGTCTCAAATTGAGCTGAAACATATCAAGGAAGCATTTAAATATGCTAACAATATTGCTACGATGCAAGACGATCTCCATCAATTTGAGAGGAACAATGTGTGGCACCTAGTTCCTCGACTCTCTGATAGAACAACTATTGGAAATAGGTGAGTGTTCAAAAACAAGCTTGATGAGTTTAGAAATACAAGGTTATAACCAATGAGAAGAAATTGATTATAATGAAACTTTTGCTCCAGTTGCAAGAATGGAAGCCATTAGAATTCTCATTGCTTTTGCATCTCATATGGAATTCAAACTGTTCCAAATGGATGTTAAGAGTGCATTCGTGAATGGATATTTGAAGGAGGAAGTTTTTGTCAAATAACCACCCAGTTTTGAATGCCATGAACATCCTGAACATGTCTTCAAACTTTACAAGGCTCTATAAGCAGGCCCCTTATGTATGGTATGATAGAATGTCCAGGTTCCTTTTGGAAAATGGATTCTTTAGAGGGAAAATTCACAACATTATTTTTCTAAAGGAAAGAGTGAGGTACATGCTGATTGTGCATGCCTATGTTGATGACATCATTTTTAGTGCAATATGATTCCTTGTGTGAGGAGTTTGCAAAGCTTATGGGAAACGAGCTTGAGATGAATATGATGGGATGGCTACAAGTTAAGCAAACCTCTAAAGGAAAGATGATAATTTAGCAGAAATAATTAAGGTGCTTCTAAAAAGGTTTGAGATAGAAAGCTTAAAGACCATTAATACTTCCATTGCTACTGCCACTTGTCTAGACATGCATGCACTTGGTTTCCCTATAAACAAAACTATGTATCGGGGTATCATTAGATCTCTCTTGTATCTAACGGTTAGCAGACATTGTGTTTAATGTTGGGTTGTATGCTAGATTCCAATCAAGTTGTAAAGAATCTCATTTGAAAGCTGCCAAAAGAATTATGAGGTATCTCAAAGGAACGCAAGACATAGTCTTCTATTATACCTCAAGAGATAATTTTGATTTAATTGGGTATGTTGATGCTGACTATGCTGGTTATCTGGTGGATAGAAAGAGTGGGATCATGTTTGAGCTCATGGGGTAAAAAGAAGCAAAATTTTGTGGCCCTCTCTACTATAGAAGCTGAATCTATAGTAGTTGCCTACTTTTGCACCCAACTGTTGTGGATCAAGCACAATTGGAAGACTTTGGTGTATTCTCTGATTTTGTGCCACTAATGTGTGATAACACAAGTGCCATTAATATGGCGATGAACCCGGTTCAATATAAGAGGACAAAGCATATTGGTGTGCGATATTATTTCCTAAGGGACAATGTTGAAAAAGGACTCATTTGTATGACATTCTGCAAGACAGAGGACCAAGCAACAAATATCTTCACCAAAGCACTGAGTAGAGAGTGCTTTAAAAGAAATAGAATAGAGTTTGGTTTGATCAAGCTAAACCGAGACAAACATGCATACTATTACAGGTAAACATGCATGGAAACTACAAGACAAACAAGTAGCTAATGATATTTCAATTTTTAGGAGGGATGGTGCTCATATTTTCAAAATCAGCCAGTGAACTTGGTTCCACTTAGGTTAGTATTTCCACTTATACTCATACATATTTTTGAACTGCTAGCATGCCACGTTATTAGTTATATGTGCCTTTTCCCATACCTATTAAACCTAAACGACACGCCTCTTACAAACTGACATGTCTACCCATTTTATTAAATCACGTCTACTTGTAACCGATCCCTCATTTCCCTCTAAATACCCCTAAAAGCCAGTCTCTCTCTCAACTGTCTACATCAAACAACATTCTTCTAAAAAAAATGCTCTTCGTGTGTCTTCAATGTATCAAAATCGACCATGTTCTCACCACAATCTGATTCTCCAAAAGCAACTGCTGAAGTCCTTGCTATTTATTCGTCTCATGAAGATGACCATTAGGATCGGAGCCCCAACCTTTACCCACCGAAACCCTAATTTCCAACCAACCGGTCACTTCCCAACCTCGAGGAGTGCAACTGGCGCTCAATAAATAAACCCGGTCGAGAAAACCTATGTTACATCAACCTCTCATTATTACTCATGCATGAATTACCACAACATAATTAGATCTTGACTTTTAACTTGAATACATTTGGCTCAATAGCCGGAATTCTTCTCATGATGGATACATATCTTTATAAATAACTCCAAATATTATGAATATCATTACATGACAAAACTCAAAACTTTAATTACATGACCCACAATGTACATGGAGATTCTATGATAATAGATACCTAAATACATAAAATGAACTAGACCCAAACATCCACTAAAACTATTGTGGGCTCACCATAAGTTGAGTAATGAAGACGATTCCTATCAAATATCCATATCATCTTGTAGAAGTATACCCGCATCCATTAAAAGATGCACCTCCCCCAGTAAAAGAGACGTGAGTACATGTGGAATAGTACTCATATGTAAGGCAGACAAAACAATATATGAAAATACGGTAACTCAAATAATAGGTAAATAAAGTACATCAAGACACTACAAAACGTCCCATAGAATTATATTTCAATTATTATTATACTTACATCATTTTAAACTTCTTGGGATCAATTGATCTATACGAATTATGCGTGGGATACCAAATATAATGTAGATGTAACAACATGTGCAAACAAGGGCAATGAAAGTGGCCCCTATGTTTCGTGTTTGCTATGCATCTTACTAGACCGTCCATATCCCTCCCTTGCTATGCACGTTATATACCTACGCATTTCATAGACTGTCCATAGTATTTATTCATATTATATACCTATGCATTTCATAGATAGTTCATAGATTTTATTCATATCGTACACCTATGCGCTTCATAGACCATCCACAGGATCACATATACAATACACCTATGCATTTCATAGACCATCCATTAGATTCCATATACCATACATCTATGAATGTCATAAACCGTCCATAGGATTACCTACACAATACACATATGTGATTCATAGACCGTCCATTGGATTACCTATACAATACACCTGTGTGTTTCATAGACCGTCCATAGGATTACCTATACAATACACTTATGCGTTTCATAGATCGTCTATAGGATTCCATACACAATACACCTATGTGTTTCATAGACCATCTACATGATCACATATTTTATTATACACATATGCGTTTCATAGCCCGTCTATAGAACTCACATATACAATACACCCATGTGTTTCATAGACCATCCATAAAATTCCAAATACACTACACCTATGCGTTTCATAAACCGTCCATAGGATTCCATATACAGTACACCTATGCATTTCATATACTGTTCATAGGATTCCATACACAATACACCTATTTGTTTCATCCCATAACCTTTCACACCATATATCACTTAATTCTTTCGACCACTTACAATATTATTATTTCATTGGCTCTCTTGGCCATACATATAATTCTCCTTTCATGGCACAATGGCCATATTCCATATTGCACACTTTTATTTCTTACTTTCAAGGATCATCATCATAAAAATCAACACATAGAACATTCCAAAAATCACAACTTTAAGTTTATTAGAAATGAAGACTTTAAACACAATGGATTTCATTTTAAAAAATGGAGTAAAATGATAAGTAATCAAAGCACAAGTTAAAAACCATAAATGAGTAAAACATTATTTATTCTTAAAATACTTTTTTTCCAAAAGGGCAATACACAATTTCAACTCATGAATATGTAAGTACTCAAAACACATTGGAAATAGTTACAAAGCATGACATTAGTTAAACCAGTCACATTTGGGCATGACTTGAGTACATAAGCTTTTAGACAAATCTATTTTCGAAGTCACTTTGGAACAGTTGAATCAAGGCTCATTTCATAACTTTTCTCACATCATCTCATTTCATTGGCTCCATTGGCCACAAGTATAACTTTCATTATTGGCACGGTGGCCACACTTTACATATTCAACCGACTTCTTTCACTTTCCATTATCTTTATAGGTTATCAACAATAATACATTTCTAATCAAGACTTTAGGTACACATATGAGAAATTAAGAGTCTTAAGCACATAGAGTTTTTCTCACAAATTTGGCATCATAACATTTATTTGAAATACGACTCAAATCCATAACATTTCAATACACATATCATTCTTGTACACATTCCCGAAGGATAACATAATACATTTGGAACTCGTTTTGAACATATAACTTTTAACACTTTATTTACTCGAGGTATTTAATTATTAGGAACAACTCGGAACATGGGAATATAAACTTGAGCCAACCATACTCGAAATTACGGAAACATTATGAAATTCAATTCTAAGAGTATAGTTTAGCCAACATACCTCGCTTTGAGCTTTTCTTAAATTACTACAAAGTTTTGAAAATCCTAGCAATCTCGATCTATTTAGAGACATAACAAAATTGAAAAAAAAAATTAGGAAGATATTTATTGTTTCAACTTATTTGAGCATTTTATCAAACAGTACGTGTACAAATTTGATTACAAGGTTCTTCCATAAGATTTCCTTCACTCCAGAATCCAATCTTTACCCATTTGAGCTCAAAAATCTTCCCACAAACCTTATTGGTACATGAATGTATAAATAATACTCCCACACCAAAGAATCATACTCCCAATCAACCATCTTCTACCCAAATCCGAAATTGAAAACTAGGGTATGGAACCTTACCTCTTAGATGAAGACTTTGTGAACTTTCTTGTTGAACTTCAAGGCTTGAGCAAGATTTTGATAAACAATTCGTTTAGGGATTTCTCCTCTCACTGTAGCGAACTTCCTCTCTCTATCTCTCTCTCTCTATATATATATATCTAAAAATATCATATGATTCCTTCAAAAATGGTCTCTTACATCTATTTATAGAGATAGTTCCAAGTTATAAAAATAGAAAACTGGACCCTCCAAAATCTGGACCGGGCTATAGACCAGGCTAGGAAAGCTCTGCAAAAAGCTACACACTGGGATTCGTGAGGGATATAGCACTGTCCAGCGTACTATAGACCAAGCTTCGCGAGGTCGAAGTGATTCAACTCCCCAACGCACTGTTCAATCCAAAAAGTCCAAAGATACAATACATTAACCTACCTTGGCAACACGAAACCAATTACTTACCGAAAAGTTTTGGGGCCTTACACAATCACTACCTATAGTCTCCTCCCCTACTCAGTCCAATTCAGGTTCCCATCTCAATAGAAAAAACCAAACTCCTAAAAAGTATGTTATTTCTCCCTCATTGACTGCTACCACAGAGAAAATAGAAATCGAAGAACCTTCCTCCACCTCTCGCTTTATCCAAACCACAGAAGAAATAGTGGAAGGAGATAAAGGTGCAGAGGTTTCTAGTTAACGTATTGAGGAAAAAATTGTGGACAAAATGGTTGTTACTATTCTGGGTGGTGGTGAGTCAGTATTTGGTGTCTCTAAAACCCCAACAGTTTAGGGGTTAGATCTTAATGTCTTGTCATCATCAGATAATGCTCTACTCCCCTTTATCAAAACTACATTGTCAAATACTAAGAGTGAGAAATATGAAAATTCTTTGACTGTTGTTGTTGAGAGAAGACCATTTCGGGTGCCACGCCCTGAACCTAGGGGCGAGACTGGTACTTGTGACTCACTTAAACTAGCGTACCAACTTACGATTGAGGGACTCTGAGCATACAAAGTCATACTTTAGCCATGGGGCCACATTGCAAGATAATTTGCAAAGAAAAATATAAAACTGAATAGGATCTAGATTTGTCTAAACATCAATATAAAGCTGGGCATACAAGGCCGTCATAACTACTACAATTGACAAACCAACAAAATATATATACAAGGCCTACAAGCCCAACATACTACACTACCTGACAGGATATGTCTTCAAGCCTCAAGTGATGGATGTACTATGATAGGAGCAGGGCCCCAACCTATATATATATATATATATATATATATATATATATATATATATATATATATATATATATATATATATATATATATATATATATATATATATATATATATATATATATATATATATATATATATATATATATATATATATATATATATATATATATACCTAGACCCGGCAATTCCAAAGGACGTGGAGCTTACCGATCAAGCAGAACTTAAGAAACATATATTGAGAAGGTCTACCAGCCTGTCTATCTGAACATGCACAGAAGAAATACACTGTCCCCAGAAAAGGGACGTCAGTACAAAATAATGTACCGAATATGTAATGAAATAAAATAACTTAAAATTGAAATTGAACTAATATTATAATAATTGAAAGTAACTAGGAGTCAAAGATGATCTGGAGATATACTTACCTGCTGATACTGATGCTGATGCTGACTCAACTCTCTTAATATAGTAAGTATAATAAATGTCCGGCCTTATAATGTTTGTTATGTGTAACTACTCGGTTGTAGTAGGCTCGCTCATAAGCGTTTGACCATACTAGGCTAGGTATCTTGGCAGTTCTGGGCTCGCTCATAGGCGCTCGACCAAAATAGGCTCGGTATATAACTTATTATCTAATTAGAGGTTGCCCAATATGGGTCTTCCCATTGATTATAGCTCAATGATAGTGAAACTATTTTAATATTGTGTGTGTGTGTGCATATATATATATATATATATATATATATATAGACCCTCTACTCTATTGATTGGAAGAAGACAATACTTAAGTGAATATAAAGTCCCGATAAGGGAGAATACTGTAACATATGAAACTAGGATAATGTGAATGCATTCAGAAATACGAACATCTCTTTGTGTTTGGTTATCAAACATATATAGGTACGAGCTCATGCCAAAATGAAGGAAAGCTTTAACCTTAACATACCTTATCACAATCTTTTCAATCACCAAGTTGAACTTGTCTTTACCTTAATCTACAACAACAATAATAATACTATCATTAAGGTACTAAAGGTACAGCTATCGCATAACGAACGACAAACTTATTTTGTATTAAAACAGGCAGCATCTCCCCTATAATCCTTACTTCCTCCAAATTCAAGATAAGACCAACAATACAAGAATATAATAATAACAACATATATACATTATTTCAACCTTATATACGCCATAAAATACTAAAACTGCCCAACAAACCCCAATCTCTTCATATACAAAACGACACTATAGCAGTGTCAAATGACCCGAAAATATCACGACGAATAACCCGCCTACCACTGCATTCTCCATACCCTTCTTCATCCAAAACTCCATAAAACTGTAGTAAAACATGCAATTCAATAGCAACACAAAATAGTCCACAAAATAGCCCGCTACACGTGAATATCTCAAACTCACCGCTTTCGATCACCGTCTCGTGAGTTCGTACAATTATAAAACGACTTTCCACACATATCTAGAAGAAATCATAGATGAAAGAGAGAAGAAAAATTACCTTATTTTTTGAATAACTCAGCTCCTATCTTGGTTCTTCAAACTTAAGGTTTTTCCTCCGACTAGAACTTAAAAAGGAGAGAAATGCAATTAGGGTTTATGTTCAATTTTTGGGAGTATGTTTGCAGAGGTTTAGGTCTGGTTATTGTCCCTCTTATCAGTGTATTATATGATATAAATATTCTTTTAAAAGGTCTTTTTGGACGACCCGAACTAGCCCACTATTGGACCCTCATTATGCAAGAAGGTGACACACCTACTTATCACCTAACAGTCGGTGCAGTCTCGTAAAAATGCATATATATCTCTACCTTAAAGTTGTATTGATAAAAAATCTATTGTGTTAGAAAATAGACTCATATATGTTCAATTTGATAGGTGGAATATTGATAACGAGGTATTATGATGCATTTTACACCCTTTCGTACTTGAGTTTTGATTAGAAATATGTACAAAAAAGTCCCAAAGGCTCACATGTTGTACTTGATTGCAGGGTTTGGTCAATAAGGTGACAATTCGACAAAACCATCTCAAAAAGGAGTGAAACATGCACAAGTACCAAGAACAAGTCCAAGCTCAGTGTAACGAGACCAATGCGGCCGCAATCCATTTTGTGCGGCCCGCAAATAAGAGGTTCAGAGAATGCTCATTTCAGGCAACCAAATAATACGGGCGTACTCAATTTTGTGCGGTCAGCAAAGCTCAGGTTCAGAGAAGTGCCAAGTTGGAGGAACATTGCTAATGCGGTCCGCGGTCCATTTTGTGCGTACCGCATTAGAAGCCACCGTGGCCGTAGTGCATTTTATGTGGCCCGCGGTGGCCAAGTTCAGAGAGCAAATTGTTTTAGCTAAGAGCCTTAGTGCAACCGCACTCGATTTTTGTGCGGTCCACACTATCCCCGTAGGGGTATTTTTTCCAGAATTTTTGGCCTAGTATAAATAGTTTCTTTTTATTTTTTTTAGGTCATCAGTTGTATTCTGGACAACAGCCGCGGTCGTGAATAGTGTTTTTTTTTCCATTTTGAGTAATTTTACAATATTTTCATCTTTGAATCTTCAAGTTTTATCTATTAATTAAATATTGTAGGTTTTGCTTCATCTATTTCTTTATTTTCTTCTATAATCATGAGTAGCTAGACCCATTAGCTAGGGTTATGGCTCAACCCTAGTGTAGGTAATTGATGGATCTTGTGTTTTAAGAATTGCTTGTCTATGGGTGTTTGTTATTTGGACTAATTTAGGGTTTTAATGTTGAATTTGTGGTTGCAAACACTAGTTTATGCCTAGTTGACTTTGGCTCTTCTTGAGAAAGAGAACCCAAGTCTATGAAATTGGTCCAACAAGGAATTGGGGCGCATTCAAGATATTGATACCCCAATTAAAGGGTTAAACCTAGAGATAGTAATGCCTGACTTGAACCTCTATTGTTTGCACAAATTATCATACCCAATTGGTCTTGAGAAAGTCAATTTTGGAAAAATCACTCGAACTACCGAGATGTATAAAGCGAGTAGAATCATGCAATGGTTATATCGTAATCCCCAAATATGACAATCTAGACTTAGACTCAAGAATCCGTCAATTATCCACCTAGGAAAAAGTCGCTTCCCTAGTGCCATTTAAACTAATAGACAATCTTCAATAGTTTTGTCTTAGCTTAACTTAGCTCAATTTAGCATTATAGTAGTATAAAGTTAGAAGTAATAGCAAAAGTAATTATGAATATAAGTGCAAGTAGGAACAACTACGCAACTCCAATTTAGGTAGACACTCAATTCCAATCTCTAGCTTCCTGTGGAAATCAATACCGACCTTCTCGGGCAAAAGCTACTTCGACCACTCTTTCTACTTTTTAATAATACAGGGTTGGCCTTGATCAAACACCCAGTAACTCTAAGTATATTGGGATAAAGTTTCAGTTACATTTTACCCAAATTTCAGTAAACTTATGAACGAAACTTGTGATGTCTTTCATCAACTTTTGTTACGACCCCAAGAGTTTGAATACTTCAATCCAAAATCTTCCCGTGAACCTAAAATATTAAGTCGTTCCATCATGGATGAGTGTCTTAAGGCTTTGGTTTTCTAAATCGACATACAAAAAGATTGTATCGTGGTCTCGAATCCCATTTCCTCCGGTATGTAAATGAAAGGGGCAGAAATCTCCAACTTGCCGACATTCGACGAAACATTATTTTCTTCAATTCCTTAGCTTCTAAACCTTCCAGCTCTCTATATATTTGTTGTTCATAATCTTCAATATATATAACATCCGAAGTAACATGATAACTTACTTTATATACTTCCAAAAATGATCTCATTTTTGGTCTTACGTTAGTTTACTTACAACTCATTTTTACGTACGAAAATATGGGGTGTAACATCATTCCCCCCTCCCCCCTTAGGAACATTCGTCCTCAAATGTTTACTCTTAAAGAGATAGCAATTGTTTTCCAAAGTATCCTCCGTACACTAGATTAAATCCAACCTACACGGATCCAAAAAACAAATTATACATGCCACACATGGCCATTGTCTATAAATATCAATACTTTCCCTCACACAACCATAAATTATAAATTCTAAAAGTCAAAAGTAAGAGCTTGCCCGATGATATATTATCTTTAATAGAGCTACGCTCAAATATCCAATCTCGAACCAGATCTTCAGTTTGAAATAGGTGGGGGTATTTAGACATTATTTCTTCCTCCGCTTCCACATTCTTTCTTCTCAATAAAACCTTCATAGAGGCTAACTCCTTATTTTATAGCTCATGGATTTGTCGGTCTAGGATGGAAACTAGAACTTCTTCACACAACAAGTCCTCTGTAATCTGTACATCATTAGTGGGCACCACTCGGGTAGGATCGCCAATACACTTCCGTAGCATAGATACGTGAAAAATTGAATGGAAAAACTCCAATTCTGAGGGCAATTCTAACTTGTAAGATACTTGGACACTCTCTGAATAATCCTATAAGGCCCAATATATCGTGGGCTAAGCTTGCCTTTTTTGCCAAACCTCATCATACCCTTCATAGGTGATACCTTTAAGAACACCCAATCATCAACTCCGAACTCTAAGTCTCAATTTCGTACGTCATAATATGACTTATGATGACTCTAGTCTATCAATAATCGCTCCTGGATAAGCTTAACCTTCTTTACGTCCTGCTGAATCAAGTTTGGCCCATGTAACCCAGATTCTCCAACATCAAACCATCCTATAGGGGATCTGCACTTACGCCCATACAAAGCCTTGTACTCATCCATCTGGATACTAGAGTGGTCGATGTTATTATATGCAAACTCAATAAGAGGTATATGTTCATCCCAACTTCTTTTAAAATCCAACACACATGCTCGTAACATATCATCGAGTGTGTAAATTGTGCGCTCTTGCCTATTAGTCTGTGGGTGAAAAGCTGTGCTGAGATTCACCTGAGTCCCTAGACCTCTCTAAAATGACCTTCAGAAATGTCTTGTAAACTAGGCCCCATGGTCAAATATAATAGATTCTGGTACTATGTGTAGCTGTACTATCACCTTAATATATAACTTCACATAATATTCAGTTATATATATAGATCTGACGGGTAGGAAATGGGTTGATTTCATGAGCCTATCGACTACTACCCATACATAATCAAATTTATGATGAGAACGAGGCAAACCCATGACGAAGTCTATATTTATCACCTCATATTTCCACGTCAGGATCTCTATAGTCTGCATTAGCCCTCAGGGCTTCTGGTGCTCTACCTTCACCAGCTGGCAACTAGGACACTGGGTAACAAACTCAGCAATGTTCTTCTTTATATCATTCCACAAGTACACATCCTTAATGTCATGATACATCTTTATCGACCCAGGATGAATGGAGTACCAGGAATAATATGCCTATGACATAATTCTATCTCGTAGCCATTCTACATCTGGAATACACGGATGACCCCTACATTTGAGAAACCCATCTCCCTTGAGCTCTAACAACGACTTCTTCTGTTGCGGAACTTGTTGTCTCAACTTGACCAAATCTAGGTCCTCGTACTGCCTTTCCTTGACTTCAGCTATGAAAGATGATTTTACACTATTTTGGAGTACGACTCCACCATCATCAAAATCTAGTAACTAAACCCCCAAACAAGCCAATTGATGAATCTCTTTAGCTAATTGCCTTTTCTCATCCTCTACATGTGCTAATCTGCCCATAGATCGGCGACTTAAGGCATCTCGTACAACATAAGCTTTCCCTGGATGGTAGAAAATGTCACCATCATAATCTTTCAATAACTCTAGTCATCACCTCTGTCACAAATTTAACTCTTTTTGATTGAAGATGTATTGTAGGCTTTTACGATCGTAAATATATCAACATGAACACCATATAATAATTACGACATATCTTAAGTGCATGGACAACTATAGCTAAGTTGAGGTCGTGGGTGGGATAATTCCTCTCATGTTTCCTTAATTGCGATGAAGCATACACAATTACCTTCCTATATTGCATCAGGACATATCCTAACCCGACACCTGAGGCATCACAATACACGCATAACCCTCCGGATCCTCTAAAAGTGTTAGAACTGGTGTTGAGGTCAACCTGTTCTTAAGCTCTTGGAAACTCTACTCGCAAGCCTCTATCCACTGAAACTTTGTTGCTTTCTATGTCAGCTTTGTCAATAGACCGAAAAGGAATAAAAACCCTCTACAAACCTCCAATAATAATCTACTAAGCTTAGAAAGCAATAAACCTATGTCGGAGTGGTAGGTCTAGGCCAGGATTTCATAACCCCATTCTTCTGAGTATCTTCCTTTATACCTTCATCAGATACAATATGGCCCAAGAATGCCACAGATTTCAACCAAAACTCACATTAAGAAAACTTAGCATACAACTTACAATCACTGAAGGTTTGGAGTACCGCTCATAGATGGCGTGCATGCTCCTTCTCTGAACGTGAATAAACCATAATATCAACAATAAATACTATCACGAACAAATATATAATGACTGGAATAGGCTATTCATCCAGTCCATGAATATGAGGGTGCATTTGTCAACCCGAAGGACATGAAAAGGAACTTGAAGTGGCCATATCGAGTCCTGAAGGTTGTCTTTGGAATATCTTTCTTCCGAACTCTAACATAGTGGTACCCACAACCTCAAATATATCTTTGAAAAGGATCTAACCCCCTGTAACTGATCAAACAAGTCATTGATCCTTGGAGGTGGATACTTATTCTTAATAGCTACCTTGTTCAGCTCTATAAAATTGATACACATCCTCAACGAGCCGTCTTTCTTCTGCAAAAAAATACTGGTGCATCCCAAGGTGAGGTACTGGGTCTGATGAAACCTTTCTCCAGCAAATCTTTTAACTACTCCTTCAACCCATTCAATTCAACAGGTGCCATTCTATACAGAGGGATAAATATTGTTTGAGTTCCCAAAAGTAAATTGATGTTAAAATCAATCTCTCGCTCTGGAAGAATACCTGGAAGCTCATCTCAAAACACATCTGCGTACTCTTTGACTACTGGAATAGAGTGAAGCATAGGTATCTCAGCATCTACATCTCTAACTCGCACAATATGATAAATGCACCCTTTTGCGTTCATTTTCCTCGCCTTCAGATAGTAAATAAACCTTTCTCTAGGTGTAGCTATATTACTTACCCATTCAAGGACTGGATCACCTGGAAAATGAAATTTGGTTGTCTTTGCTCTGTAGAATAGCAAGCTGCCAACCACTTCATGCCCATGATAATATCAAAATCCATTATCTCTAGCTCAATTAGGTCGGTTGAGGTCTGACGACTACAAACTCTTACCTTACAACCTTAATAAATTCATCCAGCAATAATCGATTCTCCGACCGGTATAGCTACCACAAAAGGATCACTTAGAATTTCAAGAACTATACCAAAATTCCCCGTGACAAATGGGGTAATATACGATAAATTAGATACTAGATCTATCAAGGCATAAACATTATGAGAGAAAATGGTCAATATACCTATCACAATGTCTTGAAGACTCTTGGTCCTATTTACCCGCTAAAACATAGATACAGTTCTGCTTACCACCTGAATTGGAACCTCAACCTCTGCCTCGACCTCTACCAGTAGAAGACTAAGAATATTTCCTTGAGGGATGCACAGACATAGATGACCCTGTTTCTGAACTCGCTGCTTGTGCCATACCCCCAAAATCTCTATTTGGGTAATCTCGCATCATATTCCTCGGATGCCTGCATATATAACAAGCATTATAACCTGCTCGGCATCAGCGCAAGTTTCTGCTACCAAAGATGTCACATCGCACCAAAAATGACCATGTCTGCACTGAACCTCATTGTCGCTGCAAACCTGATGCTCGTAAGCTCTCACTAGGTCCCGACTAAGTATAGCGGCCATGCTTGTAACCTTGTAACTGAGATGGCAGAGGCCTAGGTGGTTGGCCGAAGTACTGGAGCCTATAACTATCCTAAGACCTGGAAAATCTCATCCTCTTATGTTGTCCTTGCTCGTTCCTCTATGTACCCTAATGCTAACGCCTACCCCATTTTATATTCTGGGTGAATGCCTGAATCCTGGAGATATCCATACTATCCTACAATGCAGCAGTGGAACATGCCTTGGTCAACTCTAGAGCCAACCCTGCTATAACCATGTGGATCATGTCCCCCCCCCCCAGTAACAACTATGGATGGTGCATATCTAGCCAATAAGTCAAACAGAGACTATGCTCTCGAACACTCATATTTCCCTACTTGAGGGATAAATACTAATTGACTCGAGTCTGTTTGATCTCCCGTGGTAAGCACTAGTTAAGAAAGGCATCTAAAAAATTCTCCCAAAAAGCTAGAGGTGCATCAAGTCCCATGGACCTCTCCCATCCCTCGTACCAAAGGATGACTATTTCTCGTAGTCGAAAAGTTACTACCCCGACTGCCTCTTCTCCATGGCATGCACAACCCGAAAGATCCTATGAAGCTGATTTATGAAATCCTGTGAGCCCTATCTCCAATCTATCCCCACAAACTCTAGGGATCTCAAAGAGATAAACTCTCGAACCCTTGAACTCCCAGACCCCTCAGAAGATCCTGCACTAGTTGATGCCTTAGACTGTTGCTGGGTAGCTACCAACTGTGTCAACTAATGTAATACACTCCTCAAGTCCTGATAATATAGAAGTAGATGGGGAACTGGATGTATAGTATGCCTAGGAATCTTCTCAAGTAGTGGATGAGTCAATAATGGCTGAGTAAGGGTCTCGTTCTAGGCCTCAGACTAGGCCCTATCTCCTGGGGGTACCCTACTGGTCCCCTTACCTGTTGTTGTATCTCTCCTCTGACTAGCCGTAATCTTTCTAGTCACCATCATTTGTGTATGCAATATCAATGTAAATTTAACTCAAATTTCCTATAAATTAGTTCAACAGTACGATTTAGATTTGAAAGAAGGGTGACCAACTCCTAAATGCCCTGTAGTGACCCGTTTATACAATATGGTACACAACACATCTATAAACAAGTCCCTACTAGACACGTCTTGTAGACTCCCTACGACATAACTGCTCTGATACCAAGTTTGTCAAGCCCCAAACCTGGAGGGCGACACTAGCACCTGGTTCCTCACTTAAACTAGCATACCAACTTGCGACCGAGAGACTCTGAGCAAACAAGGTTATACTTTGGCCATTAGGCCACATTGCAAGACAATTCACAAAGCAAAATATAAAATTGAATGGGAACTAGCTTTGACTAAACATCAATATAAAGTTGGGCCGACAAGGCCTTCATAATTACTACAATTAAAAAACCAACAAAATATACATACAGGGACTACAAGCCCAACATACTGCACTAGCTGACAGGATATGTCTACAAGCCCTTACTGATGGATGTACTATGATAGGAACAGAGCCCTGACATACCCATACGTATATACATATTGTGTACATAAAACCCTAGACCCGGCAACTCCGAAGGGTGTGGAGCTTACGGATCAAGCTGAACTCGGACAATACCTACTGAGGAGGTCTACCCGTGTGTCTATTTGAATTTGCACGCAAGAAATACATCATCCCTAGAAAAGGGATATCAGTATAAAATAATGTACGAGTTTGTAAGGCAATAAAATAACTGAAAGTTAAAACTGAATTGATAATATAATAACTAAGAGTAACTGGAAGTCAAAGATGATCCGGAGATATACTTATCTGCTGATGTTGATTCAACTCTCTCAATATAGTAAGTATAATAAATGTCTAGCCTTATAAGGCTTGTTACGTGTAACTGCTCGCCATAGTAGGCTCCCTCATAGGCGCTCGACATACTAGGCTAGGTATCTCGGCCATTCTAGGCTCGCTCATAGGTTCTCGGCCACAGTAGGCTCGGTATATAACTTACAATCTGATCAGAGATTGCCCAATACGGGCCTGCCCATCGATTATAGCCTAATAGTGGTGAAAACACTATAACACCATATATATATATATATATATATATATATATATATATATATATATATATATATATATATATATATATATACCCTCTGCTCTATTGATTGGAATAAGACAATACTTAACTGAATACAATGCCCCGATAGGGGAGAATACTATTTTATGAGACTACGATAATGTGAAAGAATTCAGGAATACAAATATCTCTTTATGTTTCGTTATCAAACACATGTAGGTAGGAGATCATGCCAAAAAGAAGGAAAGTGTAGCCTTAACATACCTAATCACAATCTTTCCAATCACCAAGTTGAACTTCTCTTCACACATTAATCTACAACAACGATAATAATACTATCATTAAGGTAC
This sequence comes from Nicotiana noctiflora, assembly GCA_032618575.1. Taxonomy (NCBI): domain Eukaryota; kingdom Viridiplantae; phylum Streptophyta; class Magnoliopsida; order Solanales; family Solanaceae; genus Nicotiana; species Nicotiana noctiflora. The sequence goes on from JASVEL010002263.1 coordinate 37,919, forward strand.
TAAAGGTGCAACTATCGTACAATGAACGACAAGCTTATTTTGTATTAAAACAGACATCATCTTCCCTATAATCCTTACTTCCTTCAAATTCAAGATAACACTAACAACACAAGAACACAACAACATATTTATATTATTTTCCAACCTTATATACACCATAAAATACTACAAAATAGCCCATCACACCCAATCTCTTCATACACAAAACGACCACCGTAATAGTGTCAAACGATAAAAAATGTTCTGACGAACGACCAACCCACCACCCTATATTTATATGGTGTTTTCCCGCACCCTTCCTCCTCCAAAACTCCATAAAATAGTAGTAAAACATGCAATTCAACAGTAACACAAAATAGTCCGCTATAAGTGAATATCTCGAACTCACGACTTTTGATCACCGTCCCGTGAGTTCTTATAAATATAGAATGACTTTCCACACATATCCAGAAAAACATAGATGAAAGAGAGCAGTAAACCTTCCTTATTTTTTGAATAACTTAGCTTCTATATTGGTTCTTCAAACTCAAATTTTCTACCAACTAGAACTTGAAAAGGAGAGAAATTCAATTAGGATTTGTGTTCAAATTTTGGGAGGATGTTTGCAGGGGTTTAGGCCTGGTTATTGTATCCTCTTATCAGTGTATTATATGAATAAATATTCCTTTAAAATGTCTCTTTGGGTGACCCGAACTGGCCCATTTTTAGACTCTCATTTAAGCAAGTAGGTGACACACCTACTTGTCACCTAACAGTCTATGCAGTCTAGCAAAAATGTATATATCTATCTAATCTGATGTCATATTGGCAAACGGTTTAATGTATTAGAAAATAGGCTTATAGAAATTTAATTTATGGTTGGAACACCCCATAACTCTAAGTAATTGGGAGAAAATTGCAGTTACGTTTTACCCAAATTTCAGTAAAACTTATGAACGTAACTTGTGATGACTTTCATTGACTTTTATTCCACAACTCGCTTAACTTCAAAACATAGTATACGACTATCATACAACTGACATAACTCATAAAATAACCTCCTTATCATGTTAATCAGCCTAGTCTCACCCCAAAGAACATTCTATAATATTTCCAACTTGTCAACTTTTGACAAAATATTATTTTCTTCAATTCATAAGCTTTTAAACCTTCCAAACTTATTTGTACTTATTGTTCATAATCTTCAAGAACTGTCTTAGTTGAACATAGTAAGACTAAGGGACGAAAGGTCAAACCCAGAAATGTACAAGCGAGACGCAGCAAAAAATCTTTTTCGTGTGAAAGCCAATGTATGTAATGTCACACCTCCCTTTTTACTACCCCACATACTTAAATGCGTATAAATACACTTGTAGGGTATACCCCGACGCTCAAATATCCGATACGGATAAAATAACGTAAGGGAAGGAGTTTTTCCAATTTAAGAACAATCGGTTCGGGATTTTATTAGAGATTAATCAGAGTCGCCACTTGGGAATGACAATGGTGTCCCAAGTCACCAGTTAATCCCGAATCCGAGGAATTTTGACTCTTATAAATGTCTGCGAAGCAAAGATCCGGATAAGGAACTCGTTAACCCGGGAGAAGGTGTTAGGCATTCCCGGATTCCGTGGTTTTAGCACGGTCGCTCCACTGTCGTTCATGACTTTCGTTTGACTCAATTATAGGATTTAACAACATAACGTGCTTTTTACATAAATATTATTTTTTTAAGAATTTGCGACATCACGGAAACACGCCTCGAGTCATACCGCAACCAGTACGCCTATGACTTTTGGTGTATTTCGGCTTTGCCGAGATTTGGATTTGAGTCGCACCAAGTGCACACTCGTTCATAGGAAAGTATATTAAAATCGTGCCTTAAGATAGTCTATATCGGCTTTTAAATTTTGGAAGAGGCTATGGAATTCGCTATTAACCTCTTCGATGCTACTATATCATCTTATTACTAAATGGGGGCCCCGGTGTTATTCGGGCGAGGCTCATCCCAATTTAATTTTAAAGTCCAATCCTATTTTTGTTCAACTATGTTTGCTATACGTTGTTTTTGCCTTATTCGTATTGCTACACTAAGTATCCCAGGCCCATTCGATTTCTATTATTTTTTAGGCCTGGTCTTCAGTCATTTAAACAGATGCGTAATGGGCCAGTCCAAGTCTCCACGGCCCAGATGGTCTTCAAGCCTTGGAGCAGCAGACTAGGCAGGACTTCGCAAAACAATTCAGGCCCAACATCACATAAGGCCCAAACCAGAACGAAATGACAAAATATGACACAGAATACATAATGAAACAAGTACTCGAAATCAAAACCACTTTTATTTATTAACAAAGAAATCAGTACACCAAAAGCAGTAGACTTAAGTCAATAACTCATGTACAGAAAAACTCGAACAATTGCTATCACTATATCTGCTCATAACTAAAAATCCATACTAATCTCTAATTATTTGCTAGAAGAGCATTTTGGGACACAACCCACTTTGCCTAGGAAATCAAGTTGAAAGAAAGCGATTCAATTAATTGCTTATAGTGTCAAAAGAGAAAAAACGATTAAGCGCAGATGTTTGCTATATTGCTAGTCTTATTGCGAACTATACCTTTCATCACCATCAATTCATCCTACTTGAACTGCTTCAATATCTAATCATTTCCCCTTTTTAATTCTCATTCAGATTTGAACCTATTTGGTATTCTTAAAGCTGTTTCCATTCTAATTGTTACTTCATGCGATTGTTTCCTCCTTTTGATTATTCACATCTGAACTTAGACCCTTAAAATTAATTAAACTACACAAGCAGAATTTAAACATTCCAATTACTCAATTGCAATAATCCTAAGCATCTACATCTACGTGATTCAAAGACTTGAAAGCGCTTATACTACTGATTTTACCATGACTTTAGCTCGATACAGTGTACTTAACCCAATCGTGAATGACTCACTGTTTAATCTAATGTTTCTCATTTTAAACTTATCCGCATTTGAATGAATCCTAATATATAATTGTGATTTACGAATCTACTGTTTAGCGAATGATTACCAGTTTTGAAACTATTATTAACTACCTTAGTTTTTACCTAATTAATACTAAGTGATATGCTATTACTACCACTATACTACTATTATACTACTTATTCTAAGCTATTACATCTTTTGTGTTTTGTTTTTCCTTGCTATCTACTGCAATATACTACAAACTTAAAATAAAATTACAGGACAGATAACAAAATAATTCTAATCTTCATTTCATTCAGCAGATCAATCATTACAGCTCCATTTGAATAGAAAATGTACCTGGATAGCAAAATGAACCAATGAGTTCTAGGGGGACAGAAGCAAGTAATCAGCAAAGGTTCAAACAAGGCAATGCAACAGTGATTATAGATGACTGAAGATCCACAAAGCCAAAAATACCACATCAACAACAATAGAAACCCAGCAGCAAACAACCCAGCAATCCGAGAGAGAAAACCCAGGAATTCTACTATGCTATTTCTAACTCTGAAACTTTATGGTATAAAACTAGTAGAGAGTGAATTCAGAATTACTGAAATTTTCGAACCCCAGATATCCTTTTCAGATTGCTAAACTTGGAACCCCCCTTTCAGCCCTTTTTGGGGTGTATTTATAGCTAACCCAAGGCTGAAACTTGGGGAGAAAGTTATGGGATTTTATCCCACTTCTCCCCTCCTAAAATTATCAATTCTACACTTAAGCCCCCATTTCAGTTACCAGAAATCCTTCCAGCATGTGCTGGAAGGTTCTAAAGATTCTTTTTTATGGGTTTTTACCAATGTATCCCTAAGGGTTTGAGATTTTTACAGATTTCCCATTTTAGGAGACCATTATACCCCTAAATCTCTGCAAAATTGCAGAAATCAGGAGCATGAATGACTCCATTACCCTCTTAAGTTCTAACTATTTACTAGAATACTATTTCAAGTTCCAATTGTGCCCCTAAGGGCACTGCTTATTTACATAGCTTACCTAGGTTAAATCTCGGCATCTTTTGCACCTATTTAACTAATAGCCAGCCCTGGCATTAGTATTTAAGGGCTGGCCACTTCTTCTTTAAAGAACTATTTCAATTTTAGCCTATTTAAACTAAATCCAGTCAATTAAGACCAATTATTCCAAATTAAAGCTAATTGCAGGACTAGCCTGTTTTATTATTGAGATTAACTATTTAAGAACTAGCCAGTCTCAAGTTGAGACTTAGCTTGGGCTATCAAAGCCAAATATTGAACAGCTGGGCCCAAAACCTTTACAGGTTTGGCCACTTTGCTGTTCAGGGCTCTAAAGAGAGCCTGGGCTAGTCTGCATTTGCAGACATAGCCATTTTGCACAACCAGCCACTTTTAAAGTGGGCTGTGTGTTAGGGCCTTATAGAATAGGTCAACCCTTTGCAAGGTTAACCATTCTTAGGCCAATATTTAACTTATAGCCTAATTTTATGATCATTTTCAGTTTATATCTGTTTCACCACTAACCATTTCTAGGAATCTAATTCTAACAGCTATAACCAATCCACCTAGGGTTCCAACAGTGTTGATCAAACACTTACACTCAACCAAAATCAATAAAACTAAATCAAATTCAACATGATTTGCACATTAGGACACATATAGCCAGACAAGATGCATTAATCAACAAAAAACTCAGGAAAGACAATTTGATATGGTTGAATCTTAGCTAATCAACCCACATTATCCAACTTTATGTGACAACATATGAATCCATGTTAAATTAGACCTAATTACTACTAATTCCAGTCATATGATAATTGAAAACTCCAAAACCTTTAGGTTCAAGGCACAAACATGCTCAGAATGTTAAACTCTAAGAAACAAGCAAGTAATAGATGAAACAGAATTCATTTAAGCCCAGAGTACACACAATAGCATAGGCATGTTAGCTAATATATCTTTTCAAGTATTAATCCTAGCCTTATGTATACATGTGATGGATCAAGATGAAGATAAAGAAGAGAAGAGACATGAAGAAACAGTGAAGAGGAATCCTAAATCTATCATGCAGAAGAGATAATCAAGATTAACATGCTTATTTAGTAGATGAGAACACATAAAAGGAGCTGTAAACCAAAATTAAAGAAAAACTCTAGTATAAACATGGAGTGAGGGAGAATGAGAATCAAACAGCTAAGACTAAACCATGTAGTTAAAGGAAGAGAAAAACAGTAAAGATATTGAAAGCTAAATAGAAGAAACCCTAACGAGAGTCAAACAACTAAGCTAAACATAAAGAGAAACAGAAGAGATATTCGAAAATCAAACAGATGAGATGTTGAAAACCAGCAAATAAGAAAACCCTAAGTATAAACAAAGGGTGAAGAAGAACAAGGAGGTCTCTAAGAACAGAGAAACAGACCCAACGCAAGATAACCCTAATGAAGAAAACGGCTAAACTACTACTAAAACTAAACATGAAACAGGAATGAAGAACAATCATGATATTGTAAACCAACCAGATCAAGAACCAGTATATACAGAAGATGAAGAAGAAAAGGGTGAATCATAGATAGATATTCTAACTCAGAGGAACGGAACATACATATGAGGATGAGATGAAAATAGAACCCTAGTACTAAACAGTCAAAACAGGATAAAAAGATGATCATAAAACCCTAATACTAAACAGGATCTTAAAAGAACAAGTTAAAACATACGAAATCAAGCAAAGAAGGTATGAAACAAAGAAGAAGCTAAGATAAGAATCTATGTCTATCAGAGAAGCATGCAAAGCAAAGCCCTAGAACTAATATGAAGAACAGAAACAAAATAGACATTCATAGGCATGCAAATACACAAGAATTAAACCAAAAGTACGCAGAATAAAGCATAAAAGAAAACAGATAGGGGTCGGGGGACTTAGCTAGCAGGGCATGTCCCCTGAGCTTCCTATCCTTCTCTTCTCCTTATTCTTTTTCTTTATTCTTCTCAGACTCCTCAGGCCTTCTTCTCTTCTTCTTTTTTCTTTTCCAGACTCTCTTTTTTTTTTTAATCTTTTCCTTCTCTGGTTTTCTTTCAGGCCTAAAGACGAAGCCTTTCGGATTTCAGCTTGAAGAGGGGTGTTTGGGTGAGGGTAAAGAACGGATCTTGGTGGTTTTAGGTTTGGGGGTCGCCGGAGTTAGGGTTCCGACGACCTTCTTTCGAACATTCGAGACGATACGGGAAGATTCGACGGGTGAGAGTGGTATGGGTGGATAGATCAAGTCAAGGAGGTTCTTTTGGCGTTGGTTTGAAGTGGATCCTCATTGTTTGGGTGGTCACCGGTGTAACTCCGGTGACCGGGATTTCTGGAGAAGGGTTTGTTTTTAAGGTTTTTGGGTGTGTGATGAAGTGAAGAAGAAGTAGAAGAAGAGAGGAGAGGTAAAGGGGAGCCGGCGACCACCATGGAAGGTGGTGGCCGCCATGGCTGTTTAGGGTTGTTGGATGAAGACGATGGTGAAGATGAAGAGAATCAGGGGCGGCTAGGGTTTGTATTTGGGCAAAATGGTCGGCTTCTTCAGACATAAGCCTTATATAGGCAATATGTCGCATGAAATCCAGACCGTCCATTCGATGATCATCAACGGCCAAGGATAGGCGTTACTAAAACGACGTAGTTTTGACGCTTATGAGACCAAGGTCTTGCCCGTTAGATCAGCTCCTACGGACGGTTGAGATTGACCCTTACATCTCAATAAACTAAATAACTCCGTTAATTATTTTGATCGTTGGATTAAACCGGCATGGACGGCAGAGATTGTCCTTCACTCTTACCTCTTTGAATTAAAGCTCGAATGATTCTCCGCCGTTGGATTTGGTGTCATGAACGGCTGAGATCAATTTGCTTGATGGCCTGGGCTAGATCCGTTTGGGCTGAGAGTAATGGGCCAAATTAGTTCAAAAATGGCCCAAAGCCAGTATACCCAACATAACTATGTATTTTCTGATATTAATCTATTTTTATGTATTTTCTTTTATATTTTTTTTTCTTTTTCTTTTATGGAAAAATATAAAACCTAATTTCCTACCTACTCTAATTATTTAGTATTTTTGGCAATTTTCTACTATTTTTCCTAATTTCTACTACTTAACGCTATTTTTGCCATTTTTCTTAAAATCTAACTAATTACATAGCCTATTAATTTCCTAGCCTATATTTTTTTTATTTTTCTTTTAATTTCTAATTATTCAAACACATAAAATGCATTCAATTTCAAACAAGGCATGTAATTGCACTCAAAAATATATTTATTTTAATTTTGGAATTGTTTGCTCGGTGCAAAAATCACGTGCTCACAGCTGCCCCTCTTTGCTCGGGAACACGAAGAGTTTCAGTGCAAAGACAAGTGAGCAGTAATGAGAGATTTTTGCACATCGGCACATTCCGTGAAAGCATTTTTGAAAACCTTTTGACCGCACCCTGCTTTAGAGGTTGCCTACATATCCTGGGCTAAACAGGAATCAGGTCAGTGTAGTTCGGGAAGGTCTGGCAGTTTAAAAACTGCCAGACTCACTGTTGCATTGACACTGTTGAGACCTACTGACTTACTCCTTATTACAACGGGGGGGAAATGTAAAATGAAGAAGCTATTCTAAGCTATGATCCTACAATTACAATTGTTCTTAATCTAGCTCTTGCTCTTCTTCCCTTTCCGGTGATGCAGAATCTTCCTTTTTTGTTGATTTTCTTTGATGATGACTCTTCCTTTTTTTTTATTTTATTTTTCTTTTCTTGTTGACTCTTTTTTTTTTGTTGATTTTCTTGTTTTTCTTGATCTCGAGCTGAACCTGCTCAAAACAAAACAAACTACCTTTTTTTTTTCTTTTTCTGCCCCAGTGTGGGCTTTTAACTATGTAAACCATGATGTGCAGAAAAATATTCCCGTATTAGAAGGTGGGCGCCTAACTGAAATTAAACGTGCAATGCGAATGCAGAAAAATATTCCCGTATTTGAAGGTGGGCACCTAACAGAAATTAAACGTGCAATGCGAATGCAGAAAAATATTCCCGTATTAGAAGGTGGGCACCTAACGAAATTTAAACGTGCAATGCGATGCAGAAAATATTCCCGTATTAGAAGGTGGGCACCTAACAGAATTTAAACGTGCAATGCGAATGCAGAAAAATATTCCCGTATTAGAAGGTGGGCACCTAACGAAATTTAAACGTGCAATGCGATGCAGAAAATATTCCCGTATTAGAAGGTGGGCACCTAACAGAATTTAAACGTGCAATGCGATGCAGAAAATATTCCCGTATTAGAAGGTGGGCGCCTAACTGAAATTAAACGTGCAATGCGATGCAGAAAAATATTCCCGTATTAGAAGGTGGGCACCTAACAGAAATTAAACGTGCAATGCGATGCAGAAAAGTATTCCCGTATTAGAAGGTGGGCACCTAACAGAATTTAAACGTGTAATGCGATGCAGAAAAATATTCCCGTATTAGAAGGTGGGCACCTAACAGAATTTAAACGTGCAATGCGATGCAGAAAAGTATTCCCGTATTAGAAGGTGGGCGCCTAACAGAATTTAAACGTGCAATGCGATGCAGAAAATATTCTCGTATTAGAAGGTGGGCGCCTAACAGAATTAAAACGTGCAATGCGATGCAGAAAATATTCCCGTATTAGAAGGTGGGCGCCTAACGGAATTTAAACGTGCAATGTGATACAGAAAAGTATTCCCCTATTTGAAGGTGGGCGCCTAACAGAAATTAAACGTGCAATGCGATGCAGAAAATATTCCCGTATTAGAAGGTGGGCACCTAACGGAATTTAAACGTGCAATGCGATGCAGAAAAGTATTCCCTCAGCCTGAGGACTGGGGAGTGGATTTTAAAAGATGTTACCTTCCTCTTTTTGGTATTTTCTTTTACCAACTTATCTCTTGCCTGTGAATTTCTCCACTTATTCGGCAGACTTTCTCTTTTTGGTATTTTAAATTTTCCACATTGGTCCCATTCACTTTAAAGTGATTAGTGACAATTTGTTCCTGCATGAAACAAAATTTATTAGATATAAGCTGCTGGCAACTGGCATCTGCCGTCCCCACTTCTCATTGCTTCCTTTGTTTTTGCTTTCTCATGTTGCATGGCTTTTGACTTCTCGTCCCTTGCAGACTCTTTTTGTATTTTTCTCATTTCTCCATTTTTGTTTTGTTTTCTTTTTCTTTGGCCATGTTTGCCAAGCTTCTTTATTCCTTTCCCCAATCTTCTATCCTTTCCGATCCAGTGTTGTTTCAACTTCCGTTATCAGGAGCTGGTAGTTAGCTCTCAAAAAGGCAAACAATGAAATGCAGAAAAATGAAAGAGGGTAAGGGTGCTTCGAAGAAGTGGTAGAACTTATCTGGGTATGTTGGCTGATTCCGTCGACCATGCCATGTATTTAAACTCCGACCCAGTTCGTTCCAATCATTATTCTGACTCTGAATTGCCTTTGACCCAAACCAATACTCTTTTTTGTTGCCTTTTCTCTTTTTTGATAGTCCTCACGATCGCCCTACGGTGCCTCGAAAGGTTTTCACCAATAAGACTCTCTCATTTTATTTCTCTCAACCTCACAATCGCCTCACAGTGCCGGCTAAGGTTTTCACTGATGAGACTCTCTCATTTTTTTATTTTTTCCATTTTTCCTTTTTGTATTTTGTTTTATGTACCACGGGTATTATCCGATGCTTCGCTCCTCCTTCGTTGTATTTGTTATCATTTCAAAATTGATCAGAAGGTCTTTCTTTGGACTGTAACGTGGCTTTTGGGTGGGTTAAGAAAGAAAGATATAAAGGCTCAAAATTTCAACGAGGGTTAAAAATATTTACAACTCTCGGAATTATTAAACATAACTTCTGCCCCAGTTTCAATATGTGGGGAATTTTTGGATTTTTCCTTTAATGTGACTGAACCTCAAAGAGGCTGCCTACGTACCCTTTCGGGATCAAGTCGGACGTAGTTCATCCAACTTCATAAGTTAGATGGATTTCTTTTGACTTTTTCCCGATTTTTGTCTTTTTTTTGTCTTTTTCTTTCATTCATTTTTTTTTCATTTTCATTTTTTCATTTTTCTTTTTCATTTTTTTTTCATCAATTGGCAATTTCGATCTTATTGCGCTAAAGAGACTCCGAGAGAGGGATATGAAAGAATATATTCATTAAGGCTCGAAAGGGGTTATCAATGGATAAAGTGTTTGGATAGAGAATAAAACGCCTTCGTCCTTTCAATTCCAAAATCACAACAAAATACAAAACACATAATTGAAAATCTTGACTGCATCTGAATTGATAGCAGTCTCTACGCACTTTCCTTCAACATCTGTTAAATACAATGCTCCATTGGACAACACCCGTGATACCACAAACGGTCCCTGCCAATTTGGCGCAAATTCGCCCTTTGCCTCAGCCCAATACAGTAAGATACGCATCGCGACCAAAATGAGCCTATGCCCGTTGGAAGCTATTGGCTCTATCGGATCAATAACATCTATGCCCCTGTTTCAAAGCAAAGAAAAATATGTTAGTTTAAATGCGGTGGTTGGTTGTGGTCTTGAACTTTGATGGCGACTGCTTTCCACCCGAGCGCCTTGCCTGTTCACCGACTATCCATTTTCACTTCTTCTTTGTTCAAAATCCAACTCTCTTTAGGTATGTATATTGTCCCTTTCTTGACGGATACCACAAACTTCGATCTCGATTCCTTTGATGACTCCGCTTGACAACCTTTGGTCTTTCTCTTGTCAGAAGATATACCCCCTCTCTGTTCGAACCCCGTACTTCCATTTGTTATATTTTCCCTGAGTTGGCATCTTGCCGACCCTTGTGTCTTGCATGATCCTCATTGCACATGTTGCTCTTGTGGGCTTAAATCACTGGCCTTGTCATTCCCTGTCCTACGACAATTGTCGTGTTAACCCCATTTTGTGCAATTGGAAAACTTGGTGGCAAATTTTGAAATCATTTCTATACTTATTATGACCTGACTGACTCGATAAGAAGGAGAGTAAAACAAAGTGTGAAGAATAAAGAGAAAGGAAAATACAATTCCTAACAAGAAACCTACAGACGAATGACCTAACGGATTTTGAATACCGACTCTAGCGACCTTGACACGCACTTTTGGCCTTCACGTATAGCAAAGTTGATGTTCAACTCTTGTTGCAAAGTTCTGCTGTGAAACCGGTCTTCAACACTTCATTTCTTGATCTGATCCTTAGTCGACTTGTAGTGCCCATCGGGTTTTCACCAACAAGCCTCTCTCATTTGATCTTTCTTTCTTTCAACTCACCGTCGCCTTACGGTGCCCGTGCGGGTTTTCACCGATAAGGTTCTCTCATTTTGACTTCTCTCATCTTGGAGTCTCGTGGTGGTTTGAGTTCTTCACTCTTCTTTGTTCGGACTGGAGTGTTGCCCCCTGATGTGATTGACCTTTGTTCGCTTGACTCGGCATTTCTTGAAGATTGATCGGAAGGTCTTCATTTGGACCGTAATGTAGGCTTTTGGATGGGATTTAGAAAAAAAGATATAAAGGCTCAAAATTATTTCAATGTGGGTTAATGATTACAACTTTCGGAATCTTATAACTTTAACAAACATAAATTCTGCCCCAGTTTCCTTCTCGGGGGATTTTTTTTTTTTTTTTTAAATTTTCGGATTTTTCATTTATTGTGACTGAACCTCAGAGAGGTTGCCTACGTACCCTTTCGGGATCAAGTCAGACGTAGTTCAGACTACGTCCGTATTCATTGTTGCATCTTGACTTCTCCCGATTTTTCTTTGCATTCTTTTCTTTTTCTTTCTTCTTTTTTATTTTCTTTTTCTCTTTTTCTCTTTTTTTTCTTTCTCTTTTTCTTTTCCTTTTTTTCTTTTTCTTCATTTGATTTCCCCGCTCAATCCTCAATTTTTGTTGTTGATTCCGAAAGAGGGATATGAAAGAAAATATAATATGGCTCAAAAGGGATAACAATGGACGAAGTATTTAGATAGCCGAACGAAAATGCCTTCGTCATTCCAATCTTCAAAACCTACCGAGTACAAACTATCTTTCGACCAATTCACATATTTGCCTTCTGTTTTTGACGATTCTCAATGCCATTGGGCAACAACCTCGATACCACGAATGGTTCCTTTAGCCTTGGGGTACTTTTGCCTTTGGTTTTAAACCGATGAAGCATGATGCATTTCCAAGGCATTTCTTTATGTTATGTTTTTCCCAGTATTCACTTGATTCCGGCTTCACAGTATTTCAATATTTCTTCCGAGTATCATTACATCTTCAACATTGTTTCATTGACTTTTAAAAACCAGGTTTAGGATTATGTGCATGTCATGTTGCTAAAGTCAGTATGAGAAGAAATGCAAAGTGATCAGAAATGGAATGATGGGAAAGGAAGAGTTGTATTAAACTGATGGGTTGAAACAACAAAACGAACAAACTAGACTAAAATTACAAACCTAGACGGCACTAAACAAAGCAAAATAGTAAGATAGAAGGGTTTTGACTTTCAAGACAACGTCCGGATTACAACCCTGAAATAACCCGGGTAACAGAAATGACAACAAAATAAGCCACCAAAAAATTCTACTTTGGATAAACCCCAAATGAAGCATATTTCCAATTACCAAGCACGATATCTTTAGCCACTGCCTTCTGCATCAACCATACGGGTGTCGACTATATCCGGATTTTGTACGGCAATGTAGCCTGCATTGATAAGCTCTTGAATTGCTTTTTTCAGCTTCCAACATTTTTCCGTGTCATGCCCCAGGGCGCCCGAGCAATATGCGCACATTTGAGAAAAATCACACCTCTTTGACCGATCATATGGCATTTTTATCTGAATTGGTTTCAACATGCCCAGTTGCTTCAACTTGTGGAACAAACTGGCATACGATTATCCCAAAGGGGTAAGAGACTTTTCTCGTTTTAGTAGCCTCTCATTTCTAAAGGCCTGATTTGGCCTAAAACCTGACCTGTGGGGTTTCTGGTATGCTCGTGGGGAGAAGTAAGGGCCAGGAGAATTACAAGGATATCCATGGGTTCGATATAGAGGGCCTTTAGCAAAGACGACCACTGGACCTTGTCGTTGGGGAGGTTCAACTTGCGGGCTCTGTTTGGGGTCCTGATGAACAACCTCGGAGGGGTAATATTGGGCAACATGAGCTTCGGGTGGGTGTTTATCGTCGGGAACGGTGGATGTGATTGGAGCGCATTCCTGGGAGAAAATAGATGGATACCGAATGATGGAGCTCTTGGGGTGGCTGGAAAGGCTGCGATAGGCAGGTGTATTTGGCATCGGGTTCGGTGTAAGGACAGGGTCCATGAAACTAGGTGGTGGCGGAGGTAGTGATTTTCCATCCATCCACGCCCGATACATTTCATCCACGTGTTGTCTCAACATTTTGACTTCTTCAACTAACATGTGGTTCCGTTCAACCAGCTGTTGTCGGGTGCCGCTACCAACCCACTCAGCCTTGAGATTCTCTGCCATTGTCCTCTGACGTTGTATTATAGGGAAGAGTTATTTTGGAACCACAACCAACCACCTTTCTGGAAACGGACACAACAAAACAAAGCCGCCATGTCAGCATTAAGGTATTGCGCTTATTGATTACCTTCTCTTTTTTTTTTTACTATTTTTTCCTTTTTTTTCTTTTTTGTAGTTTTTCATTTTTTTTTCTTTTTGGTTATGGATATGGTCGAATCCTATGTGGATTGCCTACGTATCATGACCCCGCATGAATCAGACCGAGCGTAGTTCTTGCAAATTAATGCAAGAAATAAAGAGATGTTTATTTGATTTTTTTTTTGTTTTTTTTTTTTTGAAGGAAAATTATAGAAGCCGATTCCAACTACAAACTTGTGTAGGAGATTTTTACAAGAATAAGAATATTTTTGGTGTCAATTATGCCTATTTTTACAAAATTGGCCACAAAATGGCTTATTTGACAAAATGACTATTTTTTTCCAAAAAATTAATTTAAGAAAGATAAACTTGAATATTTTTATCCTGTGGCTCATGGGGCATCGTTCGGCATCACCATAAACCAACACAAGACTATTTTTCATAAATTGGCCATGTAATCGCTTATTCAGACAAAGTGGCTCTTTTTGCAAAATTTTATTTGAGAAGATGCAAATTCAAAATTTTTATCCCGGGGCCTATGGGGCATCGTTCGGCATCACCATAAACCAACACAAGACTATTTTTCATAAATTGGCCATGTAATGGCTTATTTGATAAAGTGGTTATTTTTGTAAAGTTAAGTGATGACTCAAAACTTGATTTTTGCGGATACAGCCTTTCGACATTTCCGCGAGGGAATATTTCAAGGCTATGCCCGCAAATTATTTAAAATAACTCAAAGTGGCTATTCTTGCAAAAACGACCTTCCAGCGTCCTTTTGAGGGACATTCGGCTTATTTTAAACAAGAATAGCATCACCCAACTTATTTATAACAAAATCAAAAATTTGACATTTTTTGGTTATTTTTGCAAACGGGGTGTGAACCCGAACTTGATTTTTGCGGCTATGGCCTTGCAACATTTCCACAAGGAATATTTCAAGGCTGTGGCTGCAAATTATTAAAAATGATTCAAAGTGGCTATTTTTGCAAAAACAGCCTTCCGGCGTCCTTTCGGAACATTCGGCTATTTACAAAAACGGCATCACTTTGATTTTATTGACAAAAACACACACATTTTTTTTGATTTTTTAAAAGGGGTGGTTGGACCCGATGAGGGTTGCCTACGTATCCCACCTAATGGCGAGAATCTAACCTGCGTAGTTCGGTCAGATTAATTGACCAATTATTTCAACAAAAATTGTTCCACCTATCTTTCAAATTTTCAAATTTTCCATGTACCTATTTTCTATAAATCATTATTTTTCTCTCTCTTTTTTTTTTCTTCAACAATTTTTCTATCCTCGGGATTTCCGCCGGTCCGCATAACGATCAAGGACAATAAAAATGCAACACATAACATGCTCGATCTTTTCCAATACCGGGTCACCTGTCCTAGACGGACCCAACCCCTGTGTTGAGTCCCCTAAGTCAAATATGATGCAAATAATCGTCCTAGACCTATGTTCAAAATCTTACGGTTTTATAGAGTGCTAGACCGTGTACCCGAGCGGACAACTCGAATCGAGGAGGGGGCTACGTACCGGTGACCCGCGGAGTCAATCGGCTTTGTAACTTATCCGGCCTCTATTTTTCTTAATTTAAGGTGACTTTAACAGAAAGGGGAGTCTCAACCAGTAAGCACATCCCCGGGGGTGAAGAGAGAAAGGTTTTCGGCACAATTTTATATACGATCCACATAATATCAAAGCGATAAAGCACATAGCATGTTGTTCAAATCATATAATGAAGTCAAACAATAACGCGAATGGCAGTTCTATAGAGCTCGAGTTCTTAAACCCTGAAACCGAAGTTCGGGGTTGGAGTCCCCAGTAGAGTCGCCAGAGCTGTCACACCTCCCTTTTTTACTACCCCACACTTATAGTATATAAATACGCTCGTAGGGTATACCCCGACGCTCAAATACCCGAAACTGATAAAATAACGTAAGGGAAGGAGTTTTTGCAATTTAAGGACAATCGGTTCGGGATTTTATTAGAGATTAATCGAGTCGCCACTTGGGAATGACAATGGTGTCCCAAGTCACCGGTTAATCCCGAATCCGAGGAATTTTGACTCTTATAAATGTATGCGAAGCAGAGATCCGGATAAGGAACTCTGTTAACCGGGAGAAGGTGTTAGGCATTCCCGGATTCCGTGGTTTTAGCACGGTCGTTCCACTGTCATTCATGACTTTCGTTTGACTCAATTATAGGATTTAACAACATAACGTGCTTTTTACATAAATATTATTTTTTAAGAATTTGCGACATCACGGAAACACGGCTCGAGTCATACCGCAACCAGTACGCCTATGACTTTTGGTGTATTTCGGCTTTGCCGAGATTTGGATTTGAGTCGCACCAAGTGCACACTCGTTCATAGGAAAGTATATTAAAATCGTGCCTTAAGATAGTCTATATCGGCTTTTAAATTTTGGAAGAGGCTATGGAATTCGCTATTAACCTCTTCGATGCTACTATATCATCTTATTACTAAATAGGGGCCCCGGTGTTATTCGGGCGAGGCTCATCCCAATTTAATTTTAAAGTCCAATCCTATTTTTGTTCAACTATGTTTGCTATACGTTGTTTTTGCCTTATTCGTATTGCTACACTAAGTATCCCAGGCCCATTCGATTTCTATTATTTTTGAGGCCTGGTCTTCAGTCATTTAAACAGATGCGTAATGGGCCAGTCCAAGTCTCCACGGCCCAGATGGTCTTCAAGCCTTGGAGCAGCAGACTAGGCAGACTTCGCAAAACAATTCAGGCCCAACGTTGTACAGGGCCCAAACCAGAATGTGATAACAAAGATTTAACACGGAATACTTAATGAAACAAGTACTCTAAATCAAAACCACTTTTATTTATTAACAAAGAAATCAGTACACCAAAAGCAGTAGACTTAAGTCAATAACTCATGTACAGAAAAACTCGAACAATTGCTATCACTATATCTGCTCATAACTAAAAATCCATACTAATCTCTAATTATTTGCTAGAAGAGCATTTTGGGACACAACCCACTTTGCCTAGGAAATCAAGTTGAAAGAAAGCGATTCAATTAATTGCTTATAGTGTCAAAAGAGAAAAAACGATTAAGCGCAGATGTTTGCTATATTGCTAGTCTTATTGCGAACTATACCTTTCATCACCATCAATTCATCCTACTTGAACTGCTTCAATATCTAATCACTTCCCCTTTTTAATTCTCATTCAGATTTGAACCTATTTGGTATTCTTAAAGCTGTTTCCATTCTAATTGTTACTTCATGCGATTGTTTCCTCCTTTTGATTATTCACATCTGGACTTAGACCCTTAAAATTAATTAAACTACACAAGCATAATTTAAACATTCCAATTACTCAATTGCAATAATCCTAAGCATCTACATCTACGTGATTCAAAGACTTGAAAGCGCTTATACTACTGATTTTACCATGACTTTAGCTCGATACAGTGTACTTAACCCAATCGTGAATGACTCACTGTTTAATCTAATGTTTCTCATTTTAAACTTATCCGCATTTGAATGAATCCTAATATATAATTGTGATTTACGAATCTACTGTTTAGCGAATGATTACCAGTTTTGAAACTATTATTAACTACCTTAGTTTTTACCTAATTAATACTAAGTGATATGCTATTACTACCACTATACTACTATTATACTACTTATTCTAAGCTATTACATCTTTTGTGTTTTGTTTTTCCTTGCTATCTACTGCAATATACTACAAACTTAAAATAAAATTACAGGACAGATAACAAAATAATTCTAATCTTCATTTCATTTAGCAGATCAATCATTACAGCCCCATTTGAATAGAAAATGTACCTGGATAGCAAAAGGAACCAATGAGTTCTAGGGGGACAGAAGCAAGTAATCAGCAAAGGTTCAAACAAGGCAATGCAACAGTGATTATAGATGACTGAAGATCCACAAAGCAAAAAATACCACAACAACAACAATAGAAACCCAGCAGCAAACAACCCAGCAATCCGAGAGAGAAAACCCAGGAATTCTACTATGCTATTTCTAACTCTGAAACTTTATGGTATAAAACTAGTAGAGAGTGAATTCAGAATTACTGAAATTTTCGAACCCCAGATATCCTTTTCAGATTGCTAAACTTGGAACCCCCCTTTCAGCCCTTTTTGGGGTGTATTTATAGCTAACCCAAGGCTGAAACTTGGGGAGAAAGTTATGGGATTTTATCCCACTTCTCCCCTCCTAAAATTATCAATTCTACACTTAAGCCCCCATTTCAGTTACCAGAAATCCTTCCAGCATGTGCTGGAAGGTTCTAAAGATTCCCTTTTATGGGTTTTTACCAATGTATCCCTAAGGGTTTGAGATTTTTCAGATTTCCCTTTTTAGGGAGACCATTATAAACTTAAATCTCTGCAAAATTGCAGAAATCAGGAGCATGAATGACTCCATTACCCTCTTAAGTTCTAACTATTTACTAGAATACTATTTCAAGTTCCAATCGTGCCCCTAAGGGCACTGCTTATTTACACAGCTTACCTAGGTTAAATCTCAGCATCTTTTGCACCTATTTAACTAATAGCCAGCCCTGGCATTAGTATTTAAGGGCTGTCCACTTCTTCTTTAAAGAACTATTTCAATTTTAGCCTATTTAAACTAAATCCAGTCAATTAAGACCAATTATTCCAAATTAAAGCTAATTGCAGGACTAGCCTGTTTTATTATTGAGATTAACTATTTAAGAACTAGCCAGTCTCAAGTTGAGACTTAGCTTGGGCTATCAAAGCCAAATACTGAACAGCTGGGCCCAAAACCTTTACAGGTTTGGCCATTTTTTCTGTTCAGGGCTCTAAAGAGAGCCTGGGCTAGTCTGCATTTGCAGACATAGCCATTTTGCACAACCAGCCACTTTTAAAGTGGGCTGTGTGTTAGGGCCTTATAGAATAGGTCAACCCTTTGCAAGGTTAACCATTCTTAGGCCAATATTTAACTTATAGCCTAATTTTATGATCATTTTCAGTTTATATCTGTTTCACCACTAACCATTTCTAGGAATCTAATTCTAACAGCTATAACCAATCCACCTAGGGTTCCAACAGTGTTGATCAAACACTTACACTCAACCAAAATCAATAAAACTAAATCAAATTCAACATGATTTGCACATTAGGACACATATAGCCAGACAAGATGCATTAATCAACAAAAAACTCAGGAAAGACAATTTGATATGGTTGAATCTTAGCTAATCAACCCACATTATCCAACTTTATGTGACAACATATGAATCCATGTTAAATTAGACCTAATTACTACTAATTCCAGTCATATGATAATTGAAAACTCCAAAACCTTTAGGTTCAAGGCACAAACATGCTCAGAATGTTAAACTCTAAGAAACAGCAAGTAATAGATGAAACAGAATTCATTTAAGCCCAGAGTACACACAATAGCATAGGGATGTTAGCTAATATATCTTTTCAAGTATTAATCCTAGCCTTATGTATACATGTGATGGATCAAGATGAAGATAAAGAAGAGAAGAGACATGAAGAAACAGTGAAGAGGAATCCTAAATCTATCATGCATGAGAGATAATCAAGATTAACATGCTTATTTAGCAGATGAGAACACATAAGAGGAGCTGTAAACCAAAATTAAAGAAAAACTCTAGTATAAACATGGAGTGAGGGAGAATGAGAATCAAACGGCTAAGACTAAACCATGTAGTTAAAAGAAGAGAAAAACAGTAAAGATATTGAAAGCTAAATAGAAGAAACCCTAACGAGAGTCAAACAACTAAGCTAAACATAAAGAGAAACAGAAGAGATATTCGAAAATCAAACAGATGAGATGTTGAAAACCAGCAAATAAGAAAACCCTAAGTATAAACAAAGGGTGAAGAAGAACAAGGAGGTCTCTAAGAACAGAGAAGCAGACCCAACGCAAGATAACCCTAATGAAGAAAACGGCTAAACTACTACTAAAACTAAACATGAAACAGGAATGAAGAACAATCATGATATTGTAAACCAACCAGATCAAGAACCAGTATATACAGAAGATGAAGAAGAAAAGGGTGAATCATAGATAGATATTCTAACTCAGAGGAACGGAACATACATATGAGGATGAGATGAAAATAGAACGTACTAAACAGTCAAAACAGGATAAAAAGATGATCATAAAACCCTAATACTAAACAGGATCTTAAAAGAACAAGTTAAAACATACGAAATCAAGCAAATAAGGTATGAAACAAAGAAGAAGCTAAGATAAGAATCTATGTCTATCAGAGAAGCATGCAAAGCAAAGCCCTAGAACTAATATGAAGAACAGAAACAAAATAGACATTCATAGGCATGCAAATACACAAGAATTAAACCAAAAGTACGCAGAATAAAGCATAAAAGAAAACAGATAGGGGTCGGGGGACTTAGCTAGCAGGGCATGTCCCCTGAGCTTCCTATCCTTCTCTTCTCCTTATTCTTTTTCTTTATTCTTCTCAGACTCCTCAGGCCTTCTTCTCTTCTTCTTTTTTCTTTTCCAGACTCTCTTTTTTTTTTAATCTTTTCCTTCTCTGGTTTTCTTTCAGGCCTAAAGACGAAGCCTTTTGGATTTCGGCTTGAAGAGGGGTGTTTGGGTGAGGGTAAAGAACGGATCTTGGTGGTTTTAGGTTTGGGGGTCGCCGGAGTTAGGGTTCCGACGACCTTCTTTCGAACATTCGAGACGATACGGGAAGATTCGACGGGTGAGAGTGGTATGGGTGGATAGATCAAGTCAAGGAGGTTCTTTTGGCGTTGGTTTGAAGTGGATCCTCATTGTTTGGGTGGTCACCGGTGTAACTCCGGTGACCGGGATTTCTGGAGAAGGGTTTGTTTTTAAGGTTTTTGGGTGTGTGATGAAGTGAAGAAGAAGTAGAAGAAGAGAGGAGAGGTAAAGGGGAGCCGGCGACCACCGTGGAAGGTGGTGGCCGCCATGGCTGTTTAGGGTTGCTGGATGAAGACGATGGTGAAGATGAAGAGAATCAGGGGCGGCTAGGGTTTGTATTTGGGCAAAATGGTCGGCTTCTTCAGACAGAAGCCTTATATAGGCAATATGTCGCATGAAATCCAGACCGTCCATTCGATGATCATCAACGGCCAAGGATAGGCGTTACTAAAACGACGTAGTTTTGACGCTTATGAGACCAAGGTCTTGCCCGTTAGATCAGCTCCTACGGACGGTTGAGATTGACCCTTACATCTCAATAAACTAAATAACTCCGTTAATTATTTTGATCGTTGGATTAAACCTGCATGGACGGCAGAGATTGTCCTTCACTCTTACCTCTTTGAATTAAAGCTCGAATGATTCTCCGCCGTTGGATTTGGTGTCCTGAACGGCTGAGATCAATTTGCTTGATGGCTTGGGCTGGATCCGTTTGGGCTGAGAGTGATGGGCCAAATTAGTTCAAAAATGGCCCAAAGCCAGTATACCCAACATAACTATGTATTTTCTGATTTTATTTACTTATGTAATTTCTTTTATATATTTTTTTTTCTTTTTCTTTTATGGAAAAATATAAAACCTAATTTCCTACCTACTCTAATTATTTAGTATTTTTGGCAATTTTCTACTATTTTTCCTAATTTCTACTACTTAACGCTATTTTTGCCATTTTTCTTAAAATCTAACTAATTACATAGCCTATTAATTTCCTAGCCTATATTTTTTGATTTTTCTTTTAATTTCTAATTATTCAAACACATAAAATGCATTCAATTTCAAACAAGGCATGTAATTGCACTCAAAAATATATTTATTTTAATTTTGGAATTGTTTGCTCGGTGCAAAAATCACGTGCTCACATGTAACATCCGAGGTAACATGATAAATTACTTTATATAGAAGATCTCATTTTTCGTCATACATTAATTTACTTATGACGCACTTTTATGTATGAAAATATGGGGTATAACATGGAATTCCTTGTTTGGTTGTGTAAGTGTTGGGATTCAGAGGAAGAACAAGGGAATGGGGACCAAGTGCCTCAAGGTGACAAGGTAATGGTTAGTACTATGGGGTAGCTTACAAACGAGCTTGGTCCCTCCACCCAAGAAGAGTTCTCGTCTCCTACTTGGGATGAAATTCCATGATCTACTAACCAGCCCCTAGACAGTACTGACCCAACCTACCTCGTCTGCTCACCTTGATGCACCCCCTTTAGAGATTATGTAACCTGCAATGAAATTTGTCTTAGAAGGAGAAGGATATGATAGCGAGGAGTGGTGGGACAGCTACACAAGAGTCTAGTCCTAAAAGACCCACAACTAGGCAGTGAAAATGGTTGCTCTTTAGTAGATTATAAAAGGATGAGGAGAAAAGGAAGAAGAGAATAATTTTGAAAAGTAGACTGGTTGATGAGGAGGATATACCTCCGAAAACCGTTGCGGAAGTTGAGGATAAGGAGTTGAATGAGGAACCTACTCCTTTTGTCCACAAAACATCTAAGAAGTTTGTGTCTATGAAAAAGAAGAAGGTATCATATGCAAAGGCTACTGAAGCCGGTGGCGAAGAAATAGATTAGAAGGAGAAGTCTGTCAAGAAGGAGAAAAGTGTTGGAAAAAATAAATCTCTCAAAAGGAAGCCAAGCGGCAGATAGGAACCTGGTTCCTCAAAGAAGGTTAGAGTTGATGTGTCTAAGCTTGAAAGGAAAGCTGAACTGAAAAAACAAAAATTAATGTGGGTAGTGTTTTAGACATCAACTTTCTTGATCAATCTAGAATGAGGTAGTTGGTTGAGATCTGCGACTTCCAAAAGTGAATTCATCTCTTTACTGTTCAGAGTCCAAGGTTTTACGAGGAGGAAGTTGCAGTTTCTATGCTAATTTGTTCACAGTGAAAGGTGACACTATCTATTTAAAGATCAATGGGCTAGATTTTGTTATTTATGAGGTTGTGCTAGGAGACATCTTGGGGTACTTACTGAAGGGCTCTCCACTTTGGAGGGAACCTGTTTCCCAGGTTTTAGGAAGATTATCCTCAAGCCTCAAGTTCTTCAACAAGGCGAACGGGTGCACAAAAAGGCACTACTTCCAGAATTCCAACTCTTGTTCGAGTTGGTGAATAAGGTCCTGCTACCAAGAGTTGAAAGGCAATCCATTGCCTCTATAATGGACCTGGTTCTTTTGGAGGCACTGGACGGCTACACTCCCATCAATATGCTTTGGATTTTGACTAAACATATGAAGAAAGTGGCATAATTCAAGAATGAACACGAGTTGCTATATGGGTTCCTATTCACAAAAGTCTTTGAACATTTGAGGCCCCCTTAGGGAGAGCATTTGTGGGAACTCGAAATAAATGTTCTCAATGAACACTTTGGAGGAATATGAGTGTGTTCACAAAAAGTATTGCATAGGTAGCATTTCTATAATCTCTCAACTTATCGATGCTCAGAGTGCTGCTAATGAGGAAATCAAGCGGTTGAAGGCCCAAAATGCTATTATTGAGGGTAAACTCAATCAAGCCAGCACATAAACTGGTTCCAGTAGTGCTCAGGGTGCAGAAGTTGCCAACTTAAAGTCTAAGAATATAGAGTTGAAGAAACATGCGGAGAACCTACAAGAGCATCTGATCAACTATCAGAGAGTTGTTAATGCTCGTGTGGACAGTCTCCTCAAGTCTCTTTCTCCCTCGTCATTTCCTTCCTCATCTGGTGCCGCCTAATTTGTCCCTTTGTTAGTGTCACTTTGGCATTCCCTGCCAAATCTTATAGTGTCATATTTGTTGTTCGTCCCCTATGGTTGTGGTACTCTGGTTATATTAAATTTGTACATGTTTTTATAATGATGGTACTACTACAATGGTTCTTTTTCCTTCCATTAGTGAGCATCTTTATCATTTTAAATACATGTTATACTCTTATGTTCTGTTTTTAGCTATGTTGTGTGCACACAAGTGATATGAGTTAACTTTGTTGGATTTGTGTTTGCATTTATTATCTATCTTTTTATGATGCCAAAAGAGAGAATAAAATTAAAAGGAAAAATTGAAGGGGAGAAACAAGTTCTCGGGGGGAATATGGTTATTCTGCAGGGGGGACAATGTGGAGATTTCTTTCACAATAGTGAAATATCAATTCCAAGTTTGTCATCATCGAAAAGGGAAAATTAATAAGTAATGTGTCTTTTATATTGATGATCTAACAAAAATTCATATAAGAACTAGATAGGGAACCTGATACATTTGGTTCCTCCACGTTCAACTCAACAAGTCAAGGTCTGGCATAAGCCCCAATGAAATCAGATAAGCGAACAACATAGGGGACAAATAGAGTTCAGTTCCTCGATCATAGTACAAGTCAACTCTAACAATTGTTAAAGTTGTTGCGCTGCACACACAATAGTACAATAACATTGTTAACGCATGTGTGTACCAGACACTCCCTTTCATCATCATTGATGACCTCACATATATATTACTAACATGAAGCAATGGAACACACACACTTGCAAAATCTAAATATCATTTACTTTCAAGTGTGCAACCGCTTTCATTCTCCCAAAAGGCATTGAAGAACAAACCAACAATATAACGAAGGACCAGATCCCAACATTGATCACATCATGTGTCCTTAGCATTGTTGTGTGTTTGTTTATGTTATTTACTTGTAACTCCTACTCAGTTTAATTAGAAGCATCACATAGGACACTTTGTAAACTATAAATTATGTGGTTGTGTTGACTAGAGTTAGTCAAGTGATTAGCTTTGTAGTAACGTAATTATTACAAAGGGGCTTGCAATAATAGTTATTGTAAGTAGGTGAAGGATTAAGAGTTTAATTTATAGGTTATAATAAGTTGTAATCGATTGCACAGTTAGTGAAATTAAAATCCTACAAGTGGGGGACGTGATTTTTAATCCCATAAGCTAGGAGTTTTCCACGTAAATTTCATTGTATTATTTTCTTACTGTTGTGTTTTATGGGAAGTGATACAGAACAAACCAGATTCTCTATACAGTTTGATTAAAGTAAATAGCCACAATGAAAGGATTAAAGAAATTCAAAACAGTTAGAAAAATGAAAGTGAACAAATAACAATTTAGTCGGAATGACAGTTTGTAACATCTTCGTCAAAAACAAGTGCAGTAATTCAATATTAACCATTATTTTAACCTGAATTGTAGTAAATAAACTTTTAAAATTCTAGTGGAGTGGTGGTAATGGATTTGAATGAGAC
Organism: Nicotiana noctiflora; assembly: GCA_032618575.1. Taxonomy (NCBI): domain Eukaryota; kingdom Viridiplantae; phylum Streptophyta; class Magnoliopsida; order Solanales; family Solanaceae; genus Nicotiana; species Nicotiana noctiflora. The sequence goes on from JASVEL010002263.1 coordinate 62,763, forward strand.
AGTGTTAATGTTGCTGACATTCCTTCTTTTTCCTAATATTTTTAGGAATAGGGGGTGTTCCTCTAATAGCACTACGAAATTACTTACTGTTACAGCTATGTATGAAAGTTGAAATTTATCTATTTTTATCTATTTTTTAAGCCAGTAGTTTTTTGCACTCTATATTTTTCTAGCTAACAAATTACATCATTCCAAAATAAAAATAATATGCATAATTTTTTTACAATAAGTATGATTCGATAACAACAATAGCAAATTCAGTGTATTCGTACAAGTGAGGTCCGAAAAAGGTAGTGCGCGCGCATATTTTACCCCTGCCTTATAAAAGTAAAGAGGTTGTCTTTGATAGACTCGCGGCTCAGTAAATACATAGTTACACCATTGTTGAAAAATACAATAATGGACACGAAACAATAATAACAAGTGGAAAACGGAAGCAACAGAAACAACCAGTAGTACTAGAAATTTAAGTATAAGAAAGTATAGGAATAACATTGATACATGTATGGAAAAAAATACGCTTGGCTAGCTACTAATCTTCTGTTGCGGAAGCCAAATGTATATAGTGTGAATGAGTCACAACTACTATACCAAAAATTATGGCAGCCACCAAATAATAAATAAGACAATAAAGCAACAATATAAAGAACACCAGAATTTACGAGGTTCGGCTAATTTTGCCTACTCCTCGGACACAACCAATATTTTATTCCACTCCAAATACAAGTGAAATAATACTAAAGAGAGAAGATGCAAATGCCTTAAGAAGATAAGAAGGCAAATGAGAGGTGTGTTTAAATCCTAAACATTAGACCTTCTTTTATAGGAAAAATTCCAACAAAGGATCTTCTACCCACCGATGTAATTTTGCCAAATTCAACAAATCTCCACCTTGGCAAAATTCCACATCTTCAATTTTCTCTCTATAACAATTTTTGGTTGTGTCTTCATCTTCAATCTTCAGTGTTCAACAATGTTGATCAAATCCAAACAATGTTGAAACTTGATCGCAGTCACCACCTTTGTCAGCATATCAGCAGGATTCTCCGTAGTATGAATTTTCTTCACCATAACTCCACCTTCTTCTATGATTTCTCGTACGAAGTGATACCGAACATCAATGTGCTTCGTCCTTGCATGATAAACTTGGTTCTTCACTAATTGAATAGCACTTTGACTATCACAAAAAATTGTGATACCTTTTTGTTCAACACCAAGCTCCTTTAGCAATCCTTGAAGCCAAATTGCCTCATTCACAGCCTCTGCAATAGCCATGTACTCTGCCTCTGTTGTAGACAAAGCAACTGTTGACTACAAAGTAGACTTCCAACTAAGTGGTGCCTTTGCAAAAGTAAACACATAACTAGTAGTTGATCTTCGTTTGTCCAGATCACCCGCAAAATCTGAGTCACAATATCCAACTACAGACTGATTGCCTTCCCGCTCAAAAACTAACCCGACATCTACAGTATTATGAATATACCGTAGAATCCACTTCACAGCTTGCCAATGCTCCTTTCCCGGATTATGCATATATCTGCTAATAACTCCAACAGCTTGTGAAATGTCAGGTCTCGTGCAGACCATTGCATACATCAAGCTACCAACAACATTTGCGTATTGTACCTTTGACATATACTCTTGTTCAACTTCATCCAATGGTGACATATTAGTACTTAGCTTAAAATGGGGAGAAAGTGGAGTACTAACCTGGCTTAGTCTTGTCATCTATGCCAAAACGTTGTAGTACTCTCTTCAAATATTCTTTATGAGATAAACAGAGTTTCTTTGAACGTCTATCTCTTATTATCTCCATGCCAAGAATTTTCTTCGCCTCACCCAGATCCTTCATCTCGAACTCCTTCTTCAATTGAATCTTCAACTTATCAATTTCTTCCGAATTCTTGGAAGCTATCAACATATCACCAACATATAGGAGAAGATATATAAAGGAACCATTTTTAAGCTTGCGCAAATACACACAATGATCGTATTTGCTTCTCTTGTACCCTTGCTGCAACATAAACTTGTCAAATCGTTTGTACCATTGTCTAGAAGATTGTTTCAACCCGTACAACGATTTTTCAAGTTTGCAAACCATATTTTCCTTTCCAGCAACTTTGAATCCTTCTGGCTGAGTCATGTAGATTTTCTCCTCCAAGTTTCCATGTAAAAACGCAGTTTTTATATCCATCTGAACTAGTTCCAAATCCAATTGTGCTACCAAAGCCAACATAATTCGAATGGAGGAATGTTTTACAATTGGAGAAAATACTTCATTGTAATCAATTCCCTCCTTTTGAGCATATCCTTTGGCCACCAATCTTGCTTTGTAGCGAACATCTACTTGGTTAGGAAATCCTTCCTTCTTTGCAAATACCCATTTGCACCCAATTGCTTTCTTTCCCTTCGGGAGATTGGCCAATCTCCATGTATGATTCTGATGAAGGGACTGTAATTCATCATTCATGGAAATCTTCCACTTATCTTCTTCTGAACTTTGGACTCGTCTTTATAAGTGGTGGGAACATCATCAGCTGCAATTGCGGTTGCACAAGCAATTGTCTCTATGAGACGAACAAGTTTCGTTACTTTCCTTTTTGGCCTGCTGGTTGCTATTGATTCAAGTTGTTGTTGAGGTTCCTGAGTTGGAATCTCCTCTACTGGCTCTCCTCCCGGAGGATAATCTTCATTTGTTTCCTCCTCTGCTTCTTGTGTAGGAAAAATAAATTTTCCCTCAAACTCCACCTGCTTAGAAGCACCATCATCTTGTTTGGTATCTTCATTTGTTACCTTGTTTACCATAGATGTTTACCATAGAAGATTCATCTGCTGAATATTACTTTCTTTGTCATAGAACACCATAAGCGACGTCCTTTGACTCCAGAAGTAATCCCCATAAAAATAGCCTTCTTTGCCCTTGGATCCAATTTTGACTCCGTCACGTGATAATATGCAGTTGAGCCAAATACGTGCAAAGAGTTATAATCTACAGCAGGCTTTCCATACCATTTTCAAATGGTGTCTTGCCATTAATAGCAGCAGATGGTAGACGATTAATGAGGTTGCATGCATATGTAATTGCCTCAGCTCAAAATTCTTTGCCCAAGCCGGCACTGGACAACATACACCGTACATTCTCCAGCAAGGTCCGGTTCTGCCACTCTGCCACTCCATTCTATTGTGGTGTATGTCCGACAGTGAAGTGTCGGACGATGCCATCATTTTCACGGACCTTATTGAAATGATCATTTTTGTATTCACCTCCATTATCTGTGCGAATATACTTGATCCTCCTGCCTGTTTGATTCTCCACCATCGTCTTCCATTTGAGAAAAATTCCCAGCACTTCATCTTTGCTCTTCATTGCATACACCCATACTCTCCGGGAAAAATCATCAACAAAGGTCACAAAATAGTGCTTCCCACTCAATGAAGGTGTTTTGGAAGGACCCCAAACATCAGAGTGTACATAATCCAAAATGCCTTTAGTATTATGGATTGTTGTACCAAATTTAACCCTTGTCTGTTTCCTTTGACACAATGCTCGCAAAACTCCAAATTGCAAGCCTTTACCCCTTTCAACAATCCTTGATCTGATAGAGTTTTCAAGGATTTTCCTCCAGCATGTCCCAAGCGCATGTGCCATAGCTTGGTTGCTTCTGCCTCTTTGTTGTCACTGGACGTCACTGTTGCTGTCCCAATAACTGTACTACCAAGATAACGGTATATGTTATTGTTCTTCCGATTGGCCTTCATTACCACTAGTGCACCAGAGCATACCCTCATCACTCCATTTTCTGCAATAATTTTGAACCCTTTTGATTCCAGGGCTTCCACAAAGATGAGATTTTTCTTCAAACCTGGTACATATCGAACATTTGTTAATGTTCTGATCATTCTGGGAGTGATTCTCATGTAGGGCAAAAATCACGTGCTCACAAGGGCTATTATCCGCTGTTTGGATGACTCCATATTCTCCTTCTTGAAAGTCCACAAACCAATCCCTCTTGGGACACATATGATAGCTACAAGCCGAATCCATCAACCATATGTCTGATGACGTTGACGGCTCCGTTGTAACTAATGAGAAATCTGAATCATCACAATCGGCAACATTTGAATCCATAATGGCCTTTCCATTGTTATGTTTGGCCTTATTATTCAACTTCGGACAGTCTTTCTTCCGGTGTCTTTTTTCTCGACAAAAGGCACATTCATCTTTGTTGGGTTTAGATCTTGACTTAGATCTTCCTTTCCTTGTCCTCGTTTGATTTTGAGGACGACCCCTCATGAACAATGCTTCTCCTTCTCCGCCCTTCTACTTTTCTCGCTTTCTTTATTCATAGCTGTACAAAGCCGAACAAACTTCTCTGAGAGAAACTTCGTCATTTCCATGGAGTAGAGTAGTTTCAAGGTGCTCGTACTCGTCGGGAAGTGACGCCAACAACATCAAGGCCAAGTCACCATCATCATAAGTTGTATCCATATTTTGCAAATCCGTGACCAACTTATTGAAACTGGTGATATGTTCATTCATCGTGGTACCAGGAACATAGGTGAAGTGAAACAAGTCTCTTCTTCATGTACAATTTATTTTGACTGTTTTTCTTCAAAATTTTATCCTCCAGTGCTTTCCATAATTTACTTGCAGAAGTTTCCTTTGTGTATGGATATTTCTGCTCTCTAGCAAGGTAGGATCGAATGGTACCGCAAGCAACACGGTTGATTATTCTCCAATACCATCTGGTCTCTTTTCTTCAATAGCCAGATCTAGCCCTTGTTGAAAAAGGACATCTAGAACCTCGCCTTTCCACATCCCAAAATGTCCGGACCCGTCAAAAATTTCTATCGCAAATTTTGCATTTGACACAATTCTTGTCATAAGCGAAGATGCCAATGATGACGTATTGCTGACACTTGATGTAGATTCTTCTTGTTTATTGTCTCCCATCTTTGACATAAATATTATTTAATAACTGACGACACAAATCAAGATTATTTCCTTTCTGATGTAGAAGATCAGACTAAGCTGCAATCACAGAGCATACTGAGACAGAACCTTGACTCAGTTACCAAGATAAATCTTTTCTGATGTGGAAGATCAGACTACGCCGCAACCACAGAGCATACCGAGATAGTACCTTGGCTTTGATACCAATTGTTGCGGAAGCCAAATGTATATAGTGTGAATGAGTCACAACTACTATACCAAAAATTATGGCAGCCACCAAATAATAAATAAGACAATAAAGCAACAATAAAAGGAACACCAAAATTTACGAGGTTCGGCTAATTTTGCCTACTCCTCGGACACAACTAATATTTTATTTCACTCCAAATACAAGTGAAATAATACTAAAGAGAGAAGATACAAATGCCTTAAGAAGATAAGAAGGCAAATGAGAGGTGTGTTTAAATCCTAAATATTAGACCTTCTTTTATAGAAAAAATTCCAACAAAGGATCTTCTACCCACCGATGTGGGAGAAAACTCATTTTGCCAAATTCAACATCTTCTACCCTAATTTTTGATATCCATACTATCCTATCAAATAAATATGATTTAATAATATGAGAAAACAACAACAACAACAACAATAACACACAAGGTGGGATCTGGGGAGGGTAATATGTAGACAAGCCTTACCCCTATCTAAAAGGGCAGAGACTGTTTCCAAAAAAGATTAAAAAAAACACATTGCCATCGTTTAAACTATACTGTATACAACTTAAAATTTTGACTTCTAATACTCGTCTTGTCGCTTTCATTTGTAGCACAAATGATTGATCAATTTAGTTTAAGGGGCACAAATATCTAAGAATAAATCTGATGACCCTAGGACCTAATAATGAAAACCCAAATAGAGTTGGTATAAACATTACTTAAAAATTGCGTAATAATGACCTAAGTAGAAGTTCCAACATGAAACTAGTATTATTACCCGCGCGATGCACGGACAAAAATCATATCAAATTATGATATAGATTGTTTGAATTATATGCAAATAACCTTAAAATATATACTTTTCATATAAAAATTATATAACATTAGATATTAATTATGAAGCATGATATGAAATTGTTATTCAAATCTCGTAGCACACAACTTTTTTTTTAGTTATAGCAACCTAACCCCTTAATTTTAGTACTTGCATTTCGTTCTGGTGTCAATATTAAAACGTACAAAATAAGTAATGTTGTGATATGTCTTGTTTGAGCACATTATATCATATTATTTTAACGAAATTCTTACTATCACTTTATTTTTGACTGAAAGTCAAATATATTTTATTCATCACATCGTTTTTACGTAAATTCTTTTTTATTTTTGTTATTTTCTTGTAGTTATTATATTATTTATTATTTAATATTATTAACTGTAATATAATTTTTTATTAGCTTAATAATTAAATTATTATATTTCTTATTATCCTTTTCATAGACTTTCATAGATATAAGCATTTTATTCTTGAAATTTGGCATATTTTTATGCTTATATCCTCTTATTCCGATTTTTTAATTATTTAAATTTATCAGTAATATTTTTAAATATAATTTAATAATCTATTTATTTATTTTCAATTAATTTAAAGTATTAATATCCTCACACTACATTTTTTTATACATCTCTTCCCTATTATGAATTTTAATAGTTTTTCAATCCAAATCACTCCTAACTCCCCCGATATACTCTAATACTGTTTTAAAAGCATAATATATGTAAATGCAAGGTAACGGGGTGGTAATTCCCGTAACGACGGGCCAGGTCGTTACAAATAGACTTTCCCTTTCGTTTATAATAGTAAATTTTTAATAACTTAACATAGTTTTGCAATTTTAATCTAATATATAGTTTTATTACATTTTATGTGACTTTTTATTATATGAATATATAATTTTTGTAATCATAAAATAAATAGTATTTATTTTGTTTTAAAAATATTTCTCGACAATTTGTTGTTTCAATATACTGTTTTATTATTTTGTTCATATGGATATTTCATCATTAGTTTATGTTATAACTGTTAGCTCAAATAGTTAAAACACCTAATTTATTAGAATCATGATATAATATATAATGAATAATCACATCTTGACCCTCATCTTTTTGTCAACGTGCCAATAAAATATTCAAACTTTCAAAAGAAATTTTCATGCTTCAATTGTATTCAACGTGCCAATAAGCATAGTTAAAATTTTATAGCACATATGCTTCAATTTTATTCAATCTTACCTTCTTTTTTCTTCTTTTAATTGTTATTGATATATATTTATTATTTATTAGTTAAGTTACATATAACTAAAACAAAAAATACATTTATTTTGAAAATGTTGATCTATATATCTATCGATATAAAAAAACAAAGACATCCATGTAATCACAATAGTCATGTGTCACCAAAAATAAAATGATAATAGTCATGCGTATAAGTTAATACACCACAGAAAACAAATGCAAACAAACTAATAACACAAATAATTTTTAATTTCTGTAGTGCTCTTCATGAGAATTAATAATGCCAAAATAATAATTCTTGTACATTCATAATATATTTGGTCAATCCTTAAATGAGTGATTTGGTAAAACTCCTTTATATATTTCGATTATCGTACTTGTTATTTTTTTAACTATTATTTTGCATTTGTGAGATATTTGTATATATTGTATTTATGAAAATCTTAGATTCCTCAGTTACATTTGTGACAAAAAGATTAATGTAATTTTAAGTATAAATAATAATAATAATTATTAAGACTTATCAATATTTAAGGCAAACTTCTTTGCTTTAATATATATATAGATTATTATTATTATTTTTATATACCTTGGTAACCTAGTAAAACTTCTTTTTGTATTTCAAGTTCTCTATCACACTTGTTCATTTTGTATTTGTGAAATATTTCTATACTTCATATCTATGGATCTTCAACTTCCTTAGTTACATCTAGAACAAAAAAAGAAATGTAATATTAATTGTAAAGCACAACAAAATAATAATAGTAAAACCAAAAATTTGGGGGAAAAAATAAGTGACGACTTTTAATTTTCTTTAAATTAAAATTAATATAAGTAAAATAAGAGTAAGTAGCATATTGGGATGATTCAAAAAATTTATTTGTTAATGTAATTTATGAGTAAGTAGCATATTGGGATGATTGAATATTTTTGAAAACTATAAGTAATGGGATTTGCTAGAAAAGAGGCGACAATATTGGGATGATTGAATATGTTTGGGCCGAAAAATCTGTATATTAAAATATTTATTTATGGCATCTTAATAAATTTAGTTTCCATGTGTCAATTAAATATGTTGCTAATTAGTATTCTAATAGTTTGACATTTGGCATATATTTAAGGCAAACTTCTTTGCTTTAATATATATATAGATTGGTTGGTTTATTTTTATATACCTTGGTAACCTAGTAAAACTTCTTTTTGTATTTCAAGTTCTCTATCACACTTGTTCATTTTGTATTTGTGAAATATTTCTATACTTCATATCTATGGATCTTCAACTTCCTTAGTTACATCTAGAACAAAAAAAGAAATGTAATATTAATTGTAAAGCACAACAAAATAATAATAGTAAAACCAAAAATTTGGGGGAAAAAATAAGTGACGACTTTTAATTTTCTTTAAATTAAAATTAATATAAGTAAAATAAGAGTAAGTAGCATATTGGGATGATTCAAAAAATTTATTTGTTAATGTAATTTATGAGTAAGTAGCATATTGGGATGATTGAATATTTTTGAAAACTATAAGTAATGGGATTTGCTAGAAAAGAGGCGACAATATTGGGATGATTGAATATGTTTGGGCCGAAAAATCTGTATATTAAAATATTTATTTATGGCATCTTAATAAATTTAGTTTCCATGTGTCAATTAAATATGTTGCTAATTAGTATTCTAATAGTTTGACATTTGGCATATATTTAAGGCAAACTTCTTTGCTTTAATATATATATAGATTGGTTGGTTTCACACCAAATCAAGAAAAGTTCCAAATTGAAACCTTCTTCTGGCTAAAAACTCAAAATCACTTTCCACTTTTAGAGTGTGAACATTATGGATTGCGGCCAACCCCACTTTGACCCCAAGAACCGAAAAACATATTAGACTCTATGACTATTACACCACATTGGACCACTGAGAGGCGGAACTATCGACTTAAAATTTTGAGTTCCAATTTTAAATATTTTAAGTTAGTTATTAGGTTCTTGATTAATAATATTAAGATAAATATATAATTTAGACTAAAATAATTGAGTTAGGTCAAACCTGTACGTTCTGCTCCCCTGAAACCACCTTGGAAAACTTGATCTCTCCCTAAAGTAAGAAAAGGGTTCTCTAAATCTGTATTATTCGATCTGATTTAATAACAGTTACCTAATATTCAGGGGATCCTTTTCCTGAACCCAAAGAAGAAAAAAAGGCTGCAATCACATGTTTTTGGTGACTCGAAAGAGTCAATTACCACCTTAGTATTCCCAGAAAGCAGAATGGCACATGCTGTTTCTTTGACTAATCCTATGTTTTTCAAAACTCAAACTTATATACGACAGGGAGACAGTGGCGGATCTAGTGTATAATTAATGGGTTTTCGGGAATTCAGTAACTTTTGCGTAAACAGTTTTATTAAAAAACTCATTAAATATTTATAAATATCTAGTTTTTAACCCAATTATTATTGTATATTAATTTGAGATTATAACAGGAATCAATAAACTTTAAATTCTGACTCCGCCTCTACATAGATAGAGATTGTTATTGTATCCTAGAATAGAAGTTCCTTTTTCTTTTGGTCCTAAAAATAGAGAATGATACGATAAACTGTAATTTAGCTGTTACCGCGTAAGTACAGCAACCCCAAAACTGTCGACCGTTGACGTGCATGGCAACTTCACATGCATCCTTGGCAAATTTCTACTTCTTCTGCCACCCAATATTATACTACTCTTACACATCTTGAAATACTCTTTCGTACGCTATTTTTCTCAAATAGTCACGGGCGAATCCATGATTTGATTTTAAGTGGGTTCAGATTGTAATTTCATCACATCTTATTTAATTTAATCGATTCAAAACTTATTAATTAGTTATACTTATTTAATGATTTTTGGAGCAAAATATAAAGTGTGAACGAAAGCTATGGATTCAGATGAACTCATAGCTTCTACATTGGACACGCCTTGTAAATAGGCATGGATTCAATAATAATTTCAAGTAGAGTCTGATTAAGGATTTAAACTTGAAGAATTTGATATTTATATTCTTACTGCTGGATCCTTCTGAAATTTTGAAATAATAGGTTAAGAATTTAATATTCATTAAACTTTTAAAAGGATTAATAATTTCTCACATACTTATATATCTAAGTTTCATATCTAATGTAGGTTCAACCTAGCCCTTGAAATCATATGCATTCGCCTTTATTTCCATATATATATCGATCTTGAAATTAATCATGATGTTCCTAAACCATATAGAAATTGTATATTTTACTGTTATTAGGATGTTGTATAATTAAGGAAAATAATAAACGCAACACATTACTCTACTATACTTAATTTATTTACAAAAAGTGATATTTATAATTGAATCCATTACCTCATGTAGAGAGCTATACTCAATAATCATCGTATTATATGATACTTTGGCATGGGTTCACGAGCTCCCGGGAACCCCTCCCCCTGGATATGCCCATGTTAGTTATACACAATATTGATGACAATGTAATAACTTTAATTAATAAACGTATAACTTGTTATAATTGGTTATTCAATATTTCTAAGTTACTAATAAACATTATTAAATAGAGTTGCCTGTAGGCTCTGATTATCGTTTAGGCAATTAATTTTATAAATATATTTTATATCATCAGTGCATATAACTTAAATCTTTGTCTTATAGATGTAAGTATCCTTCTTGAGACCGTACAAATCATAGGAATCGAGTTGAAACCAAAACCTCTTAGCCGTAATATGTGGGAAAGAATTTCTAGTTTCTCAAAAAATTTCCATCATCATTTCCTTTTAGTGTGCAAATATATTTATTTGGGCGGGGAAGAATCGCCCCACCCCCCACCCCCCCAAAAAAAAAAAACCAATTAAGTCAAACTCAAGATTTTGTTTGGTTCTACTTTGCTGACTTTTGGAGGCTCTTTTCCTACCTTATAATTACATTTGCAATTTCTTCATGTTAAAGAATCAAATATTCTTATCTCTTTACAATCAAATTTAGCTCAATTTTTTTTTTTTTTTAGCTTAGCTCAATTTATTTGTTCCTTAGCATGCAACTTTTTATATCATTTCTTTCCTTTCCCTCTCATTTAATTTCGTATTGCCTTTCCTCTCTTTTTCCAACGTTCTCCTATGAGGGATCTACGGTTAAGGTGTTGGAACAATTAATAAAATTACAAATTTTTGCAAAATATAATACAAGTTTGATTGGATATATAACAAAAAATAGTCATCGCGCTTGATTTGGCTATATAAGAAAAAATAATCATCAAATACCTAATGCACTATTTGGTTAGCAATATTAAATAACACCTCTATTAAGTGATGTAACTCTGACCTAGCTTGCTCGACTCAACCATTTAAGGTTGGTCAAATAATAAATATTTAGAAATTTATTGTTTGCGACTTTACATCATCAAAAAAGAAATTAATTAGTGAAGTCCCTTTGGCAATTGACATAAATCATAATCTTCAAGTTTTAGGGCCTTTCTGGGATGATATTAATTCTAACGATTCTAAATAAATTGATTCCTATTATGAAGTTATTAAACACGGATTTAATGATTGCATATCTAGGTGCTAAATGTCAACATAAGAAGAAAATTTTGGTCTTAAATTATTAGTAAAGAAATTAAATTGTATAACAACGAATCACAGAAGCAGATTGATTATTAATGGGACCTATAATGTTCAACAAAGAAACAAATCAGCAAGTTCATTCAATAATTCAGTTCTCTTGATAATTGGGAAAACAAAGAAAATTATATCTTTTCTATGAAAAGAATCAAGGGACATGTAGCAAATTAATATATTTGCATTTAATTAAAGAGGACAAAAAAATTAATAAGGACAAATATTTAGTTGAATTGGTCTACGCGGTCAGAATATAAGTAAATTAGTTTGGTTAATATCAAAAAGATGAGAAATAGTCATAATTTTTGTAATCTTTGTACATGAAAATAAAAAAAGAAATGAACTGAAAATCTTCTTTTTTTATTAAAATTTCCATGCCATTAATGTCAAACTCTACTCATCATTTAAATTTTTGTCCTAATAAGAGTATTAATAAGTATAACTAGTTCTAATATATTAAATATTAACTGAGGCAACGATCCATTTGAAACTATGTTGCGGAGAAAATGTGTTTAGTTTTTTTTTTTTTAAAGAGTGAATAAGGCATTTACAAAGAAATAAATTGGGAATATGACAAATCACGTGATATTATTTTAAAGCTAAAACAATCAGACGATAACAAGTAGTCAAAAGAGAATTAAATAAAAAGCAAGCATTCATCTCGTAGATGGTTTGGCAAGAATGTATCAATCTATTTAATTATTTATAAGTATACAAAAGAGAAAAGAAAAGAGATTTGTCAAGTTCTGAACGGTTAAAAGAAGGCGAAATATATCTTAGAAACATTTAACCATCCATATTATTCATTAAAAATAAATTGAATAATAAACTTTTTAAATATAGGTTAAATATGGATAATAATTATATTTTCAATTCAAAAATGGATAATCAATGGTAACCAATGAGTTTAACTTTTACATTTGAAGAGGAGCATTGACATAACTGGTAAAGTTGCTGCCATGTGACCAGGAGATCATGGGTTCGAGCCGTGATAAAAGCCTCTTGCAGAAATGCATGGAAATGCTACGTACGATAGATCCTTCTGGTTCGTCCCTTCCTCAGACCTTGTCCATAATGAGAGCTTAGTGCACCGGGCTACCTTTTTTTTTAACTTTTACATTTGTAATATTTCAAATTGGGCGTTCTTCAAACTTGGAAGACTAAGAACTCACCCGTAAGTGATCATATTCAAGAAATCACGAATAATATAGCTACCCATATTATCTGCCGATTAATCAGTATTAAATATAAATTGGATCGAATAATTTATCTATTTTTTCATTACTCGAATTTAACCCGCACAATAGCCGACCTGACCCACCCGTTTGCGTCTCCTATTCTGAACTAATGAAACAACTCTTTCGCTGACATATTGGGAACGATTCAAAGATAAATTTAAAACGTGTAAGAGAAGGAAGATATATTGAGAAAAATGATTCAATAATGTCATACCATTCTCAATAATAGTATGACATTTGGGGAGTATCATTAAAACTTACTGCTGTATCATTACTAAATTATTTATAAAGTAAATACCATACTAAGTACATCCCCAAATAGTAGTATTTAGAAAGAAAAAAAACAGCAATACTGTAATAATTAGTTTCACATTAGGAAAAAGTCAAGAATTATTAATGATAATCAATGGATTGAAAATCATGAAAGATCCATGCTCAATTTTCAATAGAAACAAAAATATTACTGTAATTTCCTTAATTTTGACTAAACAAGTGGGAAGAGTTATCTCTGGTGAGAAATAACAAGTAGTTGCTGATTAGAATAAATCGTGCCTAGTAACTTGAACGCTAACTGATTACTTCTTATTTGTTTAAGTCTTAAATAACAAAGTTATCGGTACATTTGCTGATAAGAGAAAGCAAAAATCACTTGAAACTAATCGAGTTACGCATATACTTATACGAAAAATGGTTATAATAATAATTTTAATGAAAAGGGGATAAACTCAAATTAAATAACTCATAAAGCAAGAGAACATACAAGCCTATACCTTTCACCCCCCCCCCCCCCAAGTCCTTGTCAAAGATTTGTATATTGTTGTAGAAAGGCCAAAACCATCCCAAATTGTCCAACCATGTTAATTTCAACTCTCCCAAGTCTTAAGTCACCGTCTTTATCACCTACCTCTTATCTTGTTGCCCCACCCCACCCCCTTAACCATCACCCCACCCACCCACACACTCCCCCCTCGAAACTTCCTTCAAATCCCAAAATCCAAAGCCGCGTTCATACCATTCACACACGTTTTCTTGAAAATCCTTCTATTTTCTACATTAATTAATTCCACCATTTTTTCTTCTACATATATACATGTCCCATCTTTCAACCTCATTTATTATATCTTTCTTGTATATTCCGAAGTCTCTATGCGTTCACACTATCATTCAAACATTTCTTCAAACACTTTGCTTGCATCCCCTTTTTGCCATATATGAAGCAACAACTCCCTTCTTTCCCAGAAAATTCTAGCTTTTCCCATTCATATATCCGTGAATTGCTCGAGAAAACTCTCGTTCAGATGAATGATAACGTATCCAATAAGCGTCGCAGAAGAAGAAAAGATACTGTTGAAGAAACCCCCGCCAGCAATCTGTACAATAATACTAGTGGTGGTGGAGGTGAAAATGATGAATTTGGTGGGATTGAAAATCAAGGTGGTGGAGCTGTGAAAACAAAGGAGCTGAAAGAGATAATAACATCGTTGTTGTTACTTGAGGAGCAAGAAAAGTTGGAACAAGCGGAAATTGTTAAGGAAGAGGAAGAAAATAAGCTCTTATTCGAGGCGAATCACAAAAAAACAACTAAGGTCATGTGGGATTATTATTCAAACGTTCAGCAGCATCAAAATGATTTAGAACAGTTAGATGGTGCTCGAAAACGAAAAGGGCGAGGGAATTCAGCTGCTGCTTGTGCCATTGCTGCTGCTGCTGCAGAGGATGAAATAGTTTCGAGCAGTAAAGCGAACAGTAATAGCGAAAAGGGAGGAGCAGCAGCGCCCCAAAGGCGGTTGTGGGTGAAGAATAGATCGAAAGCTTGGTGGGATCAATGCAACAGTGCTGATTTCCCCGAAGAGGAGTTTAAAAAGGCGTTTCGAATGGGGAAAGATACATTTGAAATGATATGTAATGAATTGAGCTCTGTGGTTGCTAAAGAGAATACTATGTTAAGAGATGCTGTGCCTGTGAAGCAGCGAGTCGCGGTTTGTATATGGAGATTGGCCACTGGGGAGCCTCTTAGGTTGGTTTCAAAGAGGTTTGGATTGGGTATTTCGACTTGTCATAAGCTCGTGTTAGAGGTTTGTACCGCGATTAGGACTGTGTTGATGCCTAAGTATCTTCAATGGCCTGATGAAGAGAAAATGAGGAATGTAAAGGATGAGTATGAGGCTATGTCGGGGATCCCTAATGTTGTGGGATCAATGTATACTACTCATATACCTATAATTGCTCCTAAAATTAGTGTCGCCGCTTATTTTAATAAGAGGCATACAGAGAGGAATCAGAAGACATCGTATTCAATTACCGTCCAGGGCGTGGTTGATCCTAGGGGGGTGTTTACGGATGTTTGTATTGGTTGGCCTGGTTCAATGCCTGATGATCAGGTATTGGAAAAATCCGCCCTTTTCCAGAGGGCGAATACAGGGTTATTGAATGGTGTTTGGATTGTTGGCAGCTCTGGATACCCTTTAATGGATTGGGTTTTAGTGCCTTACACACAGCAGCATCTGACTTGGACTCAGCATGCTTTCAATGAGAAGATTGGAGAGGTTCAGAGGGTCGCGAAGGAGTCGTTTGTGAGGTTGAAAAGGCGATGGTCTTGTCTGCAGAAGAGAACAGAGGTGAAACTTCAAGATTTGCCCGTGGTACTAGGAGCGTGCTGCGTGTTGCATAATATATGCGAGATGAGGAATGAGGAAATGGATCCAGAGCTCAATTTCGAGCTCATCGATGATGAGATGGTTCCTGAGATTCAGTTGAGATCAACTAATGCTAGGCTTGCAAGGGATGCAATTGCTCATAATCTTCTGCACCATAACCATGCTGGTACTTCTTTCCTATCATGAAAAGGAGTTAACTTTGATGTCTTCTTGATTTATGTAATTCTTTAAAGTTATTATATTCACATTTGTTTTTCTTAAAGTTGTATCATATTTGTTCCATCAAAGTTAGTCAAGGGGATAGTCTAATCTTCCCTTGTGCAAAGTGATGAAAATGTTGTTTTCTAGGCCATAGGCATATACTGAAATTGCAGACATACATTGTATTTCATACTTGAATTAGTGATTGATAGAACAAAATTGACTCTGGCAAAACACAAATTAATTCTTTCTTTACCTAGTGTTAGTTACATGTAACTCTATTTCTCCTCTTATTGTTATCAAAGCCAACTACTATTAGTTTAATTTTGGCTGTATGTTCTCTTCCGTTGTGTGTGTTATTCTTGTGGTTTAAGAAATACTTCCTCCATTTCAAATTATCTGTCGTGGTTTCTAAAAATAGTTATCAAAAATTATTTGTTATTTTAGAAATTCAAGACAAAATTAATTATGTTTTTCTTACCCTTATTTGTAGTAATTATCTATTAAGATGGAGATGGCACATAAATAAAACAAATATTCAATAGATTATATCTTAAGGTATAAATAAGTGTAAAATAGTCAAAAAAAATGTTTAATTAATGTTTAAGGACCGTTTAAAAGAGAACTACAGACATATAGCATGCTTATAACAGCAATAAAACATTCCTGGTAGTGGTTAATTGAAGGGTAGTTTCAACATCTTTTAGAAGTATGAAATGGTTAGTAACCTATAAATACTAAGTGGGGATAACTAAGTTTGTTGTATGAATCTTGTTGAGAATTTAAAAATAGGAAATTTTACCACCTATAGAATAGGTTAAGACCTAATTATAACATATAAATACCTTTTCAAAATTTTACATAATATAATAACCTTTTCTATTTTTGTAGCAAAAAATCAAAATTTAATGATTTCCTATATTTAAGCCTTATTTTTCTCAATCCAATATAACTCCCGTTACTATTTTCACGCTAAATACATATTAATACACTTAAATACAGTTTGGCATTTATAGCAATCCCAAATTATGCGGCGGATCTTAATGTTGTATTATTAAATACAACTTGTTTAATACACTAAATACATTATAGAATACCATAAAACATTTCTATATCATGTAATATTAGAAATGGTTTCTATTTATTGCTAATTAGGTCTTTATGAATGCTCTTTATGAAAAATTCTCTTAAAAATATGACAGCAAAGCAGTGAGAAATTGATATCAAATACCAGCTGGGCTAATAAATTATTGATTAAAGTATATTTGTTATAAAATAAAGACGGTAAAGTAAAGACATGTATAGAGAGGAACTGGTATATTATTTGAATTCTAAACTGACGTACATAATGAAATGAAAATCCTTCTATTTATAGAAGAAATGAAGTTGTTGTGTAAGTTGCTACTACAAGCTGCTGTGTAAGCTGCTACTATACCAGATATGGATAATCTTATACTAAAAGTAATATTTATCTATAACGGAGTACTGAAAGGATAAGTTCATTATGCCCGGTATGGATAATCTTCTACCGGGGATAATGTTTATCCATAACCAGATACTGAAAGGATAAGCTTATTATACCTAGTATGGATAATCTTCTATCGGGAGTAATATTTTTCCATAATCGGATACTAAAAGGATAAGCTTATTATACCCAGTATGGATAATCTTCTACCGTCAGTAATGTTTATCCGTAACTGGATACCGAAGTGATAAGCTTCTTCAGGAAGCTTATTTCTAATATAGTACTAAATAGATAAACATATTTACGGCGAAGCCCCATATGGATAAACTTCTTCAAGAAGTTTATTCACAACGGAGTACGAACATTCATAATATAATATATTTATAACACTCCCCCTTGGATGTTTATTAAAAGATAATGTGCATCATTAAAACCTTACTAGAAAAAATCACGTGGGAAAAATCCTAGTGAAGGAAAAAGACACATATTTAGTAATACGCATTGCTAGGTGCCTCATTAAAACCTTATAAGGAAAATCCCATGGAAAAAAACCTTAGTAAGGAAACAAGAGTGCATCGCATATTTTACTCCCCCTGATGGAAACCTTATTTCAAATATTTGTGTCTCCGCATTCCAATCTTGAATATCATCTTCTCAAAAGTTAAAGTTGGCAAAGATTTAGTGAATAAATCTGCTGGATTATAACTTGAACGGATTTGTTGCACATCAATGTCACCATTTTTCTGAAGGTCATGTGTGTAGAACAATTTTGGTGAAATGTACTGCGTTCTATCTCCTTTTATAAATCCTCCCTTTAATTGGGCTATGCATGCAGTATTGTCTTCGTATAAAATTGTGGATCTTTTTTCACATTCCAAATCACATTTTTCTCGAATAAAATGAATTATTGATCTCAACCATATGCATTCCCTACTTGCTTCATGAATAGTTATTATCTCAGCGTGATTTGAAGAAGTAGCAACAATAGATTGCTTTGTGGAGCGCCATGATATGACAGTACCTCCATACGTAAATACATATCCTGTTTGAGATCGAGCTTTATGGGGGTTAGATAAATAACTTGCATCTGCATAACCAACAAGATTTGCACTATCTTTGTTAGCATAAAACAAACCCATATTAAGAGTTCCCTTTAAATATCGCAATATATGCTTAATCTCGTTCCAATGTCTCCGTGTAGGAGAAGAATTATATCTTGCTCGTAAATTAACAGAAAATGCTTTGTCAGGCCTTGTAGCATTAGCAAGATACATTAGTGCACCAATTGCTCTGAGATAGGGTACTTCGGGACCAAGGAGTTCCTCGTCCTCTTCTGGAGGTCGGAACACATCCTTATTCACTTCAAGTGATCGAACAACTATTGGTGTACTCAATGGGTGTATTTTGTCTATGTAAAAGCGTTTTAAGACCCTTTCTATATAGGCAAATTGATGGATAAAGATCCCTTCTGCTAAATGTTCAATTTGCAGACCAAGACAAAGTTTCGTCTTTCCAAGATCTTTCATCTCAAATTCTTTCTTAAGATCTTCAATTGCCTTTTGGAGCTCTTCTGGAGTTCCAACAAGATTTATGTCATCAACATAAACAGCAAGTATAACAAATTCTGATGCCATTTTCTTTACAAAAATATATGGACAAATAACATCATTTATGTAACCTTCTTTCAGTAAATATTCACTAAGTCGATTATACCACATGCGCCCGGATTGCTTTAAACCGTACAAAGATCTTTGTAATCTAATTGAATACATTTCCTGAGATTTTACTTCAAGCATTTTAAATCCTTCAGGGATTTTCATATAAATTTCATTATCAAGTGAACCGTACAGATAAGCTGTAACTACATCCATTAGATGTATTTCAAGCTTTTCATGTAGTGCTAAACTGATGAGATATCGAAATGTTATGGCATCCATAACAGGTGAATATGTTTCATTAAAATCGACTCCGGGTCGTTGTGAGAATCCTTGTGCAACAAGGCGAACTTTATATCTTTCAACTTCATTTTTATCATTCCTTTTGCGCACAAAAACCCATTTATGATCAACTGATTTTATACCAGTAGGTGTTTGGACAACTGATCCAAATACCTCTCTTTTAGCAAATGACTTCAATTCAGATTGAACTGCCTCTTGCTATTTTGGCCAATCAGATCTTTGTCGACATTCTTCGACAGATCGAGGTTCAAGATCCTCGCTATCTTGCATAATATTAAGTGCGATATTATATGCAAAAATATTATCCACCACTATTTTAGAACGATTTAAATTAATCCCATCACCTGTCGAACTTATTAAAAGTTCTTCACTTTCATGAGCTTCGGGTTCATTGATTTCTTCAGGAATCTCAGAACTAATTAGATCTTGGGTCTATTCCGGAGATCCCTTCATGGTATCATTTTGATCATTTGCCGATTTTCTTTTTCGAGGATTTCGATCCTTAGAACCCAAAGGCCTACCACGCTTCAAGCATGCTTTAGGTGCATTAGCTCTCATGCTAGTAGATGGTCCTACTGGAACATCAATTCGGATAGGCACATTCTCTGCAAGGATATGTGACTTAGTTATCCTTTTCAAATCAGTAAATGCATCTTGCATTTGATTTGCTATATTCTGTAAATGGATGATCTTCTAGACCTCCTGGTTACATATAGGGGTACGTGGATCAAAGTGAGATAATGATGAAACTTTCCACACAATTTCTCTTTTGATTTCCTTTTTCTCTTCCCCTAATTGTGGGAAATTTGTTTCATCAAACAGACAATCTGCAAATCGAGTAGTAAATAAATCTTCTGTCAATGGTTCAAGATAGCGAATAATAGAGGGTGATTCAAACCCAACATATATTCATATCCTTCTCTGTGGTCCCATCTTACTGCGCTGTGGTGGTGCTACTGGCAGATATACAGCACATCCGAAAATTCGTAAATGGGCAATATTTGGTTCATGACCAAAAACTAATTGTGACGGAGAGTATTTATTATAATGTGTCGGTCTGAGACGGATAAGTGATGTTGCATGCAAGATAGCATGGCCCCAAACAGTAGTGGGCAATTTCGTTTTCATAAGTAGTGGTCTTGCTATCAATTGTAGGCGTTTAATAAATGACTCTGCAAGGCCATTTTGAGTATGAACATAAGCTACATGATGTTCAACTTTTATCCCAACTGATAAACAATAATCATCAAAAGCTTGAGATGAGAATTCTCCAGCATTATCGAGGCAAATAGACTTTATAGGATAATCTGGGAATTGTGCCCTTAATCGAATTATTTGGGCTAATAGCTTTGCAAATGCCAGGTTGCGAGATGATAATAGTCACACATGAGACCGTCTTGAAGATGCATCTATTAGAACCATAAAATATCTAAACAACCCACTTGGTGGGTAAATAGGTCCACATATATTCCCATGTATACGCTCTAAAAAGGCATGGGATTCAATGTCAACCTTCATTGGTGATGGTCTAGTGATCAGTTTGCCTTGATAACAAGCATCACAAGAAAATTCGTCATTCGTAAGAATCTTCAGGTTCTTTAATGGATGCCCACTCGAATGTTCAGTAATTCGTCTCATCGTTATTGATCCAGGATGGCCCAAACGGCCATGCCAAAGCACAAAAGTATTTGAATCCGTAAACTTCTGGTTTACGATAGAGTGTGCTTCAACTGTACTAATTTTTGAATAGTATAAGCCAGAAGATAAAGTTGGTAACTTTTCTACAATGCATTTCTGGCAGAAATATTCTTTATAATACAAAGATATTCCATGTTCATTTCATTTAGTGTCTCAACATGATACCCATTTTGGCGGATATCTATAAAACTCAACAAGTTTCTTAGGGACTTGGAGGGGAATAATGCATTGTCTATAATAAGTTTTGTTCCCTTAGACAAAAAGATAATGGATCTTCCGGAGCCTTCAATCAAACTTATATTACCATAAATTATTGAAACGTTTGCTTTTTCCTTATGCAAATAAGAAAAGTATTTCTGATCCCTGAATATGGCATGAGTTGTTCCACTATCAATAACACAAATATCTTCATGATTTGTCTTTGATCCAAACATAATTTGAGGATTCTCAGATACTTTCAAAATATTTGCTCGAGATGGCAGAGTCTCGTGCTGATAACGTGTTATAAAATAAAGTCTGTAAAGTAAAGACAAGTATAGAGAGGAACTGATATATTATTCCAATTCCAAACTGATGTACATAATGAAATGAAAACCCTTCTATTTATAGAAGAAATGAACCTGTTGTGTAAGCTGCTACTACAAGCTGCTGTGTAAGCAGCTACTATACCAGATATGGATAATTTTATACTAAGAGTAATATTTATCTATAACGGAATACTGAAAGGATAAGCTCATTATACCCGGTATGGATAATCTTCTACCGGGGGTAATGTTTATCCATAACCAGATACTGAAAGGATAAGCTTATTATACCAGTATAGATAATCTTTTGCCGGGAGTAATATTTATCCATAACCGGATACTGAAAGGATAAGCTTATTATCCCCAGTATGGATATGGATAATCTTCTACCGGGAGTTATGTTTATCCGTAACCGGGTACCGAAGTGATAAGCTTCTTCAGGAAGCTTATTTCTAATATAGTACTTAATAGATAAACATATTTACGGCGAAGCCCCATATGGATAAACTTCTTCAGAAAACTTATTCACAATGAATTACGAACATTCATAATATAATATATTTATAACAATATTTACTGTATAATATAATTTCATAGAATGAAACGTTTGGTTTTGAAATGCATCCACTTTGGGCAAGATTAGCATAGTTAGTTCCTAAAGTCTAATCTTGTTTCCAAGGAGAAAATCTATCTGGAGGCTACTTTTGAGAAACTTAAAAAAGATCTAAGGAATCTGAAGTCTTAATCTTTTTTTTTTTTCTCCAATCAGAAAAGAAATTGCGACTGCAATTCATCATTTTCTTTCCATTATGTACTAATTATAATTTGAAGTCATAGTTAAAACCATTTGAAGTAAATATTTCCAATTTTAAAAGCATTATTCCTTGTTACTCTTTATAACAATATCGTTTGTCTTGAAATTTTTTGATTGCTATAATGAAGTGTTGTTATAAAAAAAATATATATTATAATATAACATGAAAATTTGATTAAAAAAAAACTCGTCCGTTATAATAAAATACTGTTATAGAGGATGACTATTACAGAGAAGTCTGACTATATATGCATTGTTAGTATTATCATATAAGCATGTTTTTCCAAGATTCTAATGAATCACCTGATGAGATGTAAATAGATGAATAGAGTCGAGTAGATACAGAGCATGGTTAATTGAATTTCAAACTAATTTGAATTGAGGCATAATTAATTAGATTTCAACTAATTGGGATTGAGGCATAGTCGATTGATTGATTGATTGATTTAGTAACTGTTGATTTTAGTAGTTTCTTAATCAGAAATTGTCTATTTCAGAGAAATTGTAATGCACTAAGCATGTATTTGGTTACTTAGATTATCATTCTTTTATAATTTTTTAGGTACTGAATCCACACATGACAGGTGTCATTTGCCAATAAAAAATTATTAAAAGAGAAATTTGCACAAATAAACAGGTGCAAAACGCGTTGCATCAATGCTTAGTCGACAGATTCTATTCACACTAGACTGAGATAACAAAACAGAACGATGGAAACAAGTATTAAAATATATGATTCAGATATGGGAAACAGTTGCTTTTAGTTATGAGCAAAAAAAACATAAGTAGGCAAAAAGATAGGAATATTTTCACTAATGTAGCACCATTATGTATTTTACACATAAGGTCACAAAATAATTATATTTCTAGCCAAAATCCTTTACACATTACCTTAATTCACGCATCCAGACCTTCAGTTATACTAGTTAACATCTTTAACATTAATTAAGTTGACTAACTTCCTTAGCGTCAGGCAATTAATATTTGTAACGGTCGTATATGATATATATTGATTGCATATTTAGATATATATATTTTTTTATGTCAAGTATCTTTTAACGTAATCAGGTTATACCACATATAATATATAATTATACCATATATTTTGCATTTCGGGTGTTTGACATATGCAGAACAATGATATATTTCTAGTATAAGTTTATGTGTGATATAAACAAATGGAACCGAGTTGTTGGCATGCTTATCATTTAAGTTAGTATTTCACTAATTTTTTTCCTTTTTTAAAACTATACATTATTGGTATCATAATTTATTATATCTTGAAATACGCAAAGTCTATCAAGATGTTGATGTTGGCAGTGTAGATTTAGCAAAAGATCCCATGAAAAAATATTATATTAACGTCTCGTATCCCAGATCGTTAAATATACAAAACCTGCAATAGCTGGTTAGTATGCTTGATAATTGTATCATTTCAGTAAACATGTTATAAATATCCCCATGTTTTATTTCTTAAATCTTTCCATATATATGTTATTACTTGGATATATTTTTATATCCCCATACATAATTTTGACTACACATTATATTCATGTTATAATTTTTTTTATTAGTACGCATTTTTTACTTTTCATGTTATGTATAACTTACTATGCATATTTTATATGTATTAATTTTCTCTGGAATGTGTATTAACCAAATTAATCAATATGCTAGTGTTGTGCTTGATATTCAGCCAAAGATCCCTCGGAGGAAAATTATATTGACGTTCCCGAATTCCATTTCATATATTTCGAGTATTATGGAATGATTGAGGGAAATTTTAGTAATGGAATCTCGTTGCTAGATCGAATGATCGAAAAAAATAAGACAAGAGATTGAGAAAATACAAAAATAGATGAGAAACTATGAGTTCTTTTTGAAAAGACATGTGAGAGAGTGCTTTGTAACTATCACATGATTTGTGCCTTTTCTCTGTTCATTTAAAAAAAACTTCCATATATATAATAAATAAAGATTGCTAATATTTTTTAAAATCTTTTTTAAGAAGTGCTCTGCCATGTAAATTTCTCTTTAGTTATAGTGACGTTTATCATAATATATAAGTGTCATCAGTAATTGTACAATTAAATTGAATCACCGCCGGACGAAGCACCGTATTTTCAGACATATAATACGAGTATAATTGCTTAATTATTTACGCGAAATTAAAACGTACTGAGGCAGTAGGTCATATGGCTGTTGATGGACCCAATCCTATATCTTGCATATAATTTTTTATCATGTAGGAATTTAGAGAGATGATTATGAAAATTTTTGTATGTACAAGAAGAATGTATATTTATATATATATTTTGTTACCTAGGAAAGAATATGAAAATAAAACTACCTTATGAATCATGTACATTTGTCTTATTTCTATTAGCTATATCCTAACAATGTAACCAATTAATATTCCTTCAGCATGTGCAATGGATAATCGATGTTATATCTTCATTAATTAATCTTGTTGGCAGAGATGGTGCCACGTGGCTTGCCACATGGCTTATCACACAAAAGGACTTCAGCTTAGTTTTGTCCGAAATTCTTTTGTCCAAAAAATCATTTCTTCTCTTCTTCTTTTTCATCGAACCTTTTATCCTCTTCTATGCGAAATCTTTGTTGAGAAATTAAAGAGTGAGGTTGAGAAATTTCTTGATGTATTCCAACATCCCCTCAAGTTGGAGGGGATAGAAGATACCCCCAACTTGCCAAGAATCAATTTGTGAGAGGGCCCTGGCAAGAGTTTTGTGAATAAATGAGCAAGTTGGAGTTTTGAGGGTACAAAAGAGAGAGAGATGAGGCCGGAAGTTGCCTCACAAAATGGCAATCGAGTTCAACGTGTTTGGTTCTTTCATGAAAAATGGAATTCCGGGCAATATGTATCGCCGCCTGGCTGTTAGAAAAAATTGGAACCGGAATTGGAGGAGGAGCAGATTGATCTATGAGAAGATGAGTTAACCAAGTAAGCTCAGCCATGAGGCAATGCATTGAATGATTCTCCGCTTTAGCGAAAGATAGAGACACGAAAGCTTGCTTCTTAGATTTCCAAGACACCGGTGAACCACCCAAACTAATGAAAAAATCACTGACTGAGCGACGACTATCACGACAAGAAGCCCAATCAGCATCACAGAAGGCAAATAAATAAAAAGAGGGCCGGACATTGAGAAACAAACCTTGGCTAGGGTTAGAGCGAATGTATCTAAGAACTCGTAAAGCTATTGTGAAATGCCCAATGCAAGGGTGTTGCATATGTTGGCTGAGAGTCAAAATAGCAAATGAGAGATCAGGCCGCGTGTGAGTCAAATAGTTAAGCTTGCCAACAAGACGACGATAGAGGCAAGCATCAGATAAATGAGCTCCACAATTTTCTATCAACTTGGAAGATGGATCAAATGGAGAAGAAACCAGTGGAAGAGTGGTGCAATCAAATTCACCAAGCAGGTGAGTGGTGAATTTCCTTTGAGTTATAATAATTCCATCATGCTCCCTTAGAATTTTCATGCCTAAGAAGTAGTTAAGAGGCCCAAGATCCTTCATTTTGAACTCAGAATGTAGGAAGACTTAAGATGTGATAATTCAACATAATTATTGCATGTAATTAGAATATCATCCACATATACAACAACAATGGAAATGAGATTCCCTGTGCGTTTAAAAAATAGGGAATAATCATTTAGGGAGGAAGAGAATCCCTTAAAACTGAGGGCTCCAGCAAGTCGTGTATACCACTGTCTTGAAGCTTGCTTCGAGCCATAAAAAGACTTTTTAATCGAAAAACATGGTTAGGACTGGGGGAAGATAAACCAGCTAGAAATTTTATGTAAACCTCCTCCTGTAACTCTCAATGGAGAAAAGAATTACTCGCATCAAATTGAGAAATAGGCCACCCTTTCTTGACTGAAACACCTAATAGGAAATAAACATCTGATGGTTGTCATCTTGACAACTGGAGAGAAGGTTTCTGTGTAGTCAATTCCTTCTCTCTGCACATCACCTCTGATAACCAACCGGGCTTTTAACCTCTTAATAGAGCCATAAGCATGATGCTTGACCTTGTAAACCCATTTACAAGGAAGAGATTTCTTACTAGAAGGTAAGAGAACTACATCCCAGGTGTGATTCTCTTCTAAGGCTTAGAGTTCATAATCCATGGCTTGGACCCAACCTGGATTGGAACAAGCCTGATTGTAAGAGGTTGGTTCTGAAACGGTAGAGAGAGAATGAATGAGATGTTGGTTAGAAATGGAAAGAGCAGAAATGGAGGTGGTGAACAAGGAGTAGAAAAACAGGATTTGGTAAGATCAGTGAAATAGATGTGATTGCAAATATGGTCCTTTAGATAACCTAGTAGGGTGCCTAGATTATCTCTGTTAGATATCCTGAGGGGAATAGAAGGAGAAGAATAAATAGGAGAAGGGGCAGGGGAATTAAGGGAGGCAGATAGTTGAGCAAGGGAAATAGCAGGTGAATCTGTATGTGTAGAAGGACAGTTAGGTGGAGTGGGAAGTATGGGTATAGATAGTGATGGATCTGATGGTAAAGAGGAAGGATCAGGGGAGAAAGAAATTGAACGAGGAGGAAAAATTAAAGGATTTTGAACTGATGGAGAAGGGGGATCTAGTGTAGAAGAATTGAGATAGGTGAATGGAAAAATATGTTCAAGAAAATGAACATCCCTTGAAACAAACAACTTCTTGGTAGTCAAATCCAATAGTTTTTACCTTTTTTGTCCAACGGGATACCCCATGAAAACACATGTCTTTGCCCTAGGTGCAAATTGAAATCTATGATGTGACAAAGTATAGGTATAGCATAAGCAACCAAAACTTCTTAAGAAGAAATAGGAGGGTGATTGGCCAAACAATACTGCGTAGGGGGTTTTACCCTTAAGAACCTTAGATGTAAATCTGTTGAGTTGTCAATATGCATTCACCCCAATAGGATATAGGTACCTTGGATTGAAACAGTAAAGCCCTGGCCACTTCCAACAAATGTCTATGTTTCCTCTCTACAATGCCATTTTATTGAGGAGTACCCACACATAAAGTTTGATGTAGAATTCCTTGAGACTGCAGAAATAGAGATGCAGCAGTTGCGTTTCCTAATTCTAAAGCATTATCTGATCTGATGATCTTTACTTTAGCATTGAATTGTCTTTCCGCCATGCTTAGGAAACATTTCAAAACAGAAAAGGCATTGCTCTTTGTGCTTAACAGATAAGTCCATGTTGCTCTACTGAAATTATCCACTATTGTTAAAAAAATATTTGTATCCATTATGAGTATGTGTCCTATAAGGTCCCCATGTGTCAATGTGAGTCAGGTCAAATGCTTGGTTAGTTTTGATGTGGCTAATTGGAAATGGTAATCTAGACTGTCTTGCTTGAGGACAAACATCACAATCACAAATATGAGTAGGAAGAAATGAGATAGAATTGATGTGTTTCATTGCATTGAAAGGCAAATGCCCCAATCTTACATGTCATAACATTACATCAGATTCTGTTTCTGCTAAAATAGGAAAAGAAAAACAAGTTGAAATTGAATTAGAAATAGGCTTCTTAAACAAAGATGTTGCAGTTTGTGACGAAAGGTGCCTAGACTCTGTCATAGTAGGTTGTACTAAGTAAAGTCCTTCTTTAACCTCACCAAAAACTTATGGACTCTTTAGGAGAGGGCCCTACAGCAAAATGCACCCAAAAGAAGTGAAAACCAATAGACATCTTTGACAGAGTCTATGAACAGAGAGTAAATTGTATTTGAAACTAGGAATATGAATAACATGTTCCAACACTAATCCTGGGAATAAGGAAACATTGTCTGAGTTAGTGACTTTAACTCTAGAGAAATTAGGTAACCTTACCATTATAGGAGTGGGTAAGGGTAATACGAATAGGAATGTACTGGCATTAAAATATATGTGCTCAGTTGCTCCTGAGTTTATGATCCAGGAGTCTGCAAGGGTAGAATTAGCAATGGAATAACAGGTTGGGGAGTTGGTAAGCAATATACCAGCAACATAATTTTTATTAACCTCCTGGGTGCCTCCCTGCCCTGTTTGTATTTGATTCAGAAGATTGACCAGTTGATTGAACTGATCTGATGAAAGTTTCTAAGCAAACTGAGGTCCTTCTGCCATTTTGTTGCAAACTTCTCTTGTATCCTCTATTGCAGTAGCTGAATTTCCTTTTGCATTATGTTGCATCTTCTTGCTTTTAATGAATTTGAAATCAGCTGGGAAATCAATAAGACTATAGTAGTTGTCAATAGTGGGGAATTAGCTGAGTTTCCTTTATATGAATTGTTTCTAGTCTTCTGTTGAGTGTAGAATTGAGTACCATTAGGGGTCTGATGTCTCACTAGGAAAGAAGAACCATCTGTTGGAAAATGAGAGTTGACATGAATTTATCTCTGATTCGCATCTTGCATGAGAAGAGAATATGCTTGATTGAGTGAGGGTAATGGTTTCATCATAAGAATGTTGCTTCTAACTTGTCCATAGGTCTCATTCAATCCCATGAGAAATTGAATGAGCCTTTCATTTTCCTTAAACTATTGCATTTTCTTCTTACCACCACACTCACAGTTACAAGAGCAGTACATATCAGTGTTAAGAGTGTTCAACTCATCCCACAATCATTTTATTTTGGTAAAATAACTAGTAATATCTGTTGATCCTTGGACTAAATAAGCTAACTCCTTTTGCAGGTGATATAATTTGGCTCCATTGGGTTGTCCAAACCTGTGCTCCAGATCGAACCATAGATCCTTGGCTGTTTTTGAATAAAGGATACAATCAATAATCACTCTAGTCAGAGAATTTAGCAACCATGATGTAACCATATGGTTACATCTGCTCCAGGACTGAAAAGTAAGATCTGTTGGGATTGAAATGGGGCAAGATCCATCAATAAATCCCAACTTGTTCTTAGCAGAAAGTGAAATCAAGATAGACGTGATCCATCCAACATAACCTCTACCATCAAATGGTGTGTTGACAAGTATCATCCCTAGTGCATCAGATGCATAGAGAAAGAAGGGATGGGTGAAATCAATGATATTCCCATTGCCTATTATTGTGGATGGAGATCCTTGTGTGGGGGTGGGAGTTGCAGTAACATCAGGAGGAGACATGTTGATTAAAACAAATGAGAATAAGAAGAATTGAGAAGAAGAAGAGCTACTGCTCTGATACCATGTCGGAATTTAGAGAGATGATTATTAAAATTTCTGTATTTCTCAATGAATCACTGTACAAGAAAACTGTATATTTATACATATATTTTGCTACCTAGGAAAGAATCTGAAAATAAAACTACCCTATGAATTATGTACACTTGTCTTATTTCTATTAGCTATACCCTAACAATGTAACTAATTAATATTCCTTTAGCATGTGCAATGGACGGTCCATATTATATCTTTATTAATTGATCTTGTTGGTTGAGATGGTGCCACATAATTTATCACACAAAAGAGCTTCAGCTTAGTTTTGTCTGAAATTCTTTTGTCCAAAAAATCCTTTCTTCTCTTCTTCTTTTTCATCGAACCTTTTCTCCTCTTCTGTGTGAAATCTATCTCGAGAAATTAAAGAGTGAGGTTGAGAAATTTCTTGATGTATTCTAATAACTTAATTATTAATTAATATGTACAAGCCAGGGGCGAGCCTATGTTGATGGTTGAGGAGTCACGGGAACCCGTTAACATCGACAAAAACGTTGAATATATATCTTTTATGTATCTCTGTATATAGTTGGGACCCCTTCAATATTTTTCATGTATCCCTTGACACAAAGAGGCGAATTGGAGGAGTTGTTTTGTAGGGTACTTTAAGTTTTCAGCTTTTGCTGAGGTTGTGGGTTCAAACCCATCTTCACCTCTTACTCCTCTCCTTTTTATTTTACTTTCTTTTTAATTCAACTAGTAATTTCTACTTAATAGCAAATTGCTTCACTTTTTACTTCTATCTTTTTTTGAATTCAAATATATTTTAGTTTTAATATATAATAGTCAACTAAATTTTATTCTTCTTCACATCCCTTCCTTAAATTTAAAAGCCTCAAATTGCAATTTATTGCGCTTCCGAAGTAAAAAAAAGAAAATCCTTCTTCCATAATTTTCTTCAACAATCACTTTGATAAAGTAGTGGGAATCCGTCAACTTTGATTCGGCAATGACAACTAATTAAGTGTTTGAGGCTTTTCTTCAGTTCTTTAACTATTAGCACACCCTTAATCTTGAATTGTTTAGTAAATTTTTTTGATAATTTTTTAAGTTTGAACACCCTTTTGACCTTAAAACCATATTTTAAGTGAGAAAAAGCTCAAAATTTTAAAGTTTGAAATAGTCTAAATCAAATATCTACCATTTCCGTAGCATATATTTTGCAAAGAAATGTCTCTTTATTCGATATTTTCTTTTTCTTTAGAGCTTCTTTTATTTGTACTTGGATGATAAGTTATCATAACCATTGAGTTTTCAAAGAGTAGCCCGCCAAATTTTATCGGTAATAATTAGCATACAATGATGCACCCATCATGTTCAAATCCTGAATTCGTCTCAAGCACAAAGCTCTCTAACTAAGTGACCTTAGGGCTTTGAGATTTAACTAAATTTTTTGTTTGGTGCAAGTACTTTGTGTAAAAAGTATTACTTTCTACTCATGCACTCACCATTAAACAAAATATTATTTCAAGTTAATGCAAAACTACAAATACCGCTGATGTAAAAGTTTACACGGAATAAATACTATAGACATTGTGAGTAAAAAAAGTCAAAGCTCACAATCACATAAAGCCCACAAAAATGCACATTGCTTACAGAATAAAGAGAGAATTTTTCATTTATTAAAACCTAATTAGCAATAAATAGAAACCCTTTCCTATATTACGTGATATAGATATGTTTTACGTTATTTTATGATGTATATAGTGTATTAAACGAATTGTATTCGATAATATAACATGAAATGACGCCGCACAAACAGGGATTCCGGTAAATCATGATTTGTATTTAGGTGTATTAAGCTGTATTAAGCAGGAAAAAAAGTAACGTTTTAGCGCAAATCATGGGAAGGTGAATCTGTATTTAGGTGTATTAAGCTGTATTAAGCGGCGTTATTTCACAAAAAACGGGAGTTATACCATAAATTGGTGAGAAAAAATATTTTGTACCATATAATAAGGCTTAAATATAGGAAAGTATTAATTAAAATTTTTTGCTACAAAATAAAAAAAGTTATTATATTATATAAAATCTTAAAAAGATATTTATATGTTATAAATAGGGTACTTACCTATTCTATAGGTGGTAAAATTTCCAATAAACAAAGCTCACACAAAAGCTAAAGCCTAACACTTGGATCCTCCTAGCAAACCTCAATCAAAAATCAAGCCCAAACCAGCGACTAGAAGGTCCGAAACATCAGCCCAAATCAATTTGGGTTTTTATTTGGAATAGTTCAGCTCTACAACTGCCTCATCTATTCTGCAATTTGAACTTTCATCTAAAATAAAACTGAAAAAAAAGTAAGTGTCGATTTCTCATTATCTATTGACGTTTAATTTTGCATCAAACAACCTCGTTGTAGATATAAATCGTAATTTCAAAAGTAATAAGGATGAATAAAGGAAATTTTAAATCTTTTTGTAAATTTTATTTTATTTTTTGGGAGGTGCTCTTGGTCCGGCCTTATTATATGGAGTATGATGTACGAAAAGAGTGTAGCAGATCTCGGACAGATTTCATGTTGAATTGTTTAATATTTTCTGTTTGGTCTACTTACTTTATTGTGATTATATTAATAAAAAATCTGCTATACTAACTCTAACTTTTGTCATATTTGAAACACCTCTTGATCACCGACCATACACTTTCCTATTAGTTAATTTATTCACCTTATATAATAAGGTCATAGGTCTAGAGGTGAATGCAATATCATAGAGTTGTGTTTAGAATAAGTATGATTTTATTAATACAATACACTTAGTTTTTTTTATAAAATTTATATAGTGTAGCCGTTGGGCGTAGTATATTTTTTTATGTATCATTATATAATATACATATAACATCCATATTTTATACACAAATATTGTATATTTTTTTTGTATACTTAGATAGATACTATAATTATTTTTGACCAGCCAAATTAATATGTGTGCATAGTTCAAACAAAAAATAATGGATTCAGACAAGCGATATAACCGACCCTAGAATCATGGTAATGGGGTGGTGCGGGTGCAGGGCGGGGCGGGTTTGTGCGGGGACGGGGCGGGTTCGCAGGTGGGGATTTAAATTTAAATTTTAAAAGGCTGAAAATTTTTTATGAGCTTTATTAATGGAATTGGATGTTTCAGTTTTGTGAATTGCAACTTTAGTGGCACTTTTGTTTAGTTTGAGAAACTTTATATTCTCAAAATATCAAAACTTTGTCTGAAATTTGTATTCTGGTAGCTTTTAAAAAGCACATGAAAATTGGAATCCGTTGATAATGTAATAATAAATGTTGTCAAATGACTTTTCTCCAAACGTATATTTTCTCTTCAAAGCAAATTAAATCTTGTTGGTAATTGTAGTAACATTTCAAAGAAAATTAAATATAGGATTTTCGAGTCCGAGATTTTAAGTCACTTACAAATGTTTTTTGAGTCCGAGATTGAACAGTTACAATTGCAAACTACTTAAACGTTTTTAAGTCAAGAACTTAGTACTTGTATAGAGAAAAACGAGTGGGGTAACCATTCAATTCAATAATAAAATCACTTATTACAAATTTAGCAAAACATAAAAGTATGACCAATTAGTAATTTCAAAACATAAACACGTAAAAAACAAAAAAAAAATTATTAAGCAAAAAAAAAAAATGCGGGTGCGGGGTGGGGCGGGGTGGGGCAGATTTAAATTTCGCGGGTCGAGACAGAACCTACCCCACACCCGCCCGCCTGCCATTCCCCTAGATCCACCCGTGTTAGAAGCTACCCACTATCTCTTATTCAACTACAATGTAAAATTTGCTTGTCATATATGAATGGAGTTTTTGTTCCTATGGCACTCAGTTTAGGTATTCCAAAAAGAAACTTATAAAAAATTCTTAAAAAAATAAGTCAAACAATTAAAGGATACAAATTTAAGCAATTATTAGTGTGATGGTGAAGAAAAAGGAATGATATGAAGATTTAGATGGCTAGTGATTACAACACGAACCACATGATATCATTAGAGTTTGAGGGAAATCAAAGATATACCTAATAATGAGTAGAAACCAAGTTACATAATATATAGCATATGCGCAAGATATTAATATGATTTTAAAGCTAATCTGAATGGCCTCAATCTAATAACAACACGTAGTAGAACAAATAGTATGATTGAAATGCTTAGGTTAATTGCATCAAGATGTCAATTACATGAATGGCCATATATATATCTTACATCTTTTAGCTATTATTGATCAAATATTCTGACAAGCACAATAATATATATATATATATATATATATATATATATATATATATATATATATATATATATATATATATATATATATATATATATAAAAGATAACTCTAAGTATAACAACACTTTAATATAATTTGAGTTACATATCTATCCTATATATTATGTTTATCACTCTCTCTCAAGCGAAGCACGTCTGAAAGAACATTGAGTTTGTCACGCAAAAACAACACCCTCGGAGATGGAAGAGACTTTATCAATAAAACAACAAGCTGGTCTTTGAGTAGGGACATATTGAACTTGAATTACTTTGGAAGCAACCTTTTTCCGTACAAAATGAATATCAATTTTAATATGTTTGGGACGAGCATGTTGGATAGGATTGTGAGCCAAGTAAATGATGCTAATATTATCACAAAAAATAGTGGAAGGAGTGGAAAGGGGCATATGTAGATCTAGTAAGAGAGATTGCCTCAGTACTGAAGCGAGATACAACACTATAACAATGAGATAGATCGTCCAGTGGTAGGGCATCTGATCCAATCGGCATCACTATAACAAGACAAACTATATATCAATAGAACCACAAAAAATGAACAACCATGAGTCAAATGATCACCGAGGGTGAATGCATATATATAAATTGGGACACTTGATTAACAGCAAATGCAATATCTGGACGAGTAAATATAAGATATTGAAGACAAACAACAAGGCTCCTATAGAGAGTAGCATCTGAGAATGGATATGAGCCACTAGGATTATGCATAGATTTTGGGGAAGTAGGTGAAGTAACGGGTTTGGAAGAAAGAAGGTTTGCACGGCCAAGGAGATCTTTAATATGTTTGGACTGGCAAAGAAAGTAACCACCATCTCGAGAAGTTACAAAGATGCCAAAAAATAAATTAATCAAACCTAAGGCCTCATTTGTTTGCACTTAATGGAGGTCTAATCTTAATCATTCAGATCTTAGACATTAAGTGCGTTTGTTTTTAAACTCTAAATCTTAGTTATTCAGAGCTTAATCATTAAGTGTGTTTAATTTTTTACTTCACAACTACTTAATGGGTCTGAATAGGTCTGTATGATTAAAATCTATAACTGAGACTAATTTCATTAAGATGCTATCACATATTTATTATTAACTGCCACCACCGCCTACCATTGTCAACTACCACCATGCCACCATCATCACCATACTCAACCACCACCACCGCCACCCCTCCCCCTAACCACCGCCACCACCACGCCACCGTCCTCCTCAATCATAGCCTCTATTATCGACAATCCCCACCACTCCGACCACCATCATTCTCATCCACAATCAACACTCATATGCCTCAACTACCACAACTGACCACATCATCACCATTAATAACCACAATCGACATTGCCTATTATTACAACCCACCACCCACCCACCCACCACCTTCCTCAATCATAACTACTACCACCACCTACCACCACCATCCTCAATCATAAACGTCATCCCTGCCAATCACTACTAGCTACTAGCATTAACCACTATCATCAATCAAAACTACCACCAACCACCGCCTCCAGTTGGCATTCACCTGTTAGCCATCACACCACCAACAACTATCATATTATAAAAAATATATATATTATTGATAGAATATTAGATTTGTTAGTATTTCATTTGAATTTTATGTTTATTAATTTTCAAATAAAGATAAATTTTATACATTCAGATGTTAAAAATCAAACAATCTTAATTATTTCTATTCAGATCTTAATACACATCTTAATATATTCAGATATGTATTCAGATTCAGATGTCTTAATCTTGATACACATCTTGATATTCAGATTCAGACGTCTTAATCTTAAAAAAATGAGATCATTCATGAAATTTTTTTTATTTTAAGAACGCAATAAAAAAAATAAAGTAGAAAAAGAAGCAATAAGAAGAATATCGCCAATAGAGGAGAAGAATAGCAATGTCACTGATATTTTTGTAGATAAAAAGAGAAAAATCTGACATAATTTTTTAAGATCATGAAAAATAATAAAAGAAGCAAAATGTCGAAACCATGCCCAATGTCACGATCTGAATTTTCTACCCTAAAGAGTCGTGATAGCGCCTACTAGTAAAAGTTAGGCAAGCCAACCAATATTATTTACATTGTTTCCATTTTAATTGTGACGGCCCGACTCGTCGTCACGTGAGTTACCACCCCGTTTTTTCCATTATATGCTTGTTCATGTTTCAATATATGTGTTTGGTGAATTTGAGTCAATTCGGATCGAGTTTGGTAGGAAATGAGACAAATAGCCTCTTTGATGAAGGAATAGTTTGAAAAAGTCAATCGGACGTTGACTTATGAGTTAGAGGGATCGGAATCGAATTCTGATAGTTCGGCTAGTTTCGCGGGATGAATTGTGATTTAGGAGAGTGATCGGAATTAAATTTGGAGGTCTGGTGTAGAAATAGGCTTGAATTGGCAAAGTTGGAATTTTGGCGAAATTTGGTCGATAGGTGAGATTTTGATCCTGGAGTCGGAATGGAATTCCGATAGTTGCAATAGCTTCATTAGGTGATTTTTGATATGTCTACAAATTTTCAGGTCATTCGGACATCATTTGGTCGGGTTTTTTATTGGATGTTGGTTTCGGAAGTTTTAGTTGAAACTTAGGCTTGAATCCGCCTTAATTTGATGATTTTTGTGTTTAAGGATATGTTTTTATGATTGGATGATTGGAACAAGTTCGTATCGTGTTTTGGAGTAGGTTGGTGACTTTCGTTGAGGTCCCGGGAGCCTCGGGGTGAATTTGGGGGTCTAAACAGAACATTTTTGGCAAAGTGAGAGATCAGGTTTGCTGTCATAATTGCAGCAGATTTGTGTTCATCGCGTTTGCGATGAGGGTCACGCGAACGCGTAGAGTAATCTGGTGAGGCTGGGGATTTTGCCTTCGCATTCACGAAGGAGGTGATGCGAAAGCGTAGGCTTAGGAGTACGCGTTCGCGACTGGATGCCCGCGTTCGCCTAGAGTTGAGGAAATTGATCATCGCGTTCGCGACTGGGAGTACGCGATCGCGTAGAGTAAAAATGAGCTGAAGCCGGATTGTTCATCGTGAATGCGTAAAGAAAGAGTTGTGTTCGCGTAGAGTAAAGTGCAACTAGACAGAAGGGTTTTAAGAAACAAATCAGTCGCGAACCCTTCACATTTTTCCTTCATTTTTGAGCACCTTGAGAGCTAAGTGATAGAATTTGAAGTGAATTTCACCGGGAAGTGATTGGAGGTAAGTCTCGTGGTCTTAATACATCATTTTATCTAAGAATCTTCCATTAATTCTCTGAATTTGGATATAAATTGAGGGAGTTAGTGCTTGGATTTTTTCTATGTAAAAATCATGATTTGGTGGCTCATTTGAAGTCCGATTTTGATAAATTTTATATGCACAGACTCGTGGCGAGATAAGGATTCTGAAAATGTAAATTTCATAATTTTTCGAGTCTTTTTGATTGGGTTATGATTCATTAGCCTATTTTGATATATTCTTATTGGTTTTGATCAGATTTGGCACCCGAGGAGATCGATTTGCGAGGAAAGCGCAAGGCGAGCTAGGACTTTGGCCGGTTCGAGGTGAGTGGTAGTAATAAATGATATACTAAGGGTTTGAAACCCTGTATTTGCACTATAAAGTACTATGTTGAGATGAAACACGCGTCATGTGATGAGCATGGTGATATTGTGACTGGGGATTCGGACTTAGTCCATCCCGACTATTGGTTCCCTGTGTATATTGACTGAGATTGAGCTTATATCCGTATATTTGGGCTAGTTTCCATGTTTGGGGTCTTGTGCCGATCTGTAGAACCTTAGGGAAGCCTGTGGAGCTAAACTACCCCTGTATCATGTTGAACACATACTCTCAGTCGTACTCTTAGCTGTATAGTGTGACATGAACCAGTACTAGAAGTGTACTCTAAGTGAAAATACCTAGTGTTGAATACCATGTTCTAGCTGAGTGGGCCCGAGAGACCAAGTCTATATTGATTGAAAGGGGTCGAGGATCCATAGTGAGGTATTGATATATATACCGGATCAGGCTGCGCGTTGCAGCAGTATATACATATACATGTATCGGATCGGACTGCATCCGCATTATTATTATTATTTTATATATATGATATATATATGGATCGGACTGCACGTTGCAGTAATATATATATATATACATATACATGTATCAGATCGGACTGCACCCGCATTATTATTATTATTATTTTATATATATGATATATATATGGATCGGACTGCACTATATATATATATATATATATATATATATATATATATATATATATATATATATATATATATATGGATCGGACTGCACACCGCAGTGATATATATGTGGATCGGGCTGCACGCCACAGTATTATAGCGCATGGGCTGAAGGAGCCCCTCCGAAGTCTACACACACCCCTAGTGAGCGCAGTTATATATTATTGGATCGGGCTGCACGCCGCAACATTATATCTATTATATTGGATCGGGCTGCATGCCGCAATATTATATCTATTATATTGGGATCGGGCTGCACGATGCAGCAGTATTGGAAAGGATCGGGCTGCGCGCCGCAGCAATGTTGGATCAGTGTGAGACAGTAGCAGCCTGAAACTGGACCTTCCACTTTAGTGATGATTTTACATGTATTGTTGTCCTTTGGACTTTTTAGTGTCCTTAGAGGTGTTCTTACTTTCAGTTGTTATTTATTGTTACTACTCACTGAGTTGGAAGTACTCACTCTACACCCTATACCTTGTGTGCAGATACAGGGATCCAGGAGGGCAGTTGAGCTATTCATTGTTGTCTTTCCAGTGCTGAGGAGACATCGAGGTAGCTGCCGGCGTCCACAGGACCCGATCTTTCCATTCTAGTATCTATTTTTTGTATTCCTACCCTAGACTTGGTTGTATAGACTTTATTCTATTGTTAGAGGCTCAGACTTGTGACACCGGATCTATTGGGGCTATATTTCAGTTGTTTCATATTCCGCAGTTGTCATTATTGTTATGGAAATAGCCTATTTGACTTAAAATGGAACAATCTTAATTAATAATTGAACTGGTTATCGGGAAATGGTCGGGCTTGCCTAGCAATGTGTTAGGCGCCATCACGATCGGGGTTTTGGGTCGTGACATTAATCCGTTAACAATCAAGAACCATCATTTAATAAACAACAGAATTTAATAAGCGGAAAAGTGAAATGCAATACTTTAATAATGCTACCAATACCAATCCATGACGAAACTACCAAGAACGGGTGTCACAATTTCAGGAATACTACAAATAAAAGCCTGAAAGATTTAAAACAACACTGCCTCTGAAATACATGAAAGAAACAGAATGAAAAGATAGAAGGAAACATCAATGCCTTTGGACACCTGCAGGACTACCTCGGGTCGCCTGATGAATCAGAAACAACAATCTTACTGCGGTCCGAAAGATACAGCACCACGATCTGCACAAAAGAGTGCAAAGTGTAGTATCAGCATAACCGATCACATGTGCTGGTAAGTGCCTAGCCTATCCTTAGCGAAGTAGTGACGAAGCTAGGATCATACTACCAAATAAATATGTGCAGTTAAATTGTCTACCGCATAAAATAAAGGCAAACTTTACAATTAAAGATAGGAAGGGGAAATCATGCTACGGTGAACAACAATTATCAAAAGAAAACCCACAGTTAAATGTAGAGAAACCATAACTCAATTATCATTAAAAATCAAGAAATGAAAGACAAGTGCACGACATCACCCTTCGCGCTTTAATACTTTCTCACAAGTAACATGCACGACATCACCATTCATGCTTTAACACCCTCTCACAAATATTATGCACGGCATCACCCTTCGTGCTTTACACTCTTCCTCACCCAAGCAACAATCACAAGAAATTAGGGCAAGAGAATCAATGACATCACAATAAAATCAAGTAACAATAGAAAATCAGGAAATAAATGTAAAGATCACCATAACTCAATTATCAACAAGAATCAGGAAAATCAAGGACAAGTGTCTGGCATCACCCTTCATCCGTTTACTCTCGTCCTCACCATAGGAATCAATATAATCGACACCGACATCACCCTTCGTTATTTTACCTCACATAATCATGGCATGGAATGATCCTTCGTGAATTATCACTCATATAAAGGCACATAATGGTACATCGTGCGGCACGACATCACCCTTCGTGCTTTAACACTCTCTCACCAATACAATGCACGGTATCACCCTTCGTGCTTTAACACTCTTCCTTAATAACAATCACAAACTATGAGGGCAAGAAAATAAATAAAATTACAATACAAATCCCGGCAAGAAAATAATAGTACAACAATTACATTCCGGCAAGGGAAACAATATCAAAAGCAACAACATCCCGGCAAAGGAGAAAACGTTTAAAAGAAACAACATCCCGACAAGGGAGAAAACCTTCAAAAGCAACAATATCCCGGCAAGGGAGAAAACCTTTAAAAGCAACAACATCCTGGCAAGGGAAATAATATTAAAAGCAATAACATCCCGGCAAAGGAACAATAACAAAAGCAATAACATCCCGACAAGGGAGACAATGTCATAATCCTATTCTCTTTTTCACATTTACTTCACAACTCAATTTACAACTTGAGCCAATGCACTACAATGCTCAATTACCAATGATACTTTCACAATTCAATTTCAACTTGAGCCAACACTCTACAATGTTCAAGTACCAATAATACTTCCACAAATCAATTCACAACTTGAGCCAACGCTCTTAAATGTTCAATTACCAAATTTACTTCCACAAGCCTTGTTAAACAATAGGAATATCACATAAGGCATGAACAATGTAAAACGAAATCACATTAATCATAGCATAAAACTCATGGGCATGCTTGAAACCAACGTATAAATACTCGTCACCATGCCTATACGTCGTACTCAACAGTTAACACATAGCAAATAGGACACGACTCCTAACTCCTCAAGCTAAGGTTAGACGAAACACTTACCTCGATGCCACAATCATAATCCAAGCCTCAACTACCAGTTTATCTCTTGATTCCACCACCAATTCACTTGTATCTAGCCACAAGTTACTTAATTATATCAATAAATGATAAATAAATCAATTCTAATGCATGAAAATAGGTTTTCTAAAGTTTTCCCCAAAAAGTCAAAAATCGACCCCCGGTCCACATGGTCAAAACCCGAGGTTGAAACCAAAACCCGTTACCATTCACCCACAAACACAAATATATAATTTATTTTGAAATCGAACCTCAAACCGAGGTACAAATCCCCAAAATTTGAAACACCTAAGTTTTACCCAAAACACTCAATTTCCTCCATGAAAACCTTTGATTTGAGTTGAAATCATAAGAAAAGATGTTAAAGATTAATAAAAACGAGTTAGAAATGACTTACAATCGATTTGGAAGAGTACTTGTCTTTGAAAAATCGCCCAAAGGTGTTTAGATTTTGAAAGGGTTTGAAAAATGAAAGATTTTTTCTAAGTCATGATTTATACATGTGCACATATCGCATGCGAAGTCTGGTTCGCAAATGCAAACTAACAATTGCAGCCAAAACTTCGCAATTGCGAAGGATGGACTATGTTTGCTTTCTTTGGGAATGCAAACAATGTTCGCAATTGCGGTGCCTGTCAAGGTCGCATTTGAGACATAGGCTTCGCAAATGCGAAGGTTCCCTATCCATCCAGTCTTTGCAATTGCGATTGGTTTTTCGCAAATGAGGGCTCGCAATTGCGAAGCCTTCAAGTCCACAATATACCAGCAGTTTTCCTAAATCAAATTTTACTCTGTGGCCTATCCAAAACTCATTCCGAGCCCTCGGGGCTCCAAACTAAATATGCACACAAGTCTAAAATATCATACGAACTTGCTTGTGTGATCAAATCATCAAAATAACATCAATAACTATGAATTTAGCATCAAAATCAAAGAAAAATGTCATGAATTCTTAAGTTCAAATTTAACAACCCAAGGTCCGATTCACGCCATTTCAAGTTTGTTTCTTACCAAAATTTACAAGCTCAACTTAAATCACATATAAGACCTGTACCAGGCTCCGCAACCAAAATACGGGCATGATACCATCACATTCAAACGAAATATGCACACAAGTCTAAAATATCATACGAACTTGCTTGTGTGATCAAATCATCAAAATAACATCAATAACTATGAATTTAGCATCAAAATCAAAGAAAAATGTCATGAATTCTTAAGTTCAAATTTAACAACCCAAGGTCCGATTCACGCCATTTCAAGTTTGTTTCTTACCAAAATTTACAAGCTCAACTTAAATCACATATAAGACCTGTACCATGCTCCGCAACCAAAATACGGGCATGATACCATCACATTCAATTACATTCAAATTTCTAAAAACACTAGAAATTTAAGTTAAACTATTTTCTTCAAAAATTCATTTCTCGCGCTTGAGACCTCAAAATTCGATTTTAAGCATACGCCTAAGTTTATCATTGAGAAAAGAACGAAATAAGTTAAGCTTGACAGATTCAACAGCCTCATCACATTGTAACTTTTTTATTTTAGTGGAAAATGAGTTAAAATGAAGGCGTAAAAAAATCTTAAATATAGTAAATGCCTCAGACTTTTGTCGTAGAGGAAATGCCTAGGTGAACTTGGTAAAATCATCATGAAAAAGAATGTAGTAGCGAAAGCCTATGAAGGATGGGATGGGAAAAATACATATATCACTATGTATTAACTCACATGAATAAGAAGTAAAGGATCTTGATTTATTGAATGGTATTTTTTGGTGCTTGCCAAGCTGACAAGCATTACATAATGAATCAAAACGCTTGAAAGAATTACAAGATAATTTATCATTTAGAACAACATAATCTAAAACTATAGAGCTTGGATGACCTAGAAAATGATGCCAAAGAGAGGATGGAGCATGAACTGCGGCAAAAGTTGCAGAAGAAACATCAACATCACTGGAAAGAGAAGACTCAGGCGGACCCAGGATTTAAGCGTTACGGGGGCACCATTATTTTTAGTATGCCAATTACCAACAATAAAGTTCCGGTGTAACTCTTTGAAATGACTATGATAATTTATCATCAAAATAAAAATAATAATATTATCAAATACCATTAACGTGATACTAATATAACAAAAGTATATTGTTCACTCATAGTTGAACTCGACGCATTTTCATATTTTGAAAACGGTCAATAATAGCATCATTGCTTATATTTACAAACACTTCCTTCTCAAAGTAACAAACTAAACAATCATTTAAAAATGCATCACCAATACTACTACGCAATTCGTCTTTGATGTACTTCATAGATGAGAATGCTCTTTCCACCGTTGCAGTTGCGACAGGTAAAATTAAAGTCAACTTCACAAGCAAATAAACAAGTGAATAAGTCTCCACAAGATTTGTTTCAACCAATGCTTTTGCCAAATCACCAATTCCTTTCGGATCAAAGAACCTAGGGTCACCATGTTGCATATGCCATATGAAAGTGTCAAGTTGGCGACTAAGATCTCGAAGCTTCAATTCACCAAACTCATCGGGATAATGCTTGGCCAATGTCATTATTCTTTCCTTATCAAAATTAGCAAACGAGTTAGCCGGATTCAAGCTAGCCATACCAAGAAGCAAGTTACTACTCACAACATCAAAACGACTATTAAGCTCCTGCAGTTGTAAATCAATCACAGTATAAAAAAGCTCAACACGTAAGTGATGTGAATAAGTAACACTTGAAGGTCTACGCTTCGACTTTCCAGGAATATAGAATTCTTCCATCTTGGGAACCAAAATATCATGTTTTGCACAAAATAAATATACTTCATCCATTAATGGTTCCCATCCTTTATCTCTCATTCTTTGCAACCTTTCCTTTGTGATATCAAGAAATACCATGGCATTGACAATATCTTGATCTTTCTTCTGTAATGCTTTGCTCAACTCGTTTGACATTATTAATACTTTCAACATTAAGTGAAGCAAGAAAGCAAATTCAAATGCTTTAATTTTACTAGAAAAAACTTCTGCTTGCAACCTATCATTAACATCACCTTCACATTCAATCACCCCAAGCACATGAACAATAGAAGAAAATAAAATAACAAAGTTATCCAATGTTTTACAATGTGATCCCCAACGAGTGTCACCTGGCCTTTGAAGCCCCCGCTCTTGATTTAATCCTTTCCCACTTTGAACTTCACCACTCTCTAATAATTTCTCCAACAATTCTGCTTGATGATCCCGAAGTTGATCTCTACGCTTAAAAGAAGCTCCAATTATATTCAACACGTTAGTAACAATAGCAAAGAAAGTCTCAACCTCCTTGTGTTTTTTAGCAACAGCTACAAGTGTCAATT
Organism: Nicotiana noctiflora; assembly: GCA_032618575.1. Taxonomy (NCBI): domain Eukaryota; kingdom Viridiplantae; phylum Streptophyta; class Magnoliopsida; order Solanales; family Solanaceae; genus Nicotiana; species Nicotiana noctiflora. The sequence continues at coordinate 107,069 of JASVEL010002263.1, forward strand.
GTAATTGATGTGCAAAACAATGAACAGAATATGCCCATGGAGTTTCTTGCAAAATTAAAGCTTTAAGGTCATTCATCTTTCCCTACATATTACTAGCCCCATCATAGCCTTGTCCACGTATTTTGGATGGACTTAATGAGTATTTCATTAGCAAAGAAAGTACTGCATCTTTCAACGACTTTGCAGATGTATCACTAACACGAACAAGACTAATAAATGGCTCGTTCACTTGGCCTTTTTTGTCAACATACCGCAAAGCAAGGGCCATTTGTTCATGGTGTGAAATATCCTTGGACTCATCAACTAATATCCCAAAATAATCTCCATCCAAGTCATCAATTATAGCTTTCACGGTCTCTTGTGCACAAGCACTCACAATATCCTTTTGAATTTTTGGCGAAGTCATTATATCATTTTTGGAGCATGTTTTAATATAACTCTATCTACATCTGGAAGCCTATTTCCAAGCCATCCCAAAAGCCCTAGAAAAAGGCCTTTATTTTTAAAGATTCACTTTCATCGTGACCACGTAAAGGCAATCCAAAGTCCAAGAGAAACCTTGCAACATCAATTGAGGCATTTAAACGAATTCGATATTCAGTTTTCTGTTGATCGGATTGCTTTTCAAAAGTAGCTTGAATTGATTGAGATTGATTTGACAAGGCTAACATATTGTTGAAGCACTTATGGTGGAGATTACCTATTTCACCAACATGTAGATCAAATCTTTCAGTTGTTTTATTCCAACCTCTAAAGCCAGTTTTTGTGAAAGAGTCACCTGTGCTTCCATTAACGTAATCATTTTTGAATAAATAGCAACATAAACAAAATGCGGCATCTTTCTTCACACTATACTCTAACCATCTACAATGTGAACCTTTAAACCAACCCGAACTAAATTGGCGCATTTTCTTCCCAAATAAAGTTTTAGGAAATTTGTGATCCGGTTGGCATGGCCCTCTTTCGATGTAGTGTCTTTTCACTTCATCCTGTATTCTAGGGCTATATCTATCAATGGGTATTCTCTCTCCGGGGTCGGTATTAAGTGATTTCACATCAAACTCTTCTACAAGATGGGAGGAACTGTCTCTAAAACTAGAACTTGGTTGAGGAGAATTAAACCTCTTCAAAAATTTGTCCATCTCAATTCAGGTCAAGAGAACTTCCTACAAAGCAACAATGCCAAGCAAAATAATATTTTTAATATAATTAATCAAAAAATAATACTAGTGTCCAATATATGTAGCTGAAATTCAACCAAACTTTCTGAGGAATAAACAATAAATTCAAAAACTAAAAGCACACCTTTTGGGGCCTTAAAATTTTTGGGGCCGAAATCAAAGGCTTTACTAGCCTCAACAAAATCAAGAAAAATTACAGAAAATTCAATGATTCAATCAAAATAGAATAGCCAAAGGTGAGAAAAAGACACAAATAAGAGGCAAGCAAAACCTTCCAGTTAAGCCCCTTCTCAATCGTATTTTAAAAGAAATTTTTTTAAACCCTAACTTAGAAACTAAAATTTACCATTAGAAAAGTGTAAACAAGATAAAAATTCCAAGTATAATTTTTAAAATCTTACCCAGAAAAAGATTGGTAGCTACTTGATGCCTTGATCCCTGAAGAAAGAATGTGTGAATCTGTGATAGTGAAAATGTGGATGAAATTTATTTTGGTCGTTTGGGTTTGGCAAAAGAATGCCAAAAGAGAGAAAATGGAGTACTGCTCTTAGACTTGTTGAAATTCTCTCAAAGAGAGAGAAAAGGATAGTAGTAGATTAGTAGACTTTTTGAAATTAAATTATTAGCCTTGTTGAAAAATGAAAATGATAGTAGTACGTTTTGGTCGTTTGGGTTTGGCAATTGGCAAAAGAAAGTCAAAACAGAGAAAATGGAGTAGGCTTGTTGAAATTAGATAAGTAGGCATAAGTAGGCTTGTTGAAAAGGATATTAGTAGGCTTGTGGAAATTCTTTGAGAGAGAAAATAGTAGTAGTACACCTCTACCAAATGATACCCAATTAAAAATACTATTTTGATTGTTAAAGTTGAGATTCGAACTTGGGTGTTTACAAAGCCTAACTACTCCACAAACCAACTCTTCTATCATATCTTTGTGACTAAGGGTGCCACATAATATATTTATAAGGGTCCGTCGTGTATTAACTTATATATATATAATATATATACAATATTTTTACCGAGGCCAACGGGTGCCCGTGCCCCCATCAACATCACTGGAAAGAGAAGAGAGAGAGAGAGTACATGGGTCCATGACTGTTGCGCCTAAGAAGTATTTTCCTCGTCTTGAAGTCCTGATAGAAAAACCAAAAGAAAAGTTCAATTGTACAATTATTATTAGAAAGAAAATTTTGAACTGTAAGCAAACTGGCAAAGAGTTGGAACAATTAAAACCTTATTTAAATAAAAATCAGAAGATGGAGTGGAAATAATTCCATGACCAGTAAATGATATAGGAATATGAGTATCATTTCCTACAATGACCCGATCATTACCATAATAAGGTATAACAAATGATAAATTTGTAGCAGATAGAGTCATAATAAAGAAGTACTGATATTGACAAACCAACGACCATCATTAGGAGTCATATAAGAAGAGAAAGAATTGGGTTGGGTTGAATATTTGATAAGAAGGCCTTAGAGGCAGAGAAGGACAATCATGAGTAGAGTGATTAGGGAGAAAGTAAAGTTGACAATGAACAATAGAAGGAAAGAAGGAGGTCGACGGTGGACCCAAAATAGAAGGACCTCGAGATCGAGTGTTCAAGTTTTGAGGGTTTAAACCATAGGTTTTACAGTACCCTTGGTTATAGTGACCTCTTCCACGGCCACCATTGGAATGCCTACCACGACATCGAACATTAGAATATGATGGTTGTTGTAGTAAAATCTAGTGAGGGAGATGTAATGCTGGCCAGTTGGGACTCATGAAGAAACAAAAGAGAGATAATTTCTACGAAAGTAGGGAGAGGAACATGAGTAGATATGGAGATAGGAACATGAGTAGATATGGAGATACTTACAGATATGTAGTCATCAAGAAGGCTAGTGAGGATTTGAAGAACAAGGTCGATTTCAGAGATTGGGTTGCCAATAGGGGCTAAGGCATCCGCTATGGATTTTAGACAATGAACGTAATCATCAATGGAGAGCTATCCCTTTCTGAGATTACAAAACTAACTTTCAGTTCAAGGGTACGAGAGCTAACCTTATCACGAAACAAACGTTCAATTTGAAGTCATGCTTCACGAGATGTGGGAGTATGATTTCGCTTAATAATTGCTTGTAGAATTTCTTGAGAAATTATTGCTCGAATTCATGATAGAACAACAGAGTCAAGTTGAACCCGTTGTAACGCAGGATTGATCATGAAGACATCATTATTAGTAAGAATAATGGGTTCAGGAGAGGGATGACTACTATCAATAATATCATAAACTCCATGACCTTTGAAGATAGGCAAGAAGAGTTATCTCCACAAACCACAAGATATAGTTTGTAAAATAAAAAATTGTAGGAACAAGATTTTTAATATTTGAGAGAGAAATAGTAGAAGGAAAAGTAGGAACTTGAGATAACGAGGAAACCATGGAAGAGGGACTTGAAGAGTCAGAAGCGGCTGAAGAAGATATTATGAGGAAGGAAACATTGGAAGAAAAAAAATCTTAGCCTCTGATTCCATAAAAAGGTTCTATTCTTGATCAAATATTCTGAGAAGTACAATGAAATATATATAAAATATACGTATATCTAAAATATAAGATAATCTAAGTGTAACAATAATTTATAATAATTTGAATTACATGTCTATCATATACATTATGTTTATCAGTTATTTTTAAGTTGATAGATAAGATACAAAGATTCTCACCAAGTATAGTTAGAAACAAATATTTCTAACGCATAGACATAAGAAGTAAATATGTTTTCAACGTACACACAATATATATATGCCAAAACTTTTTGTTGACAAAAATTGTAAATGCATTTTCTTGATGTGTTTAGTGTTTACAGAATTAAATTATATAATTTTTCTTATTACATTACATGATTATGATGAAACTCTAACGAAAATTGCATAACCCAAAAGCAAAATAATTATAGTTTGGTTAGCATATATGTATCAGTTCCTCAATTCAACGCAAACAATGAGTAATATTAGGCACTAATTCAATGAGATTCGAAGTAAGGAATAATACTTTATTAAAATATAAATGTATTCTTTCGTTATTTTAATACGAGAAATTGTATTATATAATCCTTGTAAATCTTTGTATCTAAATGATAATCAATAATCAGTTTATCCAGCTAAAATTTTGAGTGATAAATAAAGAAAGAATTACAAGAAAATACACATGGCTTCACATCATAACAAAAAATAGCCCATGTTTTTAAATTTTACCCCACCTAGCCTATATTATACATATTTTGAAAATACTAGCTCTTGCAAATTCAAAATATGTGTTCTTACAACCATTACTTTTAAAAACTATAGAGTTAAATCTGTGTTCTCACAACTATTATTTTCACTCTATTCTTCTCACTTTTTTTTACATATGCTTCAGGGGCTATCTGCCATTACTGCTTCTCTCCTCATATCACCTGATTATAATGTAAAAAAATTAAAGAGTAGAAGTCCACCATTAAAGGACATTCAATGTTTTGCTTTAGAAAATAAAATTTCTTGTAATTCTTAGTTGTTTGGATTGGGTGTTGTTCCAATTGATTGAAAACCTCAAAATGAGTTCAAAGTTTAAATTTGAAGTGATTTGGAGTAGATTTGAGCAAGATTTGAGTTAAATTTCAGAAAAACGCAAAGAAGAAGACGAAGTCAGTTTTTTGTATAATTATGTATAATCTTGTATAATAGTGTATATGAGTGTATAAATACACTATTATACACTATTATACACCTTTATACAAACGTCTATAGACGAACTTCTTCCACGATTTTTGGTTGCAATTCCTGTTCAAAACTAATCCAAATCTCCATTAAATGACTCCAAATTTTTTATACAACATCCTTATACTATTTCTAACAAGTCTAAATAACACTCACTCCAAATTTTTCACAAAATCAAATTCGAAATTTAAACCCACATATTTAAGCTTGTTAAAAATCTAATTTTTACCACCCAAATATATTTGGTTTGGTGAACTAATATTTGAGTCACAATTACTAATTTGAAAATTAACTTAAAAGCTTGAGCAATCTTTTTTAAAAATTAAATGGTAATTTTGAGAACCTATTGGAGTTGGATGTTGAATCTTAGCCTATTATTTTTGGGCTAATTGGTTGTAAATTGAAATATGGGCTATAAAATTGAAAAATGGGGAGCTCACTTGTACTTATGTGAAATTATCCAAAATAAGCAAACAATGTGAAGAGGGAGAACTAAAGATGACCTTCATAAATTAAATTTACTAATAAAAAAAGTAAATGATACGTGATGTGTCCTTTTTCCACCATTCAGTAATAGCAATATCGTTTTTATTGTATTAGACCAAAAAATGGTCTACCTTAAAATCTATCTGATTTATAGCCTGGTCAAGTTTTTTCTAAGCCAAAGGTATTTATTTTTTCTCAAATTTTTTTTTTCAAAGTTGAAGTGGTGGACCAAGCATTAGAGGGGGAAAATGCTTTTGAGTACTCAAGAGGAGAAGTAGTTTTGGAGAAGCATAAAAAATTAGTTTATCTTCAAAAGCACCTTTTTGAAAGAGAAAATCTTACTTATACCCATTAATTCTAAATTATTTACCCTTTAATGCTCAGACCCGAACTATTTACTACTCTTACCCACGCGGCCTAAATTATTTACCTCGTTATTCATTTGGGTTTTAAGGTTCTGGGAAAATCATAGAATATAAATTTGGGTGGCTAGAAACTAATTTTTTTCATCTGGGTGTTGTCCAAACCGGTTTGTTTCAAGAAATTGAGGACTAAATCGAGATTTTGTAAGGATTTCCATGAAGTTATCTTGGAAGATGTAGAGGTTGCTTTTTCTTTGGAGAATACTAGAGAATTAATCAAGTATTTTACTAAGAAATGTGCCGGGGATGCACTTGTTGAGTAAACATATTGAGATACAACTACTGCTTTGCTCTGAATCTGACGAGCATATCGTTTAGCTATTGTTGTTAAGGATTTTGCAAGAGTAGAAAATCCTTCTTCTACCATTAGCAGGAGAGTTGATGGATTTTTTATTAGCTCAAACTAACGAAGATTATATGGATCAATTCTGCTCCACTAACGGAAATGGCTAGTTTCAATTCTGCTCCACTTTTTTTATTGTTCTTTCCCTAGGTCTTGCTCTTGCCTTGGTTTAAAAATTTTATTTTGAAGATTTTGTGTTTGATTCAAAGTGGATGTTGTTAAATATTAAGCACCTTCTAAAAGTTCATACTGAAATTTAATAGCATTTGGAGCTGATTTAAAGTGATTGAGCTCAAAATTTTCAACGGAAAATCGAAGAATAATAAAGTTAGCCAATAGTATACTATTACGGTATACAATATGTTGTAGGAGTATATAGCTATACTACAACAATATACTATTATAGAACAATATACTACAACGGTATATTGTAATAATCGAAGAAGAACACAGTTACCTAACAATATACCGCTACAGTATATAATATATTGTAGGAGTATATAGTTATAATGCATATGTATATTATTATAGTATATAATATATTGTTATAGTATACTATAATAATATGCAATATACTGTAATACTATATTGTAATAGTATACAATATATTACAATAGTATACTTATTACCCATAAATTTACTTGTCTCTTTCCTTTAATTTGCTTTAAGCTTTTACCCAAGGTGCAAATTGAAAATGCAAAAAAAATTAAATAAAAAAAATTGTAGTATACTATATAATGTAACGGTATACTCTTACAATTAGATCATTTAGAAGTTTTTGAAAATTTTATTGACAACTGATATTATTTCAGTTTAATAATTGAATTAAATTCTTTGTAACTCTTTACGTACAATTGTATACCCTGTTGATATAGCTATATACTATATTGATATCATATGTTAGTTAATATTTTTTTATTGTATTAGCTACATTTAATTCGTACACAATTTAATTTTTCTTTAGTAAGAATATTAAAAAAAGAATAGTAAAAAATACTGATAACAGTAAATGAAATTAGACGATGAAGAGAAAAAAATATAAAAAAAAAGAAGTTAAATGAAATTAGAAAAGGAAGAAAAAAAATAAGAAGAAAACGAGAGAAAAGAAAATGACAAAAGAAAAAAAAGAAGTATAGAAATAAAAAGAATTGGAGAATAAGGAAAAAATTTCCCACAAAAATTACTATGGGTAAGAAATATAATTAATGTATGGGTAGAAAAACAAATGGACAGACAATGGTAAATAATTTTTTTTTGGGTAACCGTGTCAAAACATCTTTTTGAAAAATAATTTTGAGAAATACACTTAAAAGCAACTTTAAAAAGCTTGATCAAACATTAATTGTTGCTCACAAATATTTTTCAAATAAATTATCCAAAAACTAATTAATTCTTACCGGATATACTTTTGAAATAAATATTTTTTTAAAAAGTACTTTCTCAAAATTATCGAATATTTGTAGCTTTGCCAAACAGCCTGTAAACCACATATATTCTTCCCGGCGAATCCTCGGTTTCGAGAGTGTTAGACACGCGCCGACATTAGCAACTGGGTTTTTATTAGCATAGATCTAGGGAGTTATACAATCCGCCATCTCACCGCCACGTGGCGGTCAGAAACTTTATTTTTTAGACTGATTAAAAAGATAGTTATTGAACAATAGCAATAATTCGAAAGGAAAAAGATGCAACTGATGAGTTTAGCTTTGTATGAATAATAATTTCATAATGCGAAATTATTCTCACGAATCAATGATTATTCAAACAAGACGCAAAGAATTGCCAGTTGTCAGGTGAAATTGTTGAAAGCTGTGAAGTGCAGCGAATCCCTCTCCCCCAACCTAACTCTACTTTCTGAAGTTTCACTCTCTACATATATATAGAGAGAGAAGAAGAAATTTAAAGGGTTTGGTTTTGTTTGGTTTAATAGAGGGACCGAAAATGGAAAAGGAAGGGAAGAGGGAAGAGGAGGTGGTAATTGGATCAAGGTTAACAATGGAGAAAGTAGCTGCTGCTAAGCAATTTATTGAGAATCACTACAAGACCCACATCAGCACTATTCAACAACGCAAACAAAGGTAAGGTTACTTCTTTTTAAGAAACATCTTTTGTTTATTTCATTAATTTGATTGTCTTGTTTATTTCTGCTTGTTTTTAATTGGCTTCTTATGTGTTTCGAAGCTGGAATTTGATAAAACAAGAGTTATGGGTTTTTTGTGGGATTCTTCAGTCTTTCTTGTTTGGACCAATTTGACTTAATTTTGTTATACTCAGTTGGATCAGCTGGTTGAACTAAGGGAGTATTTTTGATAAATAATTGGGGCACTTCGGTGGTGACCTTTCACGGGGTTGATGATGCATTAATTATAAGTAGTGGAATGAAACGGGTCCAAATGAAGATGAACTGACTAACGGACATTGAGGATTCATATAGTCGATCCAGTACTTCCAACACGAAACATAAAATATTCGTAAAAGTTTACTAAAATTGCGACAAATAGTTGATATGAACCCATAACTTTAACAATATAATGAATTCAATGCTAAAATCTTAAAGGTGGAACCATAAAGTTTAAATCCTGAATCTGCCTCCGCTTGAGTTAAGAAGCTTACACTATGATGGTCTCATTATCCTTCTCCAGGTTAAGCATTTGTTTTCGATGTCACTGGGAAGCATTGAAATCTGTATACTGAAAACCCCACTTTTAAGCTTGGTGTTTGTGGATCTCACAGTTCTAAAGATTCCGATTTGACTAGTTTGTTTTCTTTGGTCAGAGGACCAGCTGGCGAAGTGGCAAAATCACAAATGCCAACTTCGGAACCCGTAAGAGAGAGCAGTTTTGTGCCTTATTTCCCATGGGTATGGAAGTTTGTAATAAAATCTGAAAATTTATCAGTTTAAATTGTAGAGCTTGTCAAGAGTTAATAGGGCTCAAATTTAGTTCATGTAATATGTCCAACCTCAAAAGTTAAGATTTAAATGGTGATTACAATTTTATCTACCAAGAAATGTAGCTTAATGTAATTTTCGAAGGATATAAAAGGTGATCAGCATTTTCTTTCCCATGGGTATGCCAGTTATAAAAGACTGAGCGGTATTTGTAGAAAATCATGTATTCTACGATATTATTTACTTATCTTACATCTTTATTTTTTTCTGATTGGTAAATAATGGAGTAGTAAATAGATATCAACATCAAGTAGGTGCTGAGGAATATGTACAATATAGCGTCGGTACAAGTTTTGTAATTTGCTCAAAAAATCCAACATGACTTCTACATCGTTAAAAGAAGCCATATTTACTTTTGTTCCGTTTTGTATGCAGGATTTTTCTTAATCACATTACTTAATCAAAAAAGAAACAGATAGCAATTTAAACTTTAAGAAAGAAATTTACTTGATCTTTTTCTAGAGTTCACTTGTGAATCTCGACTTTTCTTTGACTATATTTCGCTAAGAATCACATCTCAATGTGACTGATTAAAAAAAAAGAAAAAAAAAGAATAGCTTCTCAGTGTGCCACTTACTCCCCTTCCCCTTCCTCCTCTCCCGCTAAAAAGGGAGAGAGAAGTAAAAGAAGCTTAGCATGTTGTGTGTACTCGCATATTAATTTTTAAGAATACATTATAAATATATTATATGTTCCTATTAAATGTGTGTATGCATATTATATGTACATACACATATAATACACACACATAAACATACAATTAGGATATGTAAGTACCACTATGAATGTTAATTTCCTGTAATTATGTAATCTTGATACTCTTTCCTATTTTAGAATATGTACATCACTATTTAAACACACAATAGTTGAGGTAAGTTTCTCTAGATCTCTTCCTCATCTCTTACTTGTTATAATATTGTTTAAAAATAGGCGTTGGATTTTAGAAAGAAAGCTAGCATCATCGGATGTGCCTAAAGAAGAGCAAATGCATCTGATCAAAGATCTAGAACAAAAGGAGACAGAGTATATGAGACTAAGGAGGCACAAAATATGCGTGGAGGATTTTGAACTTCTTACAATTATTGGCAGAGGAGCGTATGGCGAGGTCAGTATTATCCCTTTAAGGTCTGTTTTTGTTCTGTTCTGGTTGCAAGTAAACGATTTTGTTTCACAATTTCTGGTTCCATTTCTACTGTATTTGCATTATGTTCATGTAAATGGTTGGATATGGACAAACTGATAGTGGAAGATAGTAATCTATTCCTTCCATTTATGATACTTTGTATTTTGGTAAATGCCAAAAGGTTTGACATTTCTATTTACAATATTTTTTATGCAACTTTCACAGATTGCAATAGTTCACATTGTCCCTTCGGGTTCCTTTGGGACATCCGACAAAAAAAGTTCAAATTCATTTAATATTTTAATCAAATTTAGAGTGATTTTTTATCAAACAAAATTTTCTCAGCTTGTACATTATTAATCTCCATCACCCTTGACGCAGTACAAAAGTCAAAATAAATATTTTAAATTTCGTACTCTGCAAAATTCATAGAATAATATTGATGGAGGGAGTAGAAAGTACATTCTAGAGTCCTCACTTTAGAATCTTCTCCTGGTATACCATACAAATCTTGAGGAATAGTACACCGCCATATATCAAGAAGGTTTCTCATTTTATAAGCCTACTAGGTGTGTAAGATGGTGATCCTGATCCCTAATATGGTTGGTCTATTTTTTTTTTTTTTTTTTAAAATTGTGAACAATTGAACATAAGAGTACCATGTTAAGATGTTGAGTAGATGCCAGCTTCTGCCATTGATTTATTGGGCGCGCAGCCTTCATTTTTGTTATACCAATCAAGTCTTCCCTGGTCTCCAGCCTTTGATAACTCATTCCAACTGCCTAGGTGTGTTAGATGCAACACTTAACCCAGAAGTTGTCTGAACCTAAGTTTGATATGCGAATTATAAACTAAGTTAACTTTTTGTACGGATTTCACTTTTTTTGAAATGCAATTAGGTCTACTTCCCATGGGTGCCGCTGAACAGGTCATAAAAAACAAACCACATTTAATTTCTCATATGCTGAATCAAGCCTCTTCCTTCCCTGAGCCGAGGGTCGATTGGAAACAGCCTCTCCGCCTTTTCGGTAGTTAAGGTCTGTCTACATATTACCCTTCCCAGACTCCACCTTGTGGGACTATACTGGGTAGTTGTTGTTGAATCAAGCCTCTTGTGCCAACCAAAACAAACTCAAAGCATTGGACTTTAAATAAAGATTAATGCGGTGTAGTTGGTCTGTTTAGGACCAAAAAGTTAGAAACCAGGTCTGTCCCTCCCAAGAACATCAGAACAAAAGGAAAAGTTAATTGAAGCAAAATACAGAAAACATTAGTTAATAAGATTATGCATTTACTTATCATAAGGCAGATAGAAATTTATAAGTATGATCACCAAGTGTGGGTTGAATGTCCCAATACATAAACGATTGAAATGCAAGTATGACCTTTAAGAAGATTCCAGGTGTTTACAAAGATGAACTCATGTCTTTGTGAGAAAAATCAACCTAGAGGGAACTGGGACCAAGAACACCAATTATAATTAGAGAAACAACCTTGCAGATCACGAAATATGGATCAGCTTCAGATTGATATTAGGGTTTTCGATAAACTTGGTCAAGATCTTGGAGAACCCTCTTGATGGTAGTTTCAGCAGGGAAACCCAAAAAGAACGATAATTTTGATTAGTTGTGGTCTCTGTGTAGGAAGAAGTGAGAGGACATTAACTTACTCTATTGTTCTATTGCATGTCGGATACTGTGAGTATTGTAGAACATGTTTGGAGTTGACTGGGTCACAACCAGTAAGATTGACGCTTGAGATGGAAATCTACAAGGAAGAAGCAGGGAAGAAGAGCCTTAGTTGTAACTCCTTTGAATCTCATGTGGATGCAAAGGAATAGGGATTGTTATGTGGTGAATAATGTTCTATGGATTATCTACTTTAAAGGAATTTTTGTCTTTAGATACTTTTATCTCTATATTGCTAATAGACATTTCATTCAAAATGTGTTCGGGCCAGCATGTGCGCACTCAACCATCCACGTGTTACTTACTACGTCTCATCAACACAGGATGTATTCTCACTTATCCAAAAAAAATCTCTATATTGCTAATAATGTATTTTTATCCCGATAAAATAGTACATAAATTCCTGCATAACTTAATACGGGTATTATTTAAGACCAACCAAAAGCGGTCCAATGGAGAAACATGAGGATTCATATAGCCAGCCCCAAGTTGTTTGAGATTAAGGCATAGTAGTAATTGTTATGACCAACCAAATTCTGCATAACCTATGGAGAGATTATTTTATAGAATTGTTCTAGCAAAAAATAGTTTTGCGAGATTTTATGCTGGGATATCGTTTCAGCCCCTCCAACCAAATGGCCTCTAAGGCTATTTATTGTTGTCTCCTCGTATCGTTTTAGGGAATCCTCATCCGATGAGCTAGTTGTTTGGCGTTTGGGCCCAAGGTCCATTTTCTTTAACGCCTTTCTTGTAAGATGTCGCATAATGAAGTACAGACAAAAATCAGCCTAAAGCCTAGCAGAACAATGATTGCATGGAATTTCCAAAATCAGAGAGATCTCTTTTAAAAAGGCTGCTGTTCAACAGAGTACACAAGAACGAAGCTTGAATGGATTAGTTGCACCTCATGTCCCAGAAAGAATCTATTTTAGGGAAGAGTGGAGACTATAATGACTAGCACCTGTTGGACCATGAAGATCTTCTCTATCTGATCCAATACCTAATTACCAATGCTCTCAGTTGGCTTCCATTGTTGATGTTTAGTCAGTATTTTATTATCTTTGGAGGAGAAAATCAGGATTGTCTATCTTATTCTGTACCAATATCTTCCTCTTCCATATACGTGGTTGTCTTGCTAAAATTGAATGTGTCTTTTTACTGATCATTCCTGACTCTAGAATGTGGATACTTGTTTTCTGCAGGTAAGATTATGTAGGGAGAAGAAATCTGGCAACATTTATGCCATGAAGAAGTTAAAGAAATCTGAAATGCTCATCAAAGGACAGGTAAGAAGAGTAATATTGCTCCATTATTTTTCCATTGAGTTGTCATTATTCGCCTAGTTTTAGCAATTTTCCTGCTACCCTTTAGTAGAGTGTGTTATTATGATGCTAAGAAACCTCAGAGTTGGAAATTGACTGCCTATAAGCATTGACATACCACTGGTGATGGTGATATACTGCCAAGTTGTTTTGCCTTTTTATTTATGTTTTCTATGTCCATTATTTGTATATTTCATCTCTATTTCCTTTTCTACTTGCTCGCTATTTTTCTTTTCCCTTTCCTTGGGCGGATGGGGAGATGGCAACGGGTTGTCTTTGGATGATCAAAGAACATTTTCAGAGGATCTTGCATTTTGATTGTAATGACCTTAAAATTTGGTGCACCACTCGAATAAAATAAGATGAAAGAAAACCGAACATTACTTTGATGCAATGACTTCTTCTTACAGGAATTACTTAATTGCTTTCTGAAAGACCTGCTTTTGAAGGAAGATAGGTCTTAGTTTCTTCTATGTTTAGCTGCTATTGCACAATCAATACCTTCAAGTAACTAGTCGTATATTACTCCTACTATCCCTTTTACACAGTTCTATTATTACCTGGAAAGTAAGACTTTTTCTTCAACTACGAGTCTCAAGTTTCCGAATATGTCAATTTAATTTTCAAAGGTGGAGAAATGGATATCCAAAATCAGCCCGAAAGATTACATAGTTTAACCTTTGTATTCTGAATCTTATCATTCATTTTGAGACATATTAAGAGGTTTGACTTCTTGGGATATCTCGCAGTAACATTCTAGTCCAGTTAGTGTCACCTTTCATCTTTATACAGATTAATCTTTTTATATGCTGCATCGATCTAAGAATGTTCAAAGAAGACTTCTTATGAAAAGCTTTTGACTAGTGACAAGGTCGCTTTTCCTCATACTTCTGTGTGGATCCCTGGGATACCGGGAAGGTATGTTGCCTCACTTAGCTAGCAGCAAAGGGGTGATTTTGATTTTTGATGGCCGAGAACTTGAGGAAGAGGAAGGGCAGTTATGTTAGTGCATTATGTGTAAGGAGTCAGGGGAAGATGTATAGCACCTTCTTCTACATTGTCGGGTTACCTTGAGGTTATGGTGGGAAATCCTAACATGGTTTAGAACCTATTGGGTGATGCCAGGTCCTGCGTAGGGTTTAATGTTCAGTTGAAGCTGTGGAGGAATAAGGAGAAGACACAAGGCTTGGAGTGTTGCCCTGCTTGCACTCATGTAGGTTGTTTGGAAAGGAAGAAAATAGGAGAGCTTTTGAGGATATAGAGATGAATTTTATACATTTGAGGGATATCCTTTTATCCCTTATTTCCTTTTGATGCACCCATGAGATTCCTTGTAGTCTAGAAGATTGGGTGACTTTCTTAGAGAACCATCCCTTTTTGTAGGTTTACTACTTTTTGGTATATCCCTTGTATAGGGGCTTTTGCCGTTTCTATTAATGAAATTTATTTACCTTATCACAAAAAGACCAAACTAATGAGCAGACTCTAGAGCTAATAATTTTGTTCATACAAACTCCCATTTAACCTACAATCTCTTAGTATTAATGAGGATTTAACTAAGTGTGGTTTACGAAAAGCAAGGATCCATATGCAGTACCGACTAGTTGAGATTAAGGTTTAATTATTGTTGTTACACTTGCGCATGTCCAGAAAGGGACAATTGCGTGATTCAAAGAACTTCTAGTGTCAGGAAAATCTGTATTTTGACTTAAAAGACAAATTGATTACCAATATTAGAGTGATATGTTCGCCAAAGGGTGTGGCCTAGTGGTCAATGAAGCGGGTGGACAACCATGCGGTCTCAAGTTCAAATGCCAACAAAGACAAAAAAACCTAGGTGATATCTTCCCTTCTATCTAAGCCTTAGTGGGCAGAGATGACCGATATCAGTGTTGTTGGAGTAACAAGTACCCGGTGGAATAGTCCAGGTATGCGCAAGCTGGCCCAAATACCTCTGTCATAAAAGAAAAATATTAGCGCGATATGAATGGTAATAGAGCAGATATATAAAGGACTGTCACGGACCTCGACTAGGTTGGGGTTGACGACACATAGTTGGTTAATTGATTCTGCCATGCAGCCTTCCCTTGAACACCTTAACATTAAAACATGTAAAAGGGAGTAAAGAAGGCTTCTTAATACATCCTGGAGTGACAGCGTTTTAGTATTAGTACTCTGCTCTGATTCAAATTCCATCACTGGGCGTGCAAAAAGACCAGTTTGAGGATCATTCCACATGCATGTGATAGCTAGTTCTTATATCCTGCATGGTGCATGATTGCTTGAGCTATTGTGTCACCATACTTTCAAGCTATGATTGCGCGGACTCTCCAAATGTAGCCGCACCTGTGTCGGATCCTTCAAAAATGCATTACTTTTGGAGGATCCGACACGTATCCAGCCACATTTTCGGAGAGTCCGAGCAACATAGCTTTCAAGTATTTCTGCATCGTTCTTTTGCTAGGTAGAAATGGCTGAAATTATACCGTACATATCATAGTTACATTATCTCATCAACTTCCACTAAGATTTTGAATTTAGGACAGAAGTTAGGAATACTTCAAAATTGGAATCTTCCTCATTATGCTCAATTTTCTAGGGCTCTTTGTGATTTAAAGCTAAAGGTTTTCCCCTTAGTCCTCCATAATAGTATCCTAATACCCTCTCTCTCTTCGCTATGAGAAACGAGGTTCGTCTCTTTAGGTGTTTTATTTATTCATCTATCTAACATGTGATGCTAGATTATATTATCAATTTATCATCCCATTTGCTCCAACTTTAGTGGATAGGATTATTTTGGCAACTTGTTCTTTTGGGATGGACAGGCTGTCTAGTGGCTTGGTCGAGGTGCTTATTAGCTTGATCAAACAACAAACATCGAAATAAAAACTTATCAGTTATCACTAGAAACAGTTATAGATCTCTTGTTCAATTTTCTTTTTCTTTTAAATTTGAGTGTCTCATGGGAATTTTCAGAGAATTCATAGCATGCTCTTCAGGGCTATATCTTATTTGCATGTTTAATGGGCAGACTGGTCTTTCTCCTCATTTTCCCGGACATCTTTTGTTTTGAAACTTAACCAAGTTAACCTTCTTCGGGAGCCCCTTCTCATGAAGCTTCTGCGATGATTCTTTCAATAAAGAACCTTATTGCCTTAGGGAACAGAAATGATCGAGTGCCATACCAAGTTCATTTATTCCCCTTATGAAATGAAATGATCGAATGTCATATTAAGATTGTTTTTACTGGCTCTAGTGTATGAATGATTAAGACTTTTGGTTGGTACTGCAGAGCTTAACATAGCCCAAGCATTCTCTATTTAATAGGAAGTTGGAGGGACGGGGTCTGTGTCATGTTTGCATGGAACATCTGCTTCTTTATGATGTATTCAAATGTAATATGTCCCCAAATGCGTATTCCCTGTTGACAAATTGATTTTCGTAGGTGGAGCATGTGAGAGCTGAAAGAAATTTATTGGCAGAAGTGGCCAGCCATTGCATTGTAAAATTATACTACTCATTCCAAGATTCTGAATATCTTTATCTTATCATGGAGTATCTTCCTGGCGGTGACATGATGACTCTGCTCATTAGAGAAGACACTTTGTCTGAAAGTGTAGCTAAATTTTATATTGCGCAGACTGTCCTCGCTATAGAGTCCATTCACAAGCATAATTACATTCACAGGTATATGCTTGCATCAACTTCCGATTTGTGAAAGTTATTGTTGTGAGATGATTAAGATGTAAGGTAATGTGTTTGTATGATATTGGATGCAAATATGCAATAGATTTCTTGAGGCATATTTCTTTTGATGGGGAGACTGTTTGGTGTTCATATTTTCCAGTTTCTCTTTTTCAGAGATATCAAACCTGACAATCTTCTTTTGGACAAAAACGGTCACATGAAGCTCTCTGATTTTGGTCTCTGTAAGCCTCTTGATTGTAGAAGTTTATCCACGTTGAAAGAAAATGAAACTATGGATGATGAGAATAGAGATGATCCTATGGATATAGATAGCAGCTTCCCAGATGCCCGTGACGGTAAGTGGAAAAGTCCCCGTGAACAACTTCATCATTGGCAGATGAACAGGAGGAAATTGGTATGTTATATTACTGATATATGTTTTTTTTTCCTTGGGTTGTGTGAGGATTGTGTCATAAGGCTTACAGTTATACTGTTATTGATGCAAAAATAAGCAAACGCTCCTAAAATGAGAGAGTTTCTCCAACAGCACACTTGATTAGTGAAGGCGCCGTCAGCTTTGCTGTTACTATACTCATTATTCCAGACACAGAAACTCAATAAAAGGAAACTATTTATTGCAGACACTAGGACCTTCCAAATCATGAAAGATTCTCTGATTTGGTCATTTTATTTTCCTACTTCAAGTCAAATAATCTGTTTTAGCATAATTTCTGTCACCATTTAACTTGCGTGTCAAATTCACCATTTTGCACTGCAACTTCAATCCTATTTCTAACTTCAAATTCAGGCTAATACCAGAATAATACCAAACTATTTTAGAGTACAATAGACCATTCTGAGACCGAATATTTGAAAGAACTTATTTTGGAGTTCAATTTAAATCTTTTGAGCTAATCGAGGACAAGAACAACAAGAATAGTGGTAGATGCACACCACGGATTCAAGCTTTTTGGGTGAACCAACTCTGATATCTAAGTGGAGAAGGGTAGAGGAATTGGTCCATGATCCATCGGGTGTTGAAGCTATAAGTAGGTGATTTCATGGTTATCAACAAAATACAACGCAAGGTGGCAACACAGTTGTAGTGGAATTGGTTGGTGTACAATGGATGATGTCGGGTATAGTGAAGAAAGCTTGTTTCAACTTGGCCTGTGAAAGAAGGAAGAGAAGACGCAAAGCATAGGGTGTTGCCCCACTAGCTCTTATGTGGGCCCTGCTGGCGTAGAGAATAATTTTGTGTATATGAAGAATAACCTCTTATTTCTAGTTTCCCCTTTATCACCCATTAGGTTCCAGTCTGTATAGAAAATCGGATACCTTGTAGAGAACCATATTTTGTTGTAGGCATATTCTTGTATACAGAGATTTCCAACATAAATAATATTATTTTACCTTGTGAAAAGTAAAACAGACCAAAAGTTGAATAATTGAATTAGTTAGCAAAAATTTGGCAGCCAAATTTGCCCAAAGATGTCAAAACCATAGCACATCAATTGTGAAGCAGGGAGTCTCTTCTGTTTCATTTAAACGATGAAAGATCTATGTCTTAACAGAGGTTTGGCTAATGGTCCTTCCAGCTGAAATAATATCCATTTGAATACTATTCCAATCTATTGTTATGCCCTTTGAAACCTAACTATTTGATGTGTGTAAGATGCAATTTGCTGCATTATAATTGAACAAAGTTTTGTCGTGCTGCCAAACATATGCACTTATACAAAGCCAGATCATGGCAGGAACCAGAAGTTGTATGGGCTTGTATTTCAGTCCATGGAATAATGCTTTTCCTGCATATGACAATAACTGTCATATAATCGAAATATTCGCTTTTTTAGACCACCATAGTTCTTTGTTATTCAGCAGTATTATATTTTATATGTACTTGAAACTAATTTTTGCCTTCATTATCTAAAAGGCATTTTCAACAGTCGGTACGCCAGACTATATTGCTCCTGAGGTACTACTGAAGAAGGGATATGGGATGGAATGCGATTGGTAAGTGTTTATTCTGAAATTATAGTAAGCTTTTTTGCGATAGATCACCAAGATATCTTGGATCCTCTGCTCATACATGTCAGTTCTGTGCATGACTCTATTTGACAAATATCTATAGTGAGACCCCATTCAATTGATGCATAAATCTGACAAGAGGACTTTACTGATCATTTAACTAATTGATGGATTTCCCTCCCAATAAATTGCCTACTATGCTTCTCTCTTCATTAGTTTGCTTTCCAACATTTGTGGTGGCATGTATTTACTGATAATGATAACTAAAAACAGTATTCTCTATGTTTTATTTTATAAAATACTCTTTCTTTTCAGTTTGCTCCATAAAGATTGACATACTTCTATATTTGGGAGTCTCCATAATAAAATGAAGCAGTGGCAGAAAATATTTGTGGTACCTCTAAGTCCATCTTAACAAAATTCAATCTAGCAAATACCAATTAGCAGCGAACGGAGAAATATCTTTTCTAAAAAATAAAAAATTAATACTGGACGAGGAGTGGAATGGTTAAATAACCTCACTAACTGAGAAAGCAGGCTAAGGTTATCTGTTTTTTTATGGGCAGCTTGCTTATGTTGGGGAAGGCGAAGGAGAAGTAGGGAGGAGCAAGGACATCAGTGTAAGCAGGGGAGGGTGCTGCATGAGGTAATGGGAATAGGAGAGGGATGGGAGAAGAAGGAAAGATTTTGGTGCAGGTGCAAAGGGAGCTAGCGAAAGAGTTCACTGTGGGAGTAGACTGTAGAGAGCACGTTAAGTTGAAGGGAAAGGGAATAGAGAGTTTCTAGATGCTGGGCCATGGAAGGGGTAAGGAAGAGGGGAGTTGAAAAATCAGTGAAGGGTTTGCCCTTCGTCCTTTTATTTCTAAGTGTAAAACTGTCAGTTCAGTGCTTAACCTACCTACCACCCCCCTCATGCCTTAACCACTCTGGGGATGATATAGGCTGGAATTGGCAGATAGTTGGGCTTGGCAGGATATCTGATGCTACCACATCCAGTCCCTCATCTGGCTATCAGTGAAGTTTGGGATTCCGTGGAACTTCACTGATAGCCAGAGTCGGCCAGACCATTTCCACAGATGTAGTCCCTGTGTTTTCACTTAGTACTGCTGGAAATGCTTTTGTCTTCTAACCCATTGTATAGTATCTACTCGTTATATTCTATAAATAAATAAAAAATGAACCATGCTGTGCTTTATCTGTTTCTGATCTTTTATCTGCTATACTGCATGCAGGTGGTCCCTTGGTGCAATTTTGTACGAAATGCTCGTTGGTTACCCTCCATTCTACGCTGATGATCCAATAACTACTTGCAGAAAGGTAGCATTTTTGCTTCTGTATTCTTACTTCTTGCATTTCTTCATGTATGGGTTTTTCCTCTTTGTATGATAAGGATATCTGCTGCCTGAGATAACGAAAAGTGCCCTGATGCTTTCACTGTTAAAATCTATAGAGGTTAAGAGAAAAGTTTAATGCTAAGAACTTGTTGCAAAATGCCCACAGAGAAAGAACTAGAATTCATATAAAAGTTTAATGCTAAGAACTTGTTGCAAAATGCCCCCAGAGAATGAACTAGAATTCATATATGTAATTTCGTCCAAGTAAGAACCAACTTTCGTTTTTGTGTTATGGAAGACAACTTGCACAGTTGATACCTGAGACCTTTCCACTTGGTACTTGACCACATAGATTAGCCTGTGTTGTTTAGGTCAAATGGTTCAACTTTTCTATCTTTTTGCACTAGAAGTCTCAGCAGATGTATTGCATTCACACTGATATGCTTGCCACTGCTACAATCAATGTTTACTATGAGATGTGTAGCATTAGTGACACCCATTTCTCTATTATCCACAATATACTGGTTGCCTTCATGTTGAAACTAACCTTCTTTTTAGGATTCTCCTGTTCATCGCCAAAGCTATCAGATTTTGACTCCATGTGTGTGCTTGCCAGATAGTTCACTGGAGAAATCAGCTAAAATTTCCTGAAGAGGCCAAACTCTCCCACGAGGCAAAGGATCTTATCTGCAGGCTACTATGTGATGTTGAACATAGACTGGGCAGTGGAGGTCCAAACCAAATAAAGGTACTATTTAAATCATTTACATTCAATTGCTTTCACTGGAACTTTCATTTTTGCTCTGTTAAATATATTCAAGTGGCTGGTATCAGGCTCATCCTTGGTTCAAGGATATTGTATGGGATAAGCTGTATGAAATGGAAGCAGCCTTCATACCAGAAGTTAATGGAGAGCTGGACACCCAGAATTTTATGAAGTTTGATGAGGTATTTCTCAAAAGTCAAGGACTCATTTTTTTTAATTAGGAAAAGTCATTACCAGTGATGTACACCCTTTTAATCCTTTTAAATCTCTAATATGTATTTTTCAACACCTATAGTATTTTTCTTATTTTATTTATGCATTACTGTCCCACCATCTGCATTAACTCACCAAATGGACGGCAACATATGTCTTCTTTTCACTGTATGCTTAGAGTATTGGTAATGTGTGAATTGCCTCATCCAAAAGGTTAAGTTTTCTGCATCATGCCCTCTCACATGTGGGTTTGATTCTTTTTCTTGGTCAGAGTGCGTAAAAATATTTTGTTGATTGGCGTTGGTGAAACTCGAATAAGGATATGCGCTTCCTATGTAACCATGTGAAGTGTGCAGACCCCCTCATCTAAGAGATCTATTCCTTTATGTCGGCTGCCCTTCAGAAGATACAAGTAACATAGCAGGCATTACGTATAACCTTTTATAATGGAAGCTTCTTGAAGCGCTATTCTTTCTCAAACAAATAACACCAACACGTGATTGGTTATTCTCGTACTCAGTGGCGTGTGTTTCCTCAATTGTGCGTTCTTTTTTTTTCTTAATTGGGAATAATACGTCTTTTGTCGACGAGTTGCTGAAGTTTGAACTTGATAGCTATGGGCATGCACTGAATTTAGGTTTAAAAGGGGCCAAGAGACGGGAAATGTGTGATTCTGCACAAATGAAGGAGCTAGGAAAGCAATAAGAGAGATTGATGCTAAAGAATTAGTACTGGTTTCAGATAAACAATTTTCCAGAGTTCTCCAAGAATAATAGATATAAAAAATGTGTGTTAGAAGGGAAGGTCCTCTTAAACCAAGAATGCTTCTCAGAATCAACAACAACAAACTAGCCTCTCACCCGGTACGGCGTAGCAAAGAACTCCGCTATCCCCTATCCTACAACCATAATGCTAAACCTCCACACCCTTCCTATCAAGGGCCATGTCCTCAGAAATCTGAAGCCTCGCCATGTCTTGCCTGATCACCTCTCCCCAATACTTCTTGGGCAGCCCTCTACCCGTTCTCATACTTGTCAAAACCAACCACTCACATCTCCTTCATTTTTATGGAGACAGGCAGATTTCTACATTTCTACATATTTTTCTTTACTCGAAAATTAGTTGGCACTCTCTCTCTCTCTCTCTCTCTTTATATGAACAACAAAAAAAAACCAGTGCAAGCTCATAAATGGTGTCTGGGGGTCTCTCTTTATGTATATAATTTATTTTTTACTTTCTTATTGGCCCTATTTCAATCCTAATTTCATCTGATAGCCACAGTTCTCTAGTTCGAATGTCAACAACTTGTCGACTACCTTTAATATTATCCATTCAACCCCAGAATTAATGAACAAGTACAGTTGAGGGAACGCACTAAGTTGTGTACAACAATGACCATCATGGGATTTTTACTATTCGTTCAAGTAAGATAACGCTCTTCAAGAAACCGTCATTGCAATGGCTTGCTATCATATCTACTGTTTGACTTGTATCTTTAAATAGGCAACCTAATAGAAAGGACGACTCCATTTTCTTTGGGTGTACTTTTTTTCTTCGGTCAAGCACACACAGAATTTTGTTGACGTGTAATATTCAGACTCAAATCTAGGATCTTGGTTTACTTTGGTACAGTGTTGAAGTGCGTATCGCCTCATTTCTTGAGGTTTAAATTATTAGAGAGGGTGCACTTTTGTTTATTTATTTATATCTGCAACACGTCCCCTAATGACCATTTTCAAAAAAGACTTCTCTCTCTTCTTCTGTTCTCTTTTCACAAAGAAACTGGAGGATAAAGCATTTTGTTTCCTTTCTCACCTTTTAAAGTTAGTCTTTAAGAGTTGCTTTGTATGACTCCATGAGTAGCTTATTCTTTTCTACTAGTTAACTTTATGCCGAAATCTGAATGTTATACTTACTGCTATACGTGTGTTAGGTCAGTCAAGCTTTCATCTTATCTCTGTTTCTAGTCAAACTTTGTCAACTCAATAGTGTGCATGATCTATAGTTCTGGCATCTTTTAAAGACAACTCCTGGTGAGGATTTTGGTTTTGATTTCAAACTTGCAGTCTTCAATCTTTGATTTACCTATTTGCAGGAATATGCTTGATTCACAGTTTATGCTTCCATAACTAAAGTTGTACTTTGTCACCGATCTTATTCTAGTTCAAATATAGTCTTCTAGTGGTTTATTTATCTTGCACATGTCTTTCTCCTTGTAAGTAACTTTGTTCTTGCCTTCTGGACTTCTTTTTAGATGGTTACTACATCATCAGCAAGATCCGGTTCAGGACCTTCTCGGAAGGTTAGTAACCAAGTGTTTCTTTTCTGTATCTATTTCAGCACCTTATGAATATGGTAGAATGTTATGGCCAATAATCTGATAAAGTATGTGGCTATGTGCATCCTTAACCCACCACTTGCCTGAAATTCTGCAGCAACGAGCAAAAGAGTGAAGCTTAGAAGGGTTTACTAGTCAGAATATTCTATCGAATGATTAGAATCGTGTTTTGGTTCCATTATATATATATATATATATATATATATATATATATATATATATATATATATATATATATATATGTATATATACATATATATATATATATATATATGTTTTCATCAACTCTTATCCAAAATATATATACAAGCTATGTTGAATTTTGCAAACAGTTGCTCTTAAATTATGTGTATATACTGCTGAGGCCTGTAGATTTTTTATATATTTTCTATATCTTTTTTGAGAAGGATATATCTTTTTTCTTCTTTAGTAATAGATATATAGATCCAATTGACACCACATAGTTGCATACAGACATTGGGTAAAACTTACCCGTCTGGACATGTATAACATGCTTTATGAATCATCAGTAAAGTAGATCTTTTACTCATGTCTCTACTACCAAAAAGAAAAAAGTGGATCTTTTATTTGATCTTTTGTTTTGTTTCTTATACATCAGCTTGCATTAGTCGTCCTAAAAGTCATGACATTTCACATTAAGAATACGTGTCCATTTCATGGTTTCCTGTCCTTGCATGATAAAATAATGAAACAAAGCTAGATACAATTTAAAAGTAGACATAAAAGTGTCTGTGCAAGTGTTTTTTAGAAATATGGGTTTGAGCATAACACTCCAAGTAGGAGCAGCAAACGGGCGGTGCGGGGCGGGGCAGATATGGTTCTGGTCGAAAACGGATAAATTATCTGACCCAATCCATATTTAATACGGATAAAAACGGGTTAACCGGCGGATATTATGATTTACATGACTTTTTGCATATGATCACTTTCTTAGTCTTCCTAACTTGAGGAACTCCCAATTTGAGGCTTTACAAATGTAAAAGTTAGATCCATTGGTTATCCATTAGTTACCCATTGGTTATCCATTTTCTAAATGGATAATACGGTTCTTTTCCATATTTGACCCGTTTTGAATAAGTTCGTTATCCAACCAATTTTTTAGTGGATAATATGGGTGGTTGATTATTTTCTTTTAACCATTTTGACACCCCTATTTGCAAGTGTGTAGTCCCATTTATCTTAGTATTCTTGTACCTAACCAATAAGAAGATTACCAATATTTCAAGTTAAAGTAATCGATGCAAAATAAGGTCCTAATTTTTCTTTGGAGCCTCTGCAAGTTAGTTATCTGACTTAGGGTTTCATGTTTATAGATGCTATTAACTCCCAAAGATTTAAGTTTTGTGGGCTATACATACAAAAACTTTGACGCTGTCAAGGCACTACGCAACTCTCCTGGTAAGTCATTTGTTCCCCTTTCAAGGCCTTCTACCACTGAGTAATATACTTTAGTTTCCATGTTTCTGTTTGCTTTATGAAATGGAAAGAGTTAGTTGTATCCTAGTCTACTTCTAACTGCAGAGAGTGATGTCATCCTTATTTCATTTTCCCCAGATCCTACGAGGGACACATCACCTAGACGACCATCTATTGATTCCATATTCAGTAAGTGTTATGACCTTGAATGTTGTTTAATACCAAACTTGTTTTTTCTACTAGTCTAATTAATATGTCTGCAGGTGATTCTACAGACTTTCCTGCACGAAAAGGAAGAGCTGGTGATCTGGATACGGAGATGATAACATCTACTGGTAATGCAATATCTCCATGATATTGCCAATGTTTAATTGGAAAAGACAAGGGAACTACAAGGGGAGGTAGCATACACCTGTTGTATTTGATCAGGTTGCTCACCCCTTCATCAGCATTCAAGATGGTTCCCTCTGCATTTTGCAGAAATATCGTGCAAAGTGTACAGTAGTGTTTGAGAAACTTTGTTGATTTGTAGGACATGGAAAACTGTTTGTATGCAAGATTTGTGCAATAGAAACTTAGGCTGATTGGTGTATATTGCCCTGGCTGCCCAGGTTGGCAATCAAATGCTTTCTTTTGTGGCAGTTTCTGGTCATATAAATTTTAATTAATGGAAATAAGCATAGTCTTCGACTTTTGGGGTCAATTATACTGTTTTTTTTCTTCATATACTGACAAAACTCTGCATCTGCTTGTGAGGTTTCAACTTTGTATGTTCATGTTTTCATCTGTAGCAGACCAGAAAATATTGATATCCTGTTCCTTCTTCTCTCTTGGTTATTCCTTCTGCCCTTCTTGTGAGGCTTTTCCATTATTGAGGACCATGATAAGTTAGACCATTTGTGAAGCATTGAGACATGGCAAAGTAGTTTCCTTGAGAGCATTCCCAAAGTTCAAAACATAGTATTGTATGTAAAAAATAACATGTCATCATTATTTTTAAATGTATATATATAGTGGTGTCTAGATCATCTTGTGACCACTTCGACTATTCCACCCAATACTTACTACCATATGCATCGGATTGCAGTCCATCAAGACTTGGAAAAAGTTACCTGCCTTTCTTTATCAGCCTTGCACTAGATATTGAACATCAACCCAAGTTTTTCACCACTTTATTGACGGCTAAGCCACATTCTTGGGCTGTTAATATGCTGTCCTTGTGTTCCCTCCAAGGTCCTTAAAATTTACATTTTGGCTTTCATTCGTCCAATGCCTTCTAAGAATCTGTCTCGTGTCTATTGTACCTTTGGTAGGTAAACAGGGAACTATAAGGAATGGTATGTAAAGTCAAGAATGTAAAAGAATTGTTGTTTTCATTTAATACGAAGAGAAACAAAGTGCTCTTTTGCTTCAACGTTAATATTTCCTGCAGATTCACCCGTCCTGAAACAAAGTTTAAGAGAGGCCATTCAAAAAATAATTAATTCATCTTTCAACTTTCTTCTTTTGAAAAAACCAGAATGACGAACGTTAAGTTCCTAATCCCTTCACTTTCCAAACAAGGGAGAAATCACATAGACTATACCGCAAAATAACCTTAGTACAGCACTAAGCTTTGACTCATGTTTCTCTTATACTGGGTGGTGTACCCTGTGAACCAAAATTTCAAACTCACGATCAATAAGTACAAGAAGACATCAAAGACCAATAAAACAAGAAACTGCACTCGACTCAAGACCCCAATTAAAATCCAAACCACCACAAAGACCAACAAATAAGACCACAAGACACATTGCTTATATCTATCATATCTATAGGATCAGACAGAAACAATGAATACTATAAACCTTTCAAAAAAGAAAACCCTGACTGACAAATACAAACAATTTAATTCTTCTCAACAGCATTCTCTTCCTTCTTATCTTCCTTTTCCTCTGTAGGTGCAGGGGCTTCTTTGTCTTCAGCCTTGTCTTCTTTATCTTTGCTTTCAACACTAAGTTTTTCAATAAGTTCAGTAGCAGCAGCAGCAGCTCCTTCACTTTCTTCAGATTTCGTCTGTTGAGATTCAGCAATTTCTTCAACCTTTTCTTTGAAAGATTTGCAATCTGAGAGACAAGATAAAATCTAAGTTATACTAAGGCTTTGAAGCACCCCGAGGTAATGTGAAGAATCGCTCCAACTATCTCATATAACTCTCGTCTACAAATCTTGAGTAATATCAGACAGTTGTGCAGTGTTGATTTAAGATGAGTTGCAGCTTTACAACCCATGCAAGAAATGTTATCAAGTTTAATGAATGTACTCAAAGAGGTTGGAGCCATTAATCAGTAATCACTATAATGGGGAATGGACTCAGAAAATTGCGATTTACAGGTCAAGAATATACCAGAAAATTCATTTCTGATACTAGATTGATCAACCTCAAAATCAAATTAGTGAATAAACATTACTTAATTACCATAATTCATCGGCAAACTCTAATCAGTACCTAAACACGTACAAGTACCAATTCCCAAACACCATTCCTTAGTATTATCATAGACGCGAAGAACCTATATTTATAAGCTGATAATGTCATCTTTCGTCATATTGATAATATCATACTCATTCCAAGCTAGTTCGATAAAATTATGCCATCTCACTCTTTTTTGAGAATAGTTATGCTATTTCACTCTTCAAACCATATCCCGGTCTATCTCCAAATAACAGAAGATATAAACTACACACATTGGTCTCTACCAGACATAATTCTCCTGGTACTATCATGTAATACACCCTTAAGTTTGGACATTCAATGCAAAAATCTGTTCGCAATAGAAAGTAGAAAATCATGGTTTTACACATGCTACTGTTTTTGCTCTTTTATAAGAAATCTCACTCTATTACTCCAATGTTGTTACAAAAAAAAGGAGGTGGCACAGAATAACTACTAACACATCAAACTCGAATAATATAGCATAGGTATATAATGACAGATATATATATATATATATATATGTTTACGAGAAATTGCCTTAGACAAAAAAATTCAAAAATAGCCCGGAACAAAAGGCCCATAGGCTGTGGGTCCAGCCCATATAGCCCGGGACCATGTGGGCTTAGGCCCACAGTGGGCCAGTTCCACACAGTTAGACAGCCAGGCCCAGGACCACCAAAGACCAGCCCACCAAAGCCCAGGCCCGGTTGGCCCGTCCCAGAATACAGCCTTGAACTCAAACTAGCTGGACTCATCAATAGGAATCCTTTATATCCATTCCATTTGGAACTATTTTAATTCATTACTACAATAATGTCTTTAAATACAAATTAGGGCACTTTAAACTAGAGGTTCCCCAATCTCAACACGCCTCCAAAAGGAGGTTGCATGTGATTTAACTGGTGACACAGTCTATGTGTTAACTTATTTCATTTTTCATCTGGCACTTGATAAATCACCTTTTGACATAGAACACATAAAATAGCATATGGCAATCCTATCCAAAGCACTATCGTGTGGTACGCAGATATCAAATACAAAGAAAAAAATTACTCAAGAAGCATCTTTTAGCTAAAAGCAGAACAATAGCATCCAAAAGATGCATAAACAGAGTACTCACTCTCAATTGAAGCAAAACGAATGCAAAAAGTCTCCTCTTTTAGTTCCCCATCAGCAAAATCAGCAGCATGCCACACGCAAGACTTCTCATTTCCAGCATGTTCTTGAATCGACATGGTAGGAAGGACTACACAAACGATTATCAAACAACACTTCAGAATAAATACAATCACAAACACATAATAGAAAAACAAAACAAAACGAGAAAGAAAGAAATATTCTGACCCAAGTGGTTGGCACAGATTTTCAGTGTCTTGGATTGTCTCATGACAAGCCTAACCTTTCCGGTTTCCTTGTGCTGGAGAAGCTTCACAGTCCCAGCACCTCTCTCTTTCCATGCATTCCCTTCCTTATCAAATCTGTATAACTTTGACTTCCTACAATACCCACAAACAAATTTTTGTCACAATTACAATCACAAACATTCACAACTATCACTCTCTCTCTATGCTTCGCAAAAAGGGATAGTTCACCAAATTTTTATGCATAACAACATCCCTCCCTAAGAACGTGGTTTGGCAAGAATAAACTCAATTCACTTCCCTTAGAACTTTTGGAATAAGATTACATACATAAAAATAACATAAAAGGTGGTAATATAATTATGCATTATACTTCAAAATATTTTTTAGTCGTGTGGTGGCATGCTTCAACTATTCCACCCGATATTTGCTAACACTCAGCAACATAGGTACGAGATAACTCTACAAAAAGCTTTTTTTATACTTAAAATAAAATAACTTTAAAAATATTTGAAATCACAATCAAATGAAAGAGTCTAAATGGAACAACATGATTTAGCAATCATTCATACAGCCGACCCCAACTAGATTGGTATTCAGACACAGTAGTATATTATGCAATCTCGAAGAGCTTAAAGTTTATTTTTGGAAAAAAATAATAAACAAATCTATACTCTTTTAAGTGGGAAAATACAGGATTAGGGGATACTAACAGATCAAGAAGAACGTCTTCATTTTCTTCACCAGTGGAGACAGAAACTTCTTGCAGCTTCACAATTGGAGCAACTTGAGCACCAGTGTCTTCATCATCTGCAGCAGCATTTGGGTTTTCTTCTACTACTTCCTCTTCTACTTCTTTCTTCTCCAATTTAGGCTCTGCACTGCTTGCCATTACTCGATATGATTTTGTTTTTTGCTTCTGTGAGTGTGCCTTAGAAATTTTTTGCTGTGGAGAGATACGGCGGGGTAAATGGAATGGTAGGGTTTGAAGAAGAATGGAGGAGGATGTAGGGTTTTAGATTGAAGAGAACTTCCTTTTTTTCGCTTTTTTGCTTTTTTGTGGTGGAAATTGTATTGGTAGTCCTCTAGGTTCAATTAAACTACAGATTTGGCCCCTTTTCAACCTTTATTTATTTCTTTTAAGAAAAAAAATTCTTGTGTAATTTACAACAACAATCCGGTGATATCCACATGAGTGCCTCGTAGTATAATGTGTAGGCAGACCTCGCTCTTAACTTACGAAGATAGAGAAGTTATTTTCGAAGAATTATTCTGGTGTAATTTAAGTATTCTTTTTTCTTGCCTTTACATATTACATACATAATCGTTTAGATAAACCTAATTGGTTCCATATAATAGAAATCATCTCTTGATTTTTTTAGATCTATATTTATTGTTTTGATTAACGGAGATCAAAAGCATTAATGGATTGTGTTTGATGAGAAATTGAATTTGAAAATATTGAAGATATTGAGTGACCCGGTCAAAACATATTTTCGATCGAAAAATTAAATTTATAAATCAAGAAATAATTAGCAAATACACACTCAACATGTGGTATAAGGGGAAATATTTTTTCTGAAGAATAGATAATTATCTTACTTAGTTATTGATATTTGTTAGTAAGAAATCATATTATTCCAAAAATATTTATATAGAATTTAGGAAAATACTAGGAAAAAAAATATGTGGGTGGGTGGCGGGGTTCGGGTCGAGGTCAGTGTTGGGCCAGGGGAGTGGTGGAAGGAATTGATGGGTTGCAGGTGGGGGAGGGGGTAAGTGAGGCAAGGATGAGAGAGTTGGCGAATACAGGGAGGATGCTAGATCCCGGTGAGTAGGGTTGAGTTGGAGCTAGCGTGGATTATAGTATGGGTTGGAAGTGTTATTTTCCCCCTCCTAAATTAAATGATAGGAAAGTTATTTTTCTCGGATCGAAAAAAAATGTTCATACAAAAATATTTTTTCAAATATCTTAGCTAACAATACATAGGAAATATAAAGATATTTTGTGGAAAACGTATTCCTCCACATAGAGTCGTACTCAGGATTTGGCGGCGCGGGCACCATAACACTCAATAAATTTATCATTTCTCATAATAATAGATATGGGGGCCTATGCTTATCTAACTATTTTTTGAAGATATTTGTAAGTATGTATGGAGTTTTTGCCAAAATTTTTAGGTGTCGGTGACCCCTCTACTTAAATTGTGCGTTCGCCTCTACCTCCACGCCAAACACCCCCCAATTGATTTTTTTTTATTTATTTTTGTGGAATTGGGTAAAGTTGTTGTCCTGTTGAAAAATACTTCACCAGGAATCGTTAGTTTGTATATCTTTTTTTTTGGGTTCAAATAGTTTGTAACCTTTTGCAATGCCAGTGATAGCCCTTGATCGAAGAAGCTCAAAGAGAATCCAAATTATCAAAGTAGGCCTTATTATCTTTTCTTTAACAAAGGGCATATTACAGTTAAAGAAAATGTACATCTCAACTTAAAATTTAATACAAAATGCAAAGACTAATTTGCATTTTAGATTGGGATATATATGTAAATTTATCATGCTTAATATATTTATATCTATATTTTTCTATTATATAGAAAAGAAGAGATGGTCGATCAGGGGTATAATTGTCATTTTCCCCTATCATTTTATTTTAAAACTTATAATTATGTAGCAGTATCTCCTACACAAAAGCCCTGACAAAAATTCTAGAATTGTCTGTCGCTTCTCCCTCCTATTTCAGTCACAATCACCAGCATAACGGTGAAGAATTTTTAGGTTTAATTCTTCTCGTCTATGTTAAACACTTCCCTAATCTTCTTCTCTTTCATTTTGAGATTTTCGATTTCATACTATCATCATGGTTGTCGTACTAATAAAGAGACTGTTTAATTTGCGCCTTTTTGTTTGTTAGGTTTTTGGTTAAGAACATTTGAATTTTTCAAGTTAAGGTTTGCTATTATAAAAATTTGAACATTAAAGAATTAGACTCATTTCTGGATAAACTTATTTTGATATTCTTATTGTTTGGTTCCTCAATTTTTATGATAATAGAGAAGATTTTGTTTTGTTTTTTTTCGTTTTGGATTTAGATAGAGGATATTATGATAAGAACGGGTGATGTTGCCTATTTTGATATAGATCAAACCTAACATGGAAACTCAAACAATTGGTTAATTAATCAAATTACATCCTAATAGATGTGAGCATGAGAAGTTTAAAAGTTGTAAAAAGCACAAGCAGAAGCTTTCCTTAGAAAGAAAGTCACATGACTTTTTTCAGAAGAGTAGATTTTTAAGCTGAGGAAAGTCAATATTTGCATATGAACTTTCCCTTTTCTTAATCAACTTTTTGTCTCTCATAAATCTCTTTCATTAGTAATAAAAATTTATTTGTACCCATTTAAGATATGCAT
This sequence comes from Nicotiana noctiflora, assembly GCA_032618575.1. Lineage (NCBI taxonomy): Eukaryota > Viridiplantae > Streptophyta > Magnoliopsida > Solanales > Solanaceae > Nicotiana > Nicotiana noctiflora. The sequence goes on from JASVEL010002263.1 coordinate 139,384, forward strand.
GTGTCTTTTATTCACAGATTTGTCATTAATGATAGTAAATTGAACAAATATATATTCTTACTTTAACTTTAGTTACTAGTGTTAAATTTTTTATTTGAAGAGAGTATCACATACAAGTAATAAATTTAAATTTCAAGATCAGATTTTTTCCCAAACCTCATAAGATTTTCACATATCGTGGATGGAATATATTGGGCAATCGTATTTGAAAGAGATTATTTTTACCAAACTACCTTTCTAATGTTTGGCAGTAAGAGTTTGTATTCAAAGAAATTGTATTTGAAAAAGTTTTAACTTTATTTGTGTTCTGAATTTGATTAAGTCAGGGTTTGAGTTTGAACTTTCTTCGACTTTTCAATGTACCAGACGACATAATTTAAATTTTCTTTGGCTTCCCAATGTTCTTGATTTTACCCACTTCCTTTTGTTATTTTCGTATGAACTTATTTGTGTCTGAATTTGAGTATTAATAGAAGGTAACAACATAGAATTAATATGGTTGAGTTTCGAAAGGTTCTCTCAAAAAGTTATTTGTGAGATTGAAAGTAGATAAGGATGAACAAACAGATCATGGTAGTAATTTATTTGCTTTAGAAGACTTTGAAAAATCTTTTGATTTCATCTATTGTATAGGAACTAATACAAACAATGAGGATGTTATGATATATAATGTAATACATATCTCTTATTGGTGTGATTGTGGATATGATTTAGCTTTTTTGGATTGCGGTTGCCTATTATTGATACTTTTCTATTTTAGTTTATTTATTTATACATGTTTCGCTCTCCATAGTGATAAATGTTTGTTTGTGTAATTAGTAGCCAATCAATGTGTGGTGAGTACTGCTCTTCTACTTATTTATTTAAATGATTTCATCTTTGTTTCTTGGTCGTTTTTCATTTAATTTTTTGATGAATAAAGGATTTACTCATTTTATTTTATTTCAGGTTGTCTCAATCATACATTAACTCTTCTCAATTAAAATGTAATATATTTCTATCCAGAATTAATTATATAATTGTATATTAATAAATTTTATTTGTATATTATATAATTGTATATTAATGAGCAAACATTGGAAGAAATACAAGTTGACAAAAAGGGCTAAGAGACGTGAATTTTATAAACAGATGCTCTCTGGTAAGTAAAAAAGCTCTTTAGCATGAGACGAGGAAGCAAAAATGAGTTAAAAATGCAGCATCTATCTGATAGTTCAATTAACGTTGCATAATCGAATGCTTCATGCTCTGATTCCGTTAATGTTTCTATCAACCAGAGTTATCTTATCATATGAGATTCATCGCTTGTCACTAACAGGATAACCTCAGGTACAAACATGAACTGCATACTAGAGAGTCAAAGGTGATTATAAATCAAGGTTTGTTTAAAAAATATTTTATTAGGAACAATAGTAGTTATCTCATTTTCATGTTAGTATCTTTTTGTATCAAAGTTTTATGTTTTGGGTATGGTTTCAAAGAATTTTGTTGCTCGAGTAGCACGCACAACTAGCTTCTCCAATGAGTTGAACTTAGGTAGGTTAATGTCTTTGTTTCTCTTTTAAAGTAGATTTAATAGTTTGCTTTTTTTCCTTATCCCCTACTACATTTTCTTCATATATTTTAACGTGTTATTTCTCTTTACATGTTAGAAATTAGTAGGTGACCTTTTTTTTTTTGCTTTCCATTTATAAGTTCTACTTGGAAGGATTTTTGTTGTGTTACTCAGAGAAGACAAGAGATGACTTATAGTTGTCATTTTATTGCAAGGCTGAATTTGTCTCTAGAAATTCCTTTGAATTATTTGCAACCTAATAAGGAGCCACATGATGACGATTAGGAAAGAAGACGATTGACCTATTAAAAGAAATTATAATACCACGTGAGAATAGCCTTCCATGGAGGCCTTTGAAATCTTGATCAGTTTCATCTTCTTTGGTAATTTTTTTTGTTAATGTAAAATTATTTTGAAGTATACCTATATATTTATCCAACTAGATTTTCTTGTATTATTTGCAATAATTAGTGCCAGAGAAGTTTTAAATATAAGAGGCATCCTAGCTTCAGCACACATGATGTCATTATTCATTGACTACATAAGGTAGTTACAACCTCTAATTTTGGTGGAAGTTGCTCTTCTTAATTTTCTTATGTAATAATTTTGGCTGATGTTACATTAGAAAACAGAGTAGTATTTATTTGATAACAATGAGGTGTAATTATGTTTCATCAAAAGTAGTTAGGATTGGTATATTACAATGTTATCAAAAGCGAAAAGCGCAAAAAAGCTCTAAGGTCTGTTGGGGCTTTAAGCGCAAATAAAGCGTGGGCTTTAATGAAAAAAGGCACAACTGAAGAAAAAGTAAAAATATGTATATGTAGTCTAAGACTAATAATTATAAATATGAATTGACAAATATACGGTGAAATAAATTTAAAAAAATTACGATCAAGTGAAATATCAGTTGTTTAATGATGCCTTTTCATGATTATACTCAATGGCAAGTAAAAGTATGCCTAAGAGCATTGATGTGATACTAAAGCACCCAAAAAAGCGAGGCAAACCGCTCAGCATATTTTGATCCTCGCTTCAGAGCTTAAGCGCGCGACAACACTAGTATATTATTATTTTTCATTTTCTTTGTTTCCGTTAGAGTTGAAAATTTTAAATATTATAGAAGGTCAATATAACGACCTGGCCGGTCATTTTCAAAATTTACGCCCCGATCCCCCATTAACTGATTTTCCTAAGTTATTTCTGCTATTTTGGTTTGTCGGAACGTTCGGTTCTAGGATTCGGAGTGTTTTGGGACACTTAATCCCTAAATGAGAGCTTAAGAGTTGAAAAATGGTCCATATTTAGAATAGTGTTAAGACGGCCACAGAATGGAAATCTGATGGTTCTGTTAGCTCCGTTAGGTGATTTCGGGGTTAGTAGCGTGTTCGGAATGTAATTTGGAGGTCCGTAGCTCATTTAGGCTTGAAATGCCAAAGTTTGAAATTTTAAAGTTCCGGTCCGATAGTGAACTTTTTATCCGAGGATCGATTTGGGATTTCAAAAATTGTTGTAGCTTCGTCATGTCATTTTGGATATGAGTGCAAATTTTTAGGTCAATCGGGCGTGTTTTGGTTAGGTTTTGAAGTGAAATCGAGTTTGGTTAAGTTTTGAAGTTTTTAAGTTCTAATCATTGAGTAATTCGTGTTCCCGGCGTTGTTTTAGGTGATTTAAGGAATTGAGAAACTTTGAATGATGTTATAAGATATATCTGTAGGTTTGGTTGAGGTCCCGGGGGCCTCGGATGTGTTTCGGATGCCTAACGGGGCATTTTGTGTTGTGTAAATATTGCAGGTTTTCTGCTGTTATTGCTCCAGGTTTTTACCCTCTGGGATCACATACTCTTCCATGCGATCGCGTAGTGTAATTCTGAGGGTGGCCTTTTACTTCAATGTGATCGCATAGTTCCCTCCTGCGATCGCATAGTTTATGTTTTCCCTTCTCCGCGATCGCAATGCCCTTGGTGCGATCGCATAGCTTTGTTACCTTACCTTACGCGATCGCAGGCCTCCTACTGCGTTCGCATAGAGCATTTTCCCAGGCCTTCGAAATTTCTTCTACGCGATCGCATAGCTTTTCATGCGATCGCATTGAATTAAATCACCGTGCAAAATATATCTTTTCAAAAATGAGGATTCTTTCATTTTTACAAAAACTCATGCTAGAGAGCTCGGTTTTGGGAGATATTTTGAGGGTTTTTCAGAGGCAACTATCGTGTAATGATTCCTTACTCTCTCATGATTAATCCCCACTAATCTAACCTCGAATTCAGCCTTTAATTTTGGATTTTGAATGAAACTTGAAGTAAAATCCTTAGACCTAATTGTGATGATATGAAGGGGCAATTGGCCTCCATTTGGGAGATTTTTATATGGTTAGACTCGTGAGAGTATGAGAGTTCTGAAAATTTAAAAATATTTTGATTCTGAGACGTTGACAGGAGGGGCATTTTGGTCATTTTACCCATTTTCGCGCCTTAGCTTTAATTTTAACAGTGTAATTAGTTACTTGCGATGTTATTTAAAATATGTAATTGGTTTGAATAGATTTGGGCCAGTCGGAGTCGAATACTCATGACAAGGGCATTGTTTCTTAGCGGTTTTGTATCGGTTCGAGGTAAGTGGCTTGTCTAATCTTGTGTGGGGGACCTCTCCCCTTAGGATATCTTATGTGTTGATTTAAATATCTTGTACGTGAGGTGACGAGCGTGTACTTGTGCAAATTATTTAAAATCCATTTTACTTGAATTGCTCAAACTGTGTTATCTCTTGTTGTTTCTACTCATGTGAGAGATTCTCTTGTTGTGGACTGTGTGTATTGGTCGTGTGTGGTCACTATTTGTGGTTTTGAGATCAGGGCTGATCTTTTGTTGCTCGGTATGGTTGACTTCAATATTATTCTAGGCATTGACTGGTTGTCGCCCCATCATGGTATTCTTGATTGTCACGCCAAGACCGTGACAGTGGCTACGCCAGGCATTCTACGTATTTAGTGGAGTAGTACTCTAGATCACATCCCCATTCGGGTTATTTCTTTTCTTAAAGCTCAACGTATGGTTGAGAAGTGGTGTGCTGCTTATCTAGCTTATGTGAGGGATGTCAGTGTTGACACCCCTTCTGTTGATTCAGTCCCAGTGGTTTGAGATTTCCCCGATGTGTTTTCGGCTAATTTTTCGGGCATGCCGCCCAATAGAGATATCGACTTTGGTATTGATTTATTGTCGGGCACTCAACCCATTTCCATTCCCCCGTATCGCATGGATCCTCTTGAGTTGATGAATCAGATGCAAGAGTTGTTGGGTAAGGGTTTCATTCGACCTAGTGTTTCGCTATGGGGTGATCCTGTGTTGTTTGTGAAGAAGAAGGACGGTTCTATGTGTATGTGCATTGACTATCTCCAGTTGAACAAAGTTACAGTGAAGAACCGGTATCTTTTGCCTCGTATTGATGATTTGTTTGATCTGCTTCAGGGCGCACATGTGTTTCCAAGATTGATTTGCGCTCCGGTTACCATCAGTTGAAGATTCAGGAGCCAGATATCCCGAAGACTGCATTTAGGACTCAGTATGGTCATTACGAGTTCCTCGTTATGTCTTCCGGGCTAACTAATGCCCAAGCAACCTTCATGAACTTGATGCACATCGTATTCAGGCCATATCTTGATACATTTGTGATTATTTTTATTGATGATATTTTGGTATATTCCCGGAGTCAGGAAAAATATGAGCAACACCTGAGGGTAGTGCTTTGGACTTTGAGGGAAAAGAGATTATATGCAAAGTTCTCTAAATGTGAGTTCTTGTTGAGTTATGTGGCATTCCTAGGCCACATGGTGTCGAGTGAGGGCATTCGAGTGGATCCGAAGAAGGTGGAGGCCGTGCAGGGTTATCCCAGGCTGTCACGACCCTAGTTCACCAATCGTGAACATGTCATGATGGCACCCAGTCCCCCGCAACTAGGTAAGCCTAACACATTGCGGAATATACAAGTTTATGAACTTTAACAAGAAATAACGGAAAATGATGTAAATAGGAATGTATTCTGTGCCGCCTGGCACGTACACTCATCAATATACTGTATGAAAATACCACCAAGACCCGGAATCCCACGGGTAACACAGACTAAAAGAAATACAACCGTGGCTCTATGTGTAAAGAATATCTAAAACAACGAAATGAAGGAAAACATCTACTAGAACTATCAGAATAGAAGGAGGGCCTCCGGATCCGCGGACGTAGCAGATTCTACCTCGAAGTCTCCCAGAAAGCTGCAGAATCACCTAGTACGAGCCTGCTCTGATGTACCTGGATCTGCACAACAAAAGTGTGCAGAAGAGTAGCATGAGTACACCACGGCGGTACTCAATAAGTGCCAAGCCTAACCTCGATGGAGTAGTGACGAGGAAGGTCAGGGCCCTACTGAGAGAAAACAATTACAAAATGATAATAACAATAATAAGAAGTTTAAATGATAATAATTCCGAAATAACAACAATAAAATGATTACTACAACCGTCTGCAATTAAGCTAACAACAAGTAACAAACTCAATTAACAAGTCCAGGACCTGTGGGAATTGAACCCACAATCCCATCAACAGTACCCCTGGGTCTCTGGGAATCGAACCCGCAGCCCATGTCTCAATAAATCTCAGGATCTCTAGGAATCGAACCCGCAGTCCACATATCAATAATATATCAATAGCTCAGGATCTCCGGGAATTGAACCCGCAGTCCATAACTCAGGATCTCCGGGAATCAAACCCGCAGTCCATATCTCAATAACTCGGATCTCCGGGAATCGAACTCGCAGTCCATATCTCAATAACTCAGGATCTCCTGCAATCGAACTCGCAGTCCATATCTCAATAACTCGGATCTCTGGGAATCGAACCCACAGTCCATATCTCAATAACTCGGATCTCCAGGAATCGAACCCGCAATCCATATCTCAATAACTCGGATCTCCAGGAATCGAACCCGCAGTCCATAAACAATATCACTCCGGGTCTCTGGGAATCGAACCCACAGCCTTGGGATCTCCGGGAATTGAACCCGCTGTCCACTAACACATCAAATAAATAAAATACACAGAGATAATATAATATATTTAACTACAACTTCACCGAAACTAGTGCCAAAAATTTATCAAGAAGTTCAAGTAAGTTAACTAGGCAATTAGACATGTTGAATCCTAGCTAATCATGCTTTTCAAACTAATACCGGGTAAAAGTAACGCTTTTATCAGCTAAGAGCAGGAATATCATCAATCGGACAATTCAAGTAAAGTGTGTATTACAACAACCAACACATGTACACGCCCGTCACATCGCGTACAAGGCATTTAAGCTATCACATAATATCCTAGGGGTGAAAATTCCCTTACACGAGGTTAGACAAGCCACTTACCTCAACTCCGGTACAAAACCGCTAAGAGACAATTCTCTTGCCGTGAATGTCGGCCTCCACAGGTGTAGTATATGATAAAAGTCAATAGAATTATATCAAAATAGGCCAATTGGGCATTACCCAATCAAAACAACTCAAAATACACCTAAACCCACAAGTTGTCAAAACTCGACTTTCGGTACGCTTATCGAAAAATCACGAAAGTTATATATTCGGGTTCCTTATCTCAATACGAGTCCGTGCATATAAAATTTATCGAAATCGGACTCCGTTTTCCCATTCAAATCGAGGGTTTTCAAAAATTTAGGCCTAGGGCTCAAACCCACCTTTAATCTCCCATTTTCAGTGAAATAATCAAGGATTTCATGATAAACTAACGAATTAAGGTCAAGAAACTTACCCTCGATGATTTCCCGATGATATCCCAGCGTTTCCCCTTCAATTTCCTCTCTTGGAGCTCAAAAATGGCGTTTTAGTGAATGAGGGTCGCGGGTGGACTGTTTCTGGACTTAAGTCACTGCCAGACATTTTTACTCTATGCGATCGCATGATCCCTGTTGCGATCGTATAGAACAAATTTTGACCCTCGCCAAACTACTCATGCGATCGCATAGTCCTCAATGCGATCGCAATGCTCACCAAAATATACCTATGCGATCGCATAGGACAAAAGCTTGGCCTGGGAACCCCCTTCTCTATACACTATGCGATCGCTTAGGACTGTACGCGATCGTAGAGCACAACCTTCCAAACCTATGCGATCGCATATCCTTACCCGCGATCGCATAGAACAAATACTTGGCCTCTTCAAAACCTTCTATGCGATCGCATCAACCCATTGCGATCGCATAGAGCATTCGTCTGCAGCACACATCAGCAGTTAACAACATTTCTAAAATGCATGAATTAGCCTGATTGGACCCTCGGATTCATCCCGAGACCCCCGGGACCCCAACGAAAACCACCAACCTACTCCAACACATGATACGAACTTATTCCAATCATAAAAACACGTCTAACAACATCAAAACCCAAAATTCACATCGAACTCAAGCCTAAATTTCTTAAAACTTTCCGAATTGCACATTCAATCTAAAACCCGACCAAACGACGTCCGAATGACCTGAAAATTTGCGGACATATCCAAAATCACATAACGAAGCTACAAAAATTGTCGGAATTCCATTCCGACCCCCGAATCAAAATCTCACCTATCGTTCGGATTCGCCAAAATTTCAAACTTCGGCATTTCAAGCCTAATTGAACTACGGACCTCCAAAATACATTCCGAACACGCTCCCAACCCCGAAATCACCTAACGGAGCTAATGGAACCATCGGATTTCCGTTCCGAGGTCGTCTTAACACCGTTCCGGCTACGGGACCATTTTCTAACCTTAAAGCTCTCATTTAGGGACTAAGTGTCCCAAAATGCTCCAAATTTCAGAACCGACTCTCCCGGCAAACCACAATAGAAGAAATGAACTTAGGGGAACAATTAAATTAGGGATTGGGGCATAATTTTCTAAAACGACCGGCCGGGTCGATACAAGAAATTTCGTGCCTCGAACGAGCATAGAAAACATACCTGGAGTGGTGAAGAGATGAGGGTACTGGCTGCGCATATCCTGCTCGGTCTCCCAAGTCGCCTCCTCGACCGGCCGACCCCGCCACCGAACCTTTGCTGAAGCGATTTTCTTTGACATTAGCTTCCTGACTTGCCTGTCTAGAATGGCTACTGGCTCCTCAACGTAAGACAGATCCTCGTCTAGCTGAACAGAAGTGAAATCCAACATATGCAACGGGTCACCATGGTATCTCCGGAGCATAGAGACATGAAATATGGGGTGGACACCAGCTAGGCTGGGAGGTAAGGCCAACTCATAAGCAACCTCCCCAACACGCCTCAAAATCTCAAACGGCCAATAAATCTAGGACTCAGCCGAGCACATTAGCCTGATATAATCTAAAGATATTCCCTCTTGTTCAAACAATTAAGTCTTGGAGCCTAATTCCAACATCCGGAATTCTATGTCAGGCTTGTTTTCACCAAGAGATCGCTCGATATTCCTCTAACGGCATCCTCAAACATGACTGCATAACCTTGCTGGATTCTTACCTTGCAACACAAAATCCACAGGACCACGATAATATTTTATGACCAAATTAGCCAAAAATTCAACGAATCAAATGCTCCCATTGCACCTCACGATCTACATAGGTCTCGTTCTAACTTTTACAATACTGACACGACAGAAGAGATGTGCTGATATCTATAACCAACTACTGAATCAACAATTCATTGGGTCTATACTCCTGACAAGATCCATTACCTCGTCCTAAACCAGAGGATGATCTTTTCCTCTATAATATACCTTATATAATCAGTTTGAACTGATCCCAAATCCCATAATCTCATCTCATCCAGTACGAACTGCTCAGGCGATAAGCCACCTCAGACATAATCAAAAGTCCCACAAGATGACACAATGTGCCAGTAGGCTACTAATTCGTACGTGATATAAAAGGAAGGCGAACACTAGAGAGAACTATTCAACTCTCACACTAACATGGACCTCCTCAGAAAAATAGGAAACAGAACACACAAAAGCAATTATAGACACTGAAATAAACATCACATTGTTGCGGCGTGCAACCCGATCCCAGCAATATACCCATGGCGGCGTGCCACCCGATCCCAACAATATAACCATGGCGGCGTGCCACCCGATCCCAACAATATAACCATGGCGGCGTGCCACCCGATCCCAACAATATAAAACTCACACAAGGAGTCATATGTCGAGCTGAATAGCTCGTCACATCAAAATACTGAATATCGATCATAAGCACACTAAGGTGCATGATATCAGACACAATGAAACATATAGCGCTATAGGCTACAAACTCAAGCACAACTGAGGTGCGATATAAGATCTGAGTCTCAAGAGCCATCATGCTCATATAACATCACCGCTGAGCGGAACCTCAACACATAAGGAACTTACCAAGCCGTCTCACACTCATACGGCGCAATATATCTTTACATGAATTAACTAACCGCAAAATAAGACCGCGACTATCCCTCCATAAAGGGCGCATTGCTGGAAGAAACATAACCGGCCTGACGCAAGGCTCACCTCCACATTTAAATCTATCCACCGACCTTAAGTCTATTCTGGTCGTGCCAAGCTAAGTCAATAATATTTCACAGGTCTATAACCCAATAAGCAGAGTGCCCTCCAGGCATAAATTCTCAAATGGATGATATCACCAAAATCCTCATACTGGTTTAAATTTCTAACCAATCAAGTGACTACATGTCACAGCTATACAATCTTCTTGTGGGGACAAGCTCCCACCATCTTCCAAATAATTAAACGGGCCTACATATTCAAACCACCGGCTGCACTAACAGTGAAAAGCGATCAGGAGTCCCTAACCGAGATGCAAAGCCTTTCCCATAGAACACTGATCTCAAGCGATACTGACGTTAATACCCATCTTACTCAAACACCGAAACTCCTTTCCTGCTCATCCGAGCTCTTTATATAACATTCATTGACCAAACTGCGACCTTGGTTCTTACTTCAAATTCCATACCACTCACTGCACCTCACGTGCCGATATACGATATACACGATTTCCATCACAACTCTAGAACTGACGATAGGCAAATACTCCATCACATAAGACCTTCCATTTAACTCATTTCAGGACAACTATAGCAACATACAGGCGAATTCTCATAACAATCGAATATGCCAATCTCTAAGTAGTGGTCCAAGCCACCATAACCCTTTCCGAGGTCTGCCTACTCATAACAGGCCCCTAACAGACGAATACTTCAGAATAACATCAATCACTACGGCCGACAAGTCTCAAATGCACCGCCACAAATCACATGCATAACTCGATCACGTTGCATGAACCGATCATTGACATTAATATGCCAACTCAACTATGGCTAATCAATCTACTTCCTTCAAGTTTACCCTGGACTGCCTTAGAAATGTTAATATCTCCCTTCAATACCTAACTTATTCTAACCGCACTCACCCCGAGTGACCTTAAATCACGAGGCCATGCTATCTCGAGAACGACGACCATTTCATGTCTCTCAAATGCTACACCACAAATCATAACATCATAGAACATTTTGTGCCTTTCTTCATAAGTTGCTTCAAAAGCTTGAGCCTCAACTGTACTTATAGACTCATAATTATCAAGCACCACACGTTACCTCTTGAGTTTAATAGGACCGCTATTGAGAGCCATCCGGTCCTGACTTGCCCCAGTATGCAACCAACTCAACTGAATCTTATAACATATGAATACCCTCTCGATAAAGCTCCCATCGGAACCACTTCCCTCGCAACCTGCACCTATACGAGGCGTAAATCATGAATCTTCCCTCAAGTTTGAACATGAGCCAGTAAGGCTAACCATAACATGCATTCAACAGTATATATACTCAAATTACCACACATGGTCCTTTCCCGTGGCTGCAATAACACAATAATACGCTAGTATCCAGAATTCACATAGGTAATTAACCATGCGACCCAATCGTAAGTGGCGGGACTCTCCCACTTAGCCCAAAGCCACTATTACACGACTCTCAAACACATTAGAACCATTCTCTCAAGTCATTTACTATTATTCAACTGCAACTCACTTGATCCAACTAATATAACCACCTGTGCTCTATTAGCACTCTGACACCATATGGTATGACCTCATTCCAATACAACCAAACATTCATCCCGCTCCATGCACCGAGCATTCTCTACCAACGACATCTTAAAACATAATGTGATTCTCACACGCCTACGAAGCACCATGTAGCCTTTGTCGAAGCTTTTCCCTGCTGATAATGAAATGTAGAGTTTATTAGGGACACATGAACATCAAAAGTCCCAACATCATACCATACGAGCCTCAACTCTTGCCCATCCGCAAGTTTTCAAGAAATTCTTCGAATAGCACCTAAATACATCGCATGCCAAATCTGATATGACACATGACCCATAATTTGATCGTTGATAGTGAAATCCTTTCACTTGGCACGAAGCCTTAAGATACATCTTGCTAATCCATGACAATAGCCTTTATCATTTGTACATCTTCATCATAAGACAGCCCAAGACATTCGTTTGGTACATGTCCTTCTTAAGATAGTTACACTCTTTCCCCCCAGTATCTCCGCTGGCTGAATCCTTCGCTAAATAGATATCTCATATGAACCATATAGTCTTTATTACCACTAACTATGTTTAGCTCTACACCCACCTTGTGATTCTACCATTACTGTGACGATTAGGCCGTTAAGTAAACCTTCTCAAGACCGTACTTATCAACCGAATGTCAGAACCTAGTGCACCCTCATGTGCACAATCGAAGATCTCTCAATTCTCATGCATTATCGATATGAATGACACGCGGTAACAATAGTTGAGTAAATTCTTGACTCCCTTGAAATCCCTCTGCAGCATCACGAACCGTCGGCGCATACTTGATACCGAGTGCGTAATTTCAATACACGAGTGGATGCTAAAGAACATATGACATAGGCTCCAACTGAATAAATGGCGCACGATAAGGAATTCAAAGAATTGAAGAGTTTCCTAAACAGTTACATAGCCCTTCGTAGATAAATACAGACGTCTGCTCCCACCTGGATAACAAGGGAATACTTTTCTCATTTTTAATTTCTGCATTAGGCGCCCACTTGTCACGACCCTAGTTCACCAATCGTGAACATGTCATGACGGCACCCAGCCCCCGCGACTAGGTAAGCCTAACACATTGCGGAATATACAAGTTTATGAACTTTAACAAGAAATAACGGAAAACGATGTAAATAGGAATGTAATCCGTGCCGCCTGGCACATACACTCATCAATATACTGTATGAAAATACCACCAAGACCCGGAATCCCACGGGTAACACAGACTAAAAGAAATACAACTGTGGCTCTATGTGTAAAGAGTATCTAAACAACGAAATGAAGGAAAAACATCTACTAGAACTATCAGAATAGAAGAAAAAGCCTACGGATCCGCGGACGTAGCAGATCATACCTCGAGGTCTCCCTGAAAGCTGCGGAATCACCTAGTATGAGCCTCACCTGATGTACCTGGATCTGCACAACAAAAGTGTGCAGAAGAGTAGCATGAGTACACCACGGCAGTACTCAGTAAGTGCCAAGCCTAACCTCGATGGAGTAGTGACGAGGAAGGTCAGGGCCCTACCGAGAGAAAACAATTACAAAATGATAATAACAATAATAAGCAGTTTAAATGATAATAATTCCGAAATAACAACAATAAAATGATTAGTGCAACCGTCTACAATTAAGCTAACAACAAGTAACAAACTCAATTAACAAGTCCAGGACTTGTGGGAATTGAACCCACAGTCCCATTAACAGTACCCCTAGGTCTTCGGGAATCGAACCCGCAGCCCATGTCTCAATAAATCTCAGGATCTCCAGGAATCGAACCCGCAATCTACATCTCAATAATATATCAATAGCTCAGGATCTCCGGGAATTGAACCCGCAATCCATATCTCAATAACTTAGGATCTCCGGGAATCGAACCCGCAGTCCATATCTCAATAACTCGGATCTCCAGGAATCGAACCTGCAGTCCACAAACAATATCACTCCGGGTCTCTGAAAATCGAACCCACGGCCTTGGGATCTCCGGGAATCGAACCCGCAGTCCACAAACAATATCACTCCAGGTCTTTGGGAACGAACCCACAGCCCTGGGATCTTCGGGAATTGAACCGGCAGTCCACTAACACATCAAATAAAGAAAACACACAGAGAGAATATAATATGTTTAACTACAACTTCACCGAAACTAGTGCCAAAAATTTTATCAAGAAGTTCAAGTAAGTTAACTAGGCAATTAGACATGTTGAATCCTAGCTAATCATGCTTTTCTAACTAATACCGGGTAAAAGTAACGCTTTTATCAGCTAAGAGCAGGAATATCACCAATCGGACAATTCAAGTAAAGTGTGTATTACAACAACCAGCGCATGTACACGCCCGTCGCCTCGCATACAAGGCATTTAAACTATCACATAATATCCTAGGGGTGAAAATTCCCTCACACGAGGTTAGATAAGCCACTTACCTCGACTCCGGTACAAAACCGCTAAGAGACAATTCTCTTGCCACGAATGTCGGCCTCCACAGGTGTAGTATCTGTTAAAAATCAATAGAATTATATCAAAATAGGCCAATTGGGCATTACCAAATCAAAACAACTCAAAATACACCAAAACCCCCAAGTTGCCAAAACCTGACTTTCGGTACGCTTATCGAAAAATCACGAAAGTTATATATTCGGGTTCCTTATCTCAATACGAGTCCGTGCATATAAAATTTATCGAAATCGGACTCCGTTTTCCCATTCAAATCGAGGGTTTTCAAAAATTTAGGCCTAGGGCTCAAACCCACCTTTAATCTCCCATTTTCAGTGAAATAATCAAGGATTTCATGATAAACTAACGAATTAAGGTCAAAAAACTTACCCCCGATGATTTCCCGATGATATCCCAGTGTTTCCTCTTCAATTTCCTCTTTTGGAGCTCAAAATGGCATTTTTGCGAATGAGCCCCGTGATTGGACTGTTATGGACTTAAATCCACTGCCAGACATTTTTACTCTATGCGATCGCATAAACACTATTGCGATCGCATGGAACAAATTTTTGACCCTCGCCAAACTACTCTATGCGATCGCATAGTCCTCAATGTGATCACAATGCTCACCAAAATATACCTATGCGATCGCATACCCTGCTCCGCGATCGCATAGGACAAAAGTTGGGCCTGGGACCCCCTTATCTATATACTATGCGATCGCATAGGACTGTACGCGATCGCAGAGCACAACCTTCCAAAACTATGCGATCGCATATCATTGCCCGTGATCGCATAGAACAATTACTTGGCCTCTTCAAAACCTTCTATGCAATCGCATTAGCCCATTGCGATCGCATAGAGCATTTGTCTGCAGCACACACCAGCAGTTAACAGCATTTCTAAAATGCATGAATTAGCCCGATTAGACCCCCGGATTCATCTCGAGACCCCCGGGACCCTAACGAAAACCACCAACCTACTCCAAAACATGATATGAAATTATTCCAATCATAAAAACACGTCTAACAACATCAAAACCCAAAATTGACATCCAATTCAAGCCTAAGTTTCTTAAAACTTTCTGAATTGCACATTCGATCTAAAACCCGACTAAACGACGTCCGAATGACCTGAAAATTTGCGGACATATCCAAAATCACATAAAGAAGCTACAAAAATTGTCGGAATTCCATTCTGACCCCCGGATCAAAATCTCACCTATCGTTCGAATTCGCCAAAATTTCAAACTTCGGCATTTCAAGCCTAATTGAACTACGGACCTCCAAATACATTCCAAACACGCTCCCAACCCCGAAATAACCTAACGGAGTTAATGGAACCATCGGATTTCTGTTCCAAGGTTGTCTTAATATTGTTACGGCTACGGGCCATTTTCTAACTTCAAAGCTCTCATTTAGGGACTAAGTGTCCCAAAATGCTCCAAATTTCAGAACCGACTCTCCCGGCAAACCACAATAGCAGAAATAAAATTAGGGGAACAGTTAAATTGGGGATCGGGGTGTAATTTTCTAAAACAACCGGCCGAGTCGTTACACAGGGCAAGGACAATGTGGTTGCCGATGCCTTGAGTCACCGGGCGGAAAGTTTGGGGAGTTTGGCATATCTACCACCCTGAGAGAGACCTATGGCGATGGATGTTCAGGCTTTGGCCAGGCAGTTTGTTAGATTGGATATTTCAGAGCCCAGTCGGGTTCTGGCATGTGTGGTTTCTCGGTCTTCTCTATTTGATCGCATCAGGGAGTGCCAATTTGATGACCCTCATTTGCTTGTTCTTCACGACAGAGTTTGGCGTGGTGATGCTTGAGATGTTACCACTGGGGATGATGGAGTGATGAGGATGTAGGGGCGTGTTTATGTGCCCAATATAGATGATCTTCGGGAGTTGATCCTAGCCGAGGCCCATAGCTCGCGGTATTCCATCCATCCGGGTGCCGCAAAGATGTATCAGGACTTGAGACAGTACTATTAGTGGAGGCGAATGAAGAAGGATGTAGTTGACTATGTTTCTAGGTACCTCAACTGCCAGCAGGTGAAGTATGAGCATCAGCGTCCGTGTGGGTTATTGCAGCAGATTGAGATCCCAAAGCGAAAGTGGGAGCGCATCACCATGGACTTCGTATCTGGACTTCCACAGACTGTGAGGAAGTTTGATTCTATTTGCGTTATTGTGGATCGGCTGAGCAAGTCCGCCCATTTCATACCTCTGTGCACTACTTATTCATCGGAGCGGTTGGTGGAGATCTATATCAGGGAGATCGTCCAGTTGCATGGCATTCCAGCTTCTATCATTTTAGACAGAGGCACTCAGTTTACTTTACGGTTCTGCAGAGCCGTGCAGCAGGAGTTAGGCACTTGGGTGGAGGTGAGCACGACATTTCACCCCTAGACGGATGGACAATCTGAGCGCTCTATTTAGATTTTGGAGGATATGCTCCGTGCGTGCGTGATTGAGTTTGGAGGGTCATGGGATCACTTTTTGCCACTGGCGGAGCTTGCTTATAACAACAACTATTAGTCAAGCATTCAGATGGCGCCGTATGAGGCCATATATGGTAGGAGATGCAGATCCCCGGTGGGTTGATTTGAGCCAGGTGAGGCCAGATTATTTGGTACAGAGATGGTTCAGGACGTGATGGACAAGGTCAAGGTGATTCAGGATAGACTCCGTGCAGTCCAGTCCATACAGAAGAGTTATGCGGACAAGAAGGCTCGCGATGTGGCATTTATGGTCGGCGAGTGGGTTCTACTTCGGGTCTCGCCCATGAAGGGCGTCATGAGATTTGGAAAGAATGGGAAGCTGAGTCCGAGATTTATTGGGCCTTTTGAGATTTTGTGGCGAGTTAGGGAGGTTGTATATGAGCTTGCCTTACCTCGTAGCCTAGACAAAGTTCATCCGGTATTTCATATTTCTATGCTCAGGAAATATCATGGTGACCCGTCGCACGTATTGGATTTCAGTTCAGTCTAGCTGGACAAGGATCTATCTTATGTCACGGAGCTAGTGGCCATTTTGGTCAGACAAATCAGAAAGTTGAGGTCAAAGAACATCACTTCAGTGAAGGTCCAGTGGCGGAGTCAGCCGGCCGATGAGGCGACTTGGGAGACCGAGCAGGATATGTGCAGCCAATACTCTCATCTTTTTGCTACTTCAGGTATATCTTCTATGCTCATTCGAGGACGAATGAATGTTTAAGTGTAGGAGGATGTAACGACCCCGACCGGTCATTTTTTAAATTTATGCCCGATCCCCTATTAACTGCTTTCCCTAAGTTCATTTTTGCTATTTTGGTTTGCCAGGAAGTTCGGTTATAGGATTTGGAGTGTTTTGGGATACTTAGTCCCTAAATAAGATCTTAAGAGTTAAAAAATGGCCCATATTCGGAACAATATGAAAATGACCTCGAAATGGAAATCCGATGGTTCCATTAGCCCCGTTAGATGATTTTGAGGTTGGGAGCATGTTCGGACTATAATTTGGAGGTCCGTAGCTCATTTAGGCTTGAAAAGCCGAAGTTTGAAATTTTTAAAGATCCGGTATGATAGTGAATTTTTGATTCGAGGGTCGGTTTGGGATTTCGGAACTTGTTGTAGCTTTGTCATGTCATTTTGGATGTGTGTGCAAATTTTTAGGTCAATGAGGCGTGTTTTGGTTAGGTTTTGAAGCGAAAGCGAGTTTGGTTAAGTTTTGAAGTTTTTAAGTTGTAATCACTAAGTAATTCGTGTTTCTGGCGTTGTTTTAGGTGATTTAAGTATTTGAGCAAGTTTGAATGATGTTATAAGATATGTTAGTCAGTTTGGTTGAGGTCCCGGGGGCCTAACATGTGTTTCGGATGCCCAACGGGGCATTTTGTGTTGTGGAAATATTGCAGGTTTTCTGCTGTTAGTGCTATAGGTTTTTACCCTCTGCGATCGCATACTCTTCAATGCGACCACGTAGTGTAATTCTGAGGGTGGCCTTTTTCCTTAAATGCGATCACATAGTTCCTTCCTGTGATCGCATAGTTGATGTTTCCCTTCTCCGCGATCGCAATGCCCTTGGTGCGATCGCATAGCTTTGTTACCTTACCTTACGCGATCGCAAGCCTCCTACTACATTCGCATAGAGCATTTTCCAGGCTTTCGAAATTTCTTCTACGCGATCGCATAGCTTTTCATGCGATCGCATTGAATTAAATCACCGTGCAGAATATATCTTTTCAAAAACGAGGATTCTTCCATTTTTACAAAAACTCAAGCTAGAGAGCTCGATTTTGGGAGATATTTTGAGGGTTTTTCAGAGGCAACTATTGGGTAACAATTCCTTACTCTCTTATGATTAATCCCCACTAATCTAACCTCGAATTCAGCCTTTAATTTTGGATTTTGAATGAAACTTGAGGTAAAATCCTTAGACCTAATTGTGATGATGTGAAGGGGCAATTGGCCTCCAATTTGAGAGATTTTTATATGGTTAGACTCGTGAGAGTACGAGGGTTCTGAAAATGTAAAAATATTTTGATTCCGAGACATTGACAGGAGGGGCATTTTGGTCATTTTACCCATTTTTGCGCCTTAGCTTTAATTTTATTAGTGTAATTACTTACTTG